>JAINUT010002388.1:0-208193 GCA_020205555.1 Panax stipuleanatus
TGACAGTGGATGATGAAACAAAGATCAAGAAGCTGAAAATTTCGGAGAATGTACTTCGAACTCAAGAGAGGCAGAAGAAAATGTAGACAACTCACCTATGGGTTATGAGACACCAGAAGCAAGAGAGGCCAGAGAAAGAGGACCACCAGATTGGATGAGTGATTATACACCAGGTTCGGGACTTTCGGACTTAGAGTTGCAAGTTAATATGGCATTAGTGATGTCGATGATCCTACAAGTTCGAGGATGCAGTAGAAAGTGAGAAGTGGAGAAAGGCCATGGATGCAGAAATTGAGTCCATTGAGACAACACATGGAAGCTGGTTAAGCTGCCTCCAGGAGCTAAAATAGGAGTTAAATGGGTTTTCAAAACTAAATACAATGAGGCAGGGGAGATTGACAAGTACAAGGCGGTTGGTAGCAAAAGGCTACTCGCAGAGGCAAGGAGTGGATTTCACAGAGGTTTATGCTCCGGTGACTCGAATGGATACAATTAGAGTGATGATTGCTCTTGCTGCACAGAGAGGATGGATTGTGTATCAACTCGATGTCAAATCAGCGTTCTTGCTGGTGAATTAATTGAAGATGTCTACGTCGAGCAACCTTTGGGGTATGAGAAGAAAGGAGAAGAGGATAAAGTTTACAAGCTGCAGAGAGCACTGTATGGGTTAAAGCAAACACCTCGTGCTTGGTTTAGTCGAATTGATACTTACTTCAACAAAGAAGGATTTCAGAAATGTGGCAGTGAGCAGACTCTTTTCTCTAAAGTTGGCAGTGGAGGTAAAATCTTACTAGTAAGTGTTTACGTTGATGATCTTATCTATACTAGCAATGATGATATGATGTTGAGAGAATTTAAAACCTCTATGATGAAAGAGTTTGAAATGACAGACTTGGGGAAGATGAGGTTTTTTCTTGGTTTAGAAGTCTTGCAAAGAGATGATGGTATTTTTGTGTGTCAAAGGCAATATGTGATGGAGGTGCTTAGGAGGTTTGGGATGGAGGAAAGCAAAGAAGTGAAAAGTCCAATAGTTCCAGGCTGCAAGTTGAGTAAGAATGAAGGAGGAGAATTGGTGAATGAAACCTACTACAAACAAATTGTAGGAAGTCTGATGTATTTGACGGCCTCAAGACCAGATCTAATGTTTGCAGTGAGTTTACTGAGCAGATTTATGTCCCAGCCAACAGAAATGCATTTCCAAGCTACCAAGAGGGTGATGCGATATCTTAAAGGTACTATAAGTTATGGTATATTCTATAAGAAGCAGGAATATGAAGAACTTGTTGCTTTTACAGATAGTGATTATGCCGGAGACTTGGATGATCTGAAAAGCACTTCCGGTTATGTTTCTTAATTGGGGGAAGTGCAGTATCTTGGGCGTCAAAAAAGCAACCTATAGTCACACTGTGAACAACAGAGGCAGAGTATGTTGCTGCGACAAGTTGTGCTCAGCAAGCCATTTGGCTGAAACAAATTCTAGAGGAAATGGGAAGCAAACAAGATGGAAGCATTGTGATTTGGTGTGTAATAGTTCAACCATAAAGCTCTCGAAGAATCCAGTATTCCATGGACGCAGCAAGCATATTGCAGTCAGGTTTCATTTTCTTTAGAATTTAACTCATGATAGTGTTGTTAAATTAGTTCATGTGTTACTAGTGAGCAGTTGCAGATATGTTCACAAAACCTTTAAAACTGGAAGCCTTTGAGAACTCAGAAAGGTGTTGGGAATTTGTGATTTGAACAGCATATAAAGCTGATGTGCTTGACGCACTAGCTTAAGGGAGGGATTGTTGAAGACTTGGTCTCTAGTTGTTGCTTTAAAGTAGGGGATCCCAGTCAAATAATGATCCTACAGTTAGGATGTAGTTGTTAGCTTTGATTTAACGATTCTATTTTATTTACACTATGTAGGTGGGTTGCACTGTTTATTGACCACTATGTTAGTGGGCTGCAATTTCTCTTTTTATTATGTTGTAAGGCTATAAAGCCAGTAGTTTGCATTCAATAAAGAAAAAGTAATTTTCAGCAACCTTTGTTCTCAGATACCTTAATATCAATTCTCAATAGGTTGTGGTAAATATTATTTGAAAACTCTAGCGTGAAATTTGAAATAAGTATTTTTTTGGCAAGATAAATTAATATTTTCGTTATAATTCAAATATCCGAATAGTATAATTCGATTTTCGATTATCCGGTTAATATTTATTCGGATAATAAATTATATGAAATTCGATATTGGGTTTAACCGAATACTCACCCCTAATCTATAATGTGCAAATTGCAATAGTATTTTGATGACAAAAGAATGTACAAAACTTATTTACAAAATGATATGGCACTCAGAACATTACTTTATAAAAAAAGAACATTACTTTACCCGATTAATCATTCACTAATTACATTCAGAATATTACTTTATAAACTATTTTTTGTAAACTTTTTTCATCAGTGTTGGATTGAAAATTTAGCCTTGAGAATATTACTTTCCTATAAAAACAAAGATAATAAATTTTAAATTAAACTAGAAACATCAAGTGATTTGGTGATTGAGCTTTATATGTATATGTATGTCTGTGGGCTTGGCTCGGCTCGGCTTGGCTTGGCTCGGCTAAAGGAGCATAGAACTAAGGCTGTAATATAAATGAGTTAAATATGAACAAATTTTAAAAATCGATAAACTACTTGAAATTCTTTAAATTTTAATTTTCTATTGATACTCAGATCATATTCGTTCGAAAAGTTTAAATTGTTCGGACTCGATTTGGGATCGTGCTCGACTCGGTAGTTACATAAGCATCAATCAAACCTATTTTATACTCTATAAATTTTGTAAATTAAATCTGAGCAACTCAATACTCGGTTCGACTCGATTCATTTACACTCAGACGTAGAAGGGTAGAAGTGTAAATTTGAGGGCGGTTGGGACCAAGCGTAGCCTGGCGATTTATCCTAACTTGTCCTAGGGGAAAGTGCCCCACCTCGATACCGACGCACTCCTTGCAACTTGCAAGTTGCATATGTATTCTGTAATGGAGTATTCCCTCGACCCCTTTTTAATTTAAATGTTGTTTAAAAAAAATATTTTTGTCTTTTAATATTAAGTATTTTTAAATTTAATTACTTAATTTTAATATTATCTTAAATATTAAATATTATTTTAATTCTCTTATTATTTTTTATCCATTAAATACACTCTTATATTCTAGTGCAATAATATATAATATTGACATTTAAAATTAATTTTAACTAAAAAACATACTAGTATTAATTATTGTTCTTAATACGTGTGTTCACTTTTAAAAAAACAAATAATAAGGAGCGGAGAGAGTATAGCATACACCATTATCTATCTATATACTTGATCAATTTCATGAAAAATAATTTTATTTGATTTTTTTTATATTAATTTTCAAAAAAAATAAAATAAAATTTAAAACACCAGTGAAATTATTGCTAAACTTATTCACTAGTTAAAAATGCAGTAATAAGTATATAGTAGTGAGATCAACCTAAATAAGATTAGCATGCATTATATTAAATACATATGTGGAGACGGAGAGATGTAGCGAGTGAGACGTACGCTACGTACCATTAGGCATTAGGATTAGCGTTTTGAATAAAGAGGTCCAAGTGCGAGTAAATAGCAAAAAGTAGAGCCGATTCGGTCCGGTCCAGAGAGAATATTTGTTTGCAATAGTAGCAGGCCAGGCGTAGAAAGTGTCAGATATCAAGCAAGTCGGCGGTGAATCATCGTCATCTGAATCGTAGTTCTGCACCACTAACTTTCCAACCAGCTCATGCTCATCCACATTGGAAGGGAAAACATGAAGGATTGAATTCCAGAACTCCTTCTCATTCGCCAGACCGTCACTGATTGTCTTATAACGTATGTCTAGACCGGATTTACGGGCTTCGGCAAAAACGTCGTCGTCGTCGCCGTTGGCGTGAGTAGAGAATACGAGGTGGTGGCGGACTGATTGGGTGTGGACGAAGGTGATATATGGTGAAACCGTTGGAAGCAAGCTTAATGGCTAGATGAACAAAGGGGTTGATATGGCCTCGGAACGGGATTGGAATCATGATCGCGTGAGCCATTGCCTTTGCCATTGCCTTTGGATTTGCTTTTTTAGTTTTGGTTTGTGTCATGTGAGTGGAGATAACTCACACACACTCGCAACTTATGTGAGAGTGAATCTCAGTAAGAATACTTCACAGGTAATATTTTTATTACTTATTTTTTATTTTTTTCTTTAAATTACATAGTGTGTTTGAAATGTTCACACTTTTTTTTAAAAAAATATTTTCACATGATCAGTCGGCTTGACAGGAGTTAGTATTACATGAACTTTTCAATGTAAATTAATTAGATTATCAACATCAATGCATTATGCTCGGGAAGGTAAAGACTACTAATTCCCTAATCTATTAAGTCATGATAATACATGTGGTAATGGGAAGAGAAAGTTTTTACTCGCATGAAAGTACGTGAGTCCCATTTATTAATTATTAATGTGAAATTAATTATTTTGTACGTAGAACAATCAAACTCACTTTATATATGGTTGTTTTTCAGTTGATAACTTTACTCATTTGTGCGTAATTAACTTTTTCAATAAAAAAAAACTTTTTCAATAAAATTTTTAAATATTCCACAAAGTCATCATATATATATTAACCTATATTGATTACATTGATAATTATATATGACTTGAATTTGCAGAGCTATTTTTTTTTCCCAGAGACTTGATAATAAATAAATATCAAGACAAGTGATATCTGCCATTTATTTTCTCTTTTATTTTTAAAATATGGGCAACCCAACAAGTTGTTGAAAGAAATATCTGTCATTCTACTATATTATATACTTTTATATGGAAGAAGACATTTTACGACTTGTCACTTGGTTTCAATAATTCTACTACTAAATAATTCAGTCTGCCTTCCTTCCAGTTATACTTACCATCGCCATCGATCGTATCCACAAACTTAATTATATAGTATGTCGTTTCTCCATTTTGTGTATGTAATGTCAGTATAACATAGCACGAGACAACTGATTTTGAATTTTTCGCTCACCCAAATAAATGATGATCAACACCGTCCAAAGTTTGAGATAAATTTCACCGTCCATTATATTTTCTTTAACTTCAAAAGAAAAAAAATTACTCTCTCTCAGTCTAAGATCCTCCTCCGTTCTTTCTCCTCCCGAACTCGCCCTCTGCCTCCTCTATTCTCTAGCGCCGACAATCTGTCCTCCCTTCTCCTTCGTACGTAGTGCCGGAGGGTACCGCTAGTATATATATAAGATGTTATGTTAGGCTGTTAGCTATAATCATCATGTTATGTTGTACGTCTTAAGAGGCGCAAGTGGTAATACAAATTGGTTATACTTGTTGGCAATCATGGAGGGCCACGCGTAATTAAAGGTGTCGGCGACCAAGCAAGTGGGCGGAGGAGGGTGGTCGGAACCACGAACGACTAATTCTCCGGCAAGTTCATCGATGTGGGCAGAGAAAACATGCAAAAGATCGAGACTCCATGAACTATCAAACCCTACCGCGGACACCGTCACTTACGGTGGCATAACGTATGTCCAGCCCCCATTTACGAGCTTCGGCAAAGATATCGTGGACGGCAGTGGTACTAGTCTGAGCTTTAATTTGGGTGGTTTGATTGGGTGTTGATGAAGGTAATGGTGAAGCCCTTTAATGCAAGCTTCATGGCTAGATTTACAGAAGGGATGATTATGTGACCTTCAAGAGGAACTTGAATCATAATTGCATGGACATTTTGGTTATTTTCCGACATTTTTGTACGGAATTTAAAAATGGAAAGAGGCTCCTTTCTGTTCCAGGAGATACCTCGGCTACCTGAGATCAAGACCTCTAATTAATTATAAAGGTATCTACATATCTAGGGATGGAGTAGTATGTATCTTTTTCTTTCTTTTTTAATATCTTTATTTTTTTTTTGGACATCGACAACATGATATAGTAGAATCTGAAAATCTCTTAAAATTTGATACGTGGTCAAACTGAAGAAGGTTTTTATTCTCTGCACATTCCACAACACACACTGCACCACAAGGAAATTAATATACGCCCTTTTACCCTCTTTCCCAAAATATATTGGATTAGTCATAACTTTTTAAGGTTAATTTAAAAAAATTTATTGCGATCGACTCATATTTTTATTGTGAGCGAGCAGAGTTGTTAGGGGGCAACTGCCATTGGAAGCTAAGCTTAACAACGGCCATTGGAAGCTAAGCTTAATATGTATCTGGGCTTGTGGATTTATTAGTTGTACTGATGTATTGGATCTCGTGAACTATATAAATTTTGTTTAATATGTGTAGATCATTGTAGAGCGTGTTAGACATTTAATGAATATATTAGACAAATATAACTAGCTAAATTGATGAATCTGGATCGTGTGTTCCGTTCTTCATCTAATTTTGTGTGTCTATTATTTGTTCTTAAATCCCAACACATTTGTACATTCAAATTTGTTATTAATTTATGTAATTTAATACAAAGCAGTTATTAAAATATAAACAATCAAAGAAAATACTATTGATCACAAGATTTATATACTCCCTCCCATGAACAAAAAGAATTTTATTTGAATTTGATTCTAATTAATTTGCAAAATTTTAAAATTTAAACTTTGATGTGAATTTATTTAAATTTTCAAAATGACATTTTTGTACTTATTAATAATTCTTATTTAGTTTTCAATATTGACTATGACATTAATCCAAATCAAATAAAGTAAAACCAATCTTGAATTTTAGAGTTTAATTCATAGTTTTTGACTAGAAATAAAAAGCAAATGAGACTCTTTTTATATTATGCAAAATGAAAATGAGAGAACCGTTTTCGAAAATTAAAACTCATCATATCAACTTTAAGTTTAAATACACAATAACACGTGTATTGTCTATTTGAGAATAAAATATTGGGTTGGTCCAAACCAGGCAGGCGTTGCCCGGTGTGAATCAGGGTTCACGACAAGTAACAAGTACACAATTACAGCTTCTTATTAAAAGCCAACTCATGATTAAGGGTGTAAACGAATCAAGTCGAGCCGAATATTAAGTTGCTCAGATTTGGTTCACAAAATTTATCAAGTATAAAATAAGGTTTGATTTAGGCATATTTAGCTACCGAGTCAAGCAGGATTCCGAATCGAACCCGAGCAGTTTGAACGAATATAATCCGAGTATCAATAGAAAATTACAATTTGAAAAGATTCGAGTAATTTATCGAACTTTAAAAATCTGCTCATATTTGGCTAATTTATATTTCTAGTCAAGCTCGAATCAAACTTTTAGTCGAGCGAGTACGAATCTAACTCGAACTATTTGCTCATTTTACAGCCTTACTCGTGATCCCTATGTGTGAAGTACCAATTTTTTTTTATAAAGTTATTGTATTATTTATATTTTTAGTATTCAATTGTACTAATATATTAATTATAATGATAATTGCGATATTTTTATAAGAAGGGTTATTTCTTTTTAAAATATATTATTTAACTAATAATGTATAAATAATTATTGATTAAAAAAAAGTAAATAGATTAGAATTGCGGACAAAGGAAAACTTTATCAAAATTTACAATAATGTTCATCTAGTATATATAAAACATAAATGCTAGTATTCATCTTTAAATTAATGGTATATTTGTTTATATATTCATTGATTAATCTATTTATGTAATAGTAAAATCTTATTAAAACTCAAATAGTTATATAATTTTAAGAAATTATTATGTAATTAAATATTATTGTTATTAAGAATATGAATTTTAAATAACACTAACTAAATTGATATATATATATATATATATATATATATATATATATATCGGTCCTTTATACATACTCCTTTATCGTATAATCGATCCAGATCTTAAGCTCACCCAACTAAAATCTCACTCAACTCACCCCTTTAGCGACGAACCAGACAACGGTTTGGTCCGTCGCTATATATATAATCGTCGTCTTAGCTTTTAACAACAAACAACATATAGACGACAGACGAACGATTATATATATATACATACCGGAAAAACGGAATATGTATTTTAAACACAAGTTTTTGTGTATCAAGTACGTAATTTTGACTGACAAATTGGTAAAATTAATGCCAAAACAGCCATTAATGAAAATAATGAAATGTCAAAAACACCATTAATAAAATCTCTTCAAATAATAAGACGCATATATAAACTTGTATGTGTGTAAGACACATACTCCAATTTCCATATATTATATATATATATATATATATATATATATATATATATATGAGAATAAGAGATTGTGGTAAATAGATAATTATGAGAAAAACTGGCCACATCTATTCTTTTGTACAACAGGCGGGAACACTTTCTCAGTCGGCTTCAAGTATGCCACAGTTTTCTTGGTCCAAATGCAGAAAACCCCACTTCGACTGACCAACTGTATTATGGCAAAGGATTTTAGAGCCGAGTTTTTGGCGATAGCTCACACTCTTGTTGCATCACCCCAAAATATGGGTTCCAACCTTTAAACCTTGGATATCTCAATTTTAGTGCCAATTTTACAATCCGAAAAGGAAGCAGCACTTTCTCGAGCTTCAACAGTTGATGCTGATTCTTTCTTGTCCAAGCAGAATGAGCAATTTTGAAATGCATCCAGACTACTTGCTATTATAAGGCGATTCAAGCCATTCATGCTATCACTTAGAATTAGGTCTTCGTTATGGTATTTACACGAAGGTATGTCCAAATCTAACGGTCCTAAATATTCAGACTGCAATGAGGAAAAACAATATTAAATCATCTGCCCCAGAATACTTGAAGGAAAGAGAGAAAAAAACTCTACCCCCCTGCTTCAATAAATTTCCTCCTCGTCTGTCCTAAAACAAGTATAAATAAAATATTACTCTTTTTTAGGACAGAGGGAGTGTGTGTGTGTATATATAACTAATATACCAAAAGGAGGAATATATAGGCATGCCAATTGCAAATAGCCAGACTCGCCTTTCTTCATCCAAAAAACAGAAAGTTCAGAATGCAAAATAAGACGATAATATCAAGAAGGTTAAAAAGATTTTACCCAATACAAATCAGAAAGCCCAGTGAGATATTTTGCAGAATCCTCCACGGTAGTTGGATCAGGCTGAAACTCATCCATTGGGTCTCCATGATTTGGGTCATCATCCATGGGCTCCTCCATTTCAGGAAATTCCTAAAGAAAAACTGAAAATTTCAGACAGTTTATACTTTAAAGCACTTGTCATTTATACCAAAACAGTAATATCCTTCAAAAGAGATGATCATAAATAAGACCTCAACAACAGATCCTGATGCCACCAAACATCTTGTAGCACTCTGTTCGCAGGACTCAGGAGAATCGTTTGTAGATGCACCCAAAACTTTATCAAGGGAAACAGAATTCTTTTGAAACGAGAAGGCATCACATGTTTCTTCAGCATCCCAGATGGAAGAAGGTGCATGGGATTCCAGAGTTGGCTGGAATCCAGTTTTATCTTGATGTTTATATATAAGAGCAGCAATTGCAGCATCGAAAGAATCACAGCTAAATGGGACCTGCTGGAGATACTGAGAGCTGCCTTGTAGAGATGGGCTAGTGCAGTTGGTATCCATAATATCAGCCTCAGAGAGTAGATCACCCATACTTATGTTTGTAAGGCTATCAGCCCACTCCCCAGGAGTTAATGCAGTACCTGTCTGTAACCTCATCTCATCCTAAACAAAAAAATAAAAATAAGACCTCAGAGCTTTAAAAACGGAATTGTTAACAAAAATAAACAAAAAGAAACCTGTCGTGACAGTTTCATCATTCATGCTAAAAAAAATATATGTTGATGTAACTCCATATAAGTTCTATACAGATGGGGCAGCAAATGAAAAGTTTATGTGCAAAAAATTTAATGATTTAGTATCCTCGCTGTAGAAACTACTTTTAATATACTTTGGGAGTTCAAAGAAAATTTTCATCATTAACATCTAGATTACATATTTGAGGGAGAGGGAAAAAGAGAAATATCCACTACACTACTTTTTGTGTCATTGAACCTTTGAAAGGAGAACAAGATAAAATGCAATGAAATGTCTTAATAGAAGTTCAAACAAATAATGAAGCTCAGTGGGAAATTTAAATAAATTAACAATGGGCAATGATAGGTGAAAATATATGAATACCAAATGGAGCAAAAATATAACAGACAGAAGAATATACTGAAAGAGCTAAGATATTCTAATTCAGCAATATACCCATTTCCACATGCTTGAACAGAACAGCAAATAAATGTCGATGAGAATTTTGACATATGGTTATAACTTATGCAGTGTCCACTGAATATACTAGTAAATTCAATAGTAACTATAGAAAGATAACTCCTAAAATTAAAATTGGAAACTGTGGTAACTAAGTTGTGATAGCAATTAGCAGATGAGTTAAAGAAGTTTAATGGAGCTAGATGCGTGGAAAATATACCTTCTCTTCCACTTGTCTCATGATGGCTAAACTGCAAGTCTCTCTTTGTAAAGATACAGCTGGTGGATTATCAGAAGAATCCAAAATATTCTTGTCGAGACCTGTGCCAATGCACTCAATCATATCCTTCGGCATATATGTCGAAGATGCCAGCTCGGTAGTTTTTCCAGCTGAGACTACTTGATCTCTATAAGAATCAATCAGGTTACCAGACACATGCTCAGGTGGTGTGAAATCTGGCACTGAATCCACATTTTGGTGCTGTGCGTCATTCATGTTTGTTCTATGCTCATCGAGAATGCTAGGCGATGCTAAAGGTGCTTGACATGTCTCGTGCCCAGCATTGGAAAGCCAGCAGTACCTTATAACGAGAATTAAATCAGTTATTACGGTTACTAAGTAAGCAATGATTCTAGATTATAAAAAGATAAAGCAGGAACCTCAGGCGGAAAATTGAAGGGCTTCCAATCTGTGCATATACATCTGCTGCACTGAGAACAGAGTCCTGAGTCCATCTCTGACAGCTAACAAGGTTTCCCCATTGGACACAGTAAGGTAAAAGCACTAATTCTCCGCATGCTATGCTTGACTTTCCCCATTTGCGATTGAGATGTTCCACAACTGATGATATCTTCTTTCGAGTACTTAGAGTGAGCTCCAGGTGTGGATTATGATTATCCTATGAAAAGATTGGAAATTAAATAGTTCCAAATGTGCTAAAAGCCACTCAATTCTATAAGCAATCATCAAAGAATTCAGAATATCCCTTTTAAGTGTTCTATTTAAGTATTGATCCATGCATCTGGTCACTTGTACAGATAAATGATAAAGTGATAAAGCACACAATATGCCTCCCTCTTGTCTATCTTTTGTAACTAAAATGAATTACTATTAAAACTAATATGAGAGGCCTTCAAATGACTATATATACATCCATATATATATATATATATATCAGGATGTCTCATAGTAGAACTCCTCAAATTTGAATTGCTTTTGCACCTACCATTTCCAATGCTTTTCGAGTGGTTTCATCAATTGGGAACAGTTGGAGCTTGAGTTTGAATGTTTGTGCACTGTTCTCCCTAAAAAGATTCTGAATAGAAGTTGGCGAAGAGGGCACAACTTTTCCAACCGAGTCCATGCCCTTTTCCCCTGAAAGCATATTGGAGTTCCATATTAAAAAATGCCAAACAGTGAGAAAAAATTACACACCAACCGTGCCTTCAGGAATCTCTGGAATGTATCATTGATAACTCACCTATTGTACCTTGGACATGTTCAACCACTTCATCCAGGGATGTTCGCTCCAAATGCTCAGCAGCATCAGCAACCAATGAAACCCCAGCAATTGCAGCCTTCTCCCACCTTTTATAAGCAGCTGTGGTGGTAGCAGTTCCTGTTAGCCATTCAAGAAAAAACAGAACAACGAAAGGTTGATTAACATGCCACTGAACTTGTGAATAGTAGATTGTCTGATTGTGTTTATTAATAATCGCAAGAAACAAAACTCGTATAAAAAGAAAGAGAAATTTAGCTCCAGAGACATAATAGAGGATGCATCATGACTAACAATAAGCACAACTCTAACAGTAAGAACTATCCATTTATTTCTTCCCATAAAAGTGAAATAACTTTAAAAAATAAAGATTTCCTGCTAATAAAACTGAAGCCAACTCCTTTAGGATATTTTTTTAATTGTTCATGAACTGTCTACTTTCCAAATTGAATATCTTGTAATGTGTTGGCTGCTAAGAACATAACCAAGGAGTTATCTTGAATACACCAGTGAGAAACCAGAGTCATAGTCTTTAACTAAATTAAAACTGAAAAATATAATAATCACCAATTTGAGCCAACTTTAACACATCAGATGCCTTCAGAACAAACTTCATTGTCCGCTGATCAAGCCTTCTATTATATTCCTTTATATATCCATCATACATGCACAAGCTCCAACCAGGGACGGATCCATGCTTTAGCATACCTGGGCAACTGCCCAGGCAGCCGCCAGAAAATCCCAAAGAGAGCCCCAGTTATGCCCCGGCAGCAGCCGGAAAATGCAGAGGGGCGAGGGCTGCGGGGAAGAAGAAGGGGGAGAAGAAGAGGGTGTGATAGGGTTTAGATGACAAGCAGGGCAAAGAAGGCTATAGAACATTCATGGGCCATGTGTCCATATTTTTGTTTTGGGCTTTATTAGTTCAGTAATAAAGAAGTTAAAGTTAATTTATATAATTTTCATTTTGGGCTTGGAAAAGTGATTAACCCAATTTCACATCTCATTTTCGAAGTACTTCATCACCTGTTTAAAAATAATAATTTACACATTCAGTATAAATTAATGAGAAAACTGTATTTCCAGTCCCCGTACATAGCAAATATACACAGTAAATGTAAAACGGTGTCGTCACTTCTAAAATGTCCAAATCTTTCCAAACCCCCAATTTCACATATCTTCACACTAATTTCATCCTCTCACTATCACCTTCCCCCCCTCAACCCCCTTGGCCGGCACCACCACCATCGGTGCCACTAGGATCGGCCACCGGAGACGCCACCAAAGACTCCGGCCACCAGGCCCACCACCACCCAATAATACTAGTCTCGTTAAAGTTTTGCCCCAGCAGGAAAAAATTCCTGGATCCGTCCCTGGCTCCAACTTTCAGAAAGGAAGCTAAACTGCAAATTCCTGCACTTGGATTCCTCTTCAACCATATCCAACAACTTTGAGCAAAAAAAATTTAGTTGTTTCCTCTCCAAGTTACAGAATGTCAGCCTGTTTTATTATCAGCTTCGCTTCTATTGTTCCTGGCCCTTTTTTTGGTGCTACAAGGGTTTTAAGTCACAACTTATAAGCAGGATTCTAGTTGCATTCTAAAAACCTTTTTTTTTACAAGGATATACAGATTTCGCTACAATTGACGACAAAAGATTGAATGCATTTATAAGTAGTTGAAGCAAACATTTGCAGTTTGCATTTAGTTTTCTTTCTTAAAACGGTTTTGTTTCAGCAGCCATAATATAATTTAGAATCTTAGAAATAAATTGCTGCTGATCTAGTGCCCACTGCCCACTCTCCTTTCAAACTCTCAATGCCCTAGCAGGAAGAGAATGCTTGATACCAGATAAAAGACTTGGAAGTAAGAACTATGAGATCTAAGAAACTAGAAGATACCCAATGCAACACTAGTTCATGGATACTCAATAATAGTTGACTTCGCGAGCTCATCAATTCGTCTAGTTGCTTAACAAGTAATAGTAAATGCTTCTTTCAATTATAAAATGCATTTAGGTGTAGAGGAAAAAAAAGACTAAAATATGTCCTCTAAACTAATAAAGATATTATGAATTTCATATTCTTGCTTCGAACCTGGTTTTCTTCGCGGCCTTGCTGTTTTCAGAGGAACAGAGTCTCCTTTGCAATTACTACGATTTAAGCCTATATTTGCATTACGCTTTAATGAAGATCCTTTTCCAGATCCTGATTTTTGAATATTTTGACTGTCAAGAAGAACTACTTTATCTGCACGATTATCATTCCCCAAGGCTTTACCCTGACCACAGATAGTTGCTGAAGCCGTTGTAGAACAATTTTCTACCTGAGCATGTCGTTTTCTTATATTTTTCCTGCGGTCCTTTAAGAGTTGATGCTCCTTCAGGGCAAGATAAACTAGTAAGTTCAATAAATGCACTCAGCTTTAGAAATGAAGATATAATTAAGGAATTTGATAGTCTTGACTAACCAGGGTATCTAGAAATATCTTAAATCTCCGAGGCTTCAAGTGAAGCTTGGAGGCTTTGCAGCTGTACTTCTCCAGTAAAGACCACCTGCAACAAAAGTCCCATTTACATGAAAAGAGAAGGTATAATCTCGGTATGCAAAACAATGTTTTCCAAAATCAAAGGCCTATGTTTATCAAAAAAGCCAATTTGGAATAATGAAATCAAGGAGTACGAATATCATGTTTTCCCAATGAATTTGGCACGAAAAGAATTTATTTTAATGCCAGGATGTCAATTCATGAGTCTGCTCCGAACTAGCAAAGCTGAAAGCACCACGAACGTCATAATGGAAGAGTAAGCATTATAATTCCTAGCTATGTTACATTGGCTTGCTTGGCTCTTCAGTCGTAGCACCCATGTCATGACATCAACACGCGTGTAAGACCTGAATCTGGCACTACAGCAAATACGTCAGACAAGCCAGATCACTTGCAGAGTAGATGTGTCCAAGAATCATTTGTCATAACATATTCAACTCCGAGATATGTACCAAGACCTGATGCCATACCCACGTCTATGTAACATAGCTTCCTAATTTACACCTCCCATATGTGGAAAGCATTATCAGATGGCAGAAGACCTCTTTGTTGCTGTAAACAAAGTTACACAAAAATCGGTGAAGTCCAGTTGAAACAGTGAAGGTTGAGGGAATTGAGATTGCCGGTTGATTGGTTCAAGGCAAACACGTATCATCCGTAAATGATACACACAACTGATACTATTATGTAATGCCAAAGGAATCATAATATATGCACTCTCTTATTTTCTTATATCTTCTCTTTATGAAGAAACACTGCCACTTTTAATATATCATCGACCGCTCCTACTTCCTAGTACATTTCCCCCTACTAATTAATCATATCTACAAATAAAAAATAGTGAAGAATGAAAGGACCAAAGATTATATATTGTTAAGACAGTAAACAGAAAATGCAACATAATATCATTAACACATTAATCCAATCAAAAGAATATCATTAACACATTAGCGTAGGACTTCCAGGCACCAAAGCTGTCGGACCACCAATAACATAATGCCAAATTTTGACAAAATTAGCTAATCAGTTTTCTCTTCAAAATTATCAAACAATGCTACTAGTAAAACAGCCAACTTACACTTCTATGTACACATAAACCAAATTTATAAACAAGTAGGAAGTAGCACAACTGCTCCAATTCAATTCACCGTTAAATAAATGAGCTTCCATGGTAAACACAAAATGAGATTTCAAGTATCAGTAGATTCCATGTTATGCAATATCATTTGCATATCTACCATCTAGCTCCAAAGGCTACTGAGTATTCTTATTAAAAATAAGAAAACTGAAAAGTAAAAATAAAGGAATGAAAATATTTAAAATGTTTCATTAATTAGAATGTTGTCTGGTGCATGATCTTTGCTATTTATTACTAGCATGCCTCTAAAGAATGATTCCATAGGGATTTCTTTGCTTTTCTTGAATCGGTCTTTTTGTTAGAATGCTTGCTTGATGTTCCTTAGATGATAAACAGATTGATATCCTCTTTGAGTGAATCATTGCTGTCACATACTATCTTTATCCAACTTTACTTGCCCCTTTCTCTGAGTATGTTTAGCACACATTTTGAGGTGTGCTAAAACACATTGATATAATATATGTTTAAAAATAATTTTACACCCACAGACTAATAATATGTTATGTAGTCAATTATATTAGTAAATTTCCAAAAAATACAACCTATAAATATGTTTCCATCATGTCTTAAAATCCATGCCAAACTAAAAGAGAGAGATAGAGCAAGTAGAGCCAGATGGAGGACTATTATATAAGAATTTCTGATGATTCAGTCTCTTGTATATTGTCCTGGATATGCTGTTTCCCTGTAGAAGTCTTTCCAAAAATTACTAATACTTTATTAGAAGCAAATGATGTATAGCAACAAAACAGAAAATAGCTCTGATAGAAATCCCTAGTAGCACGTATTTATGGGGTTGAATTGATTTTTCCTTTTTAACTTTTTACCTATCATTTGTTACCCATGCGTTTGATAGATGAATACAAATAGACGGGACAACCTTAGTATGGATAAATGTTTACCATCGAAGCATTGCAGCATTAGTGTCTTTGGAATTTTTAGCATCAAGACAAAGTTCTGGGCCCAGCAATTTGTTCATACGCCTTACAAGCCGATAGTAATAATGCCTGACCTGAATATATATAATGAAATGAGAAACATTTGAGTTCCTACGAGATGAAAACAGACAACCGATATTTTACCAAATAAGAACTACGGAAACTCGCTACTAAAACCAATAACCTGATCCTTGTTTTTACTTTGAACACGATAAGTTATCTTCTCAAAATTCTGTTCAGGAAAAAATATCTATCAGTTTTAAGAAAAGAATTCTTAAAGTAAAGAGCTCAAATGTCAACTACATGGCAATAATATCTTGCCTTGCCAACTTGACGCAGCGCAGTGAAGAAACTTTCCTCCTCTTGACGTGTCCAAGCAGCCCACTGCCGTGTTTGCTTTTTTGCTGCATTGAACATTAGAAAGCCGTTGAGAGTTTTAAATAGTTATGACCCCTTATACGAGATTCTCACCATGAAAACCTTAATTAATCGGATAGATTAAATAAAAATAGAAAGATAGTCATTTACACCTGGCTGCTTAGGAGCAACATGATCTTGTGAGGATGAGGCTACAGTTACACCAGCAGATCCCTCTTTATAGAAAATATTGACAGTATGGAGGCTTGCCCCGCAGTCTAAGGAAACTTGTGGCTCCATTTGCGTTCAAAATGCATAAGAATTCTATATCTTCAAGTACTTTTCATCGAGTATCATGCAACCCTGATGCAAGACAAGTTTAGAAAGGTTTAAAATACAGATTAGAGATGAGTAAAGAAGGGGATAAAGGACCTATTCACGCAGAGAAACACTTGGAGCACACAAACGCACAAAGCTTATACTCCAATCAATAATAATTCACTCTGAATAAACTTGTAGGATTACAATGCTTATATAGAAAACCTAGAGTTGGAGAACAAGTAAAAACCTAATTTTAAAAGGAAACAACTCCTAATTATAGTATACTACTGTAGTTAAACTTCTAGAATAATCTACCTAATATAACAAAAAGTTAATTACTAATTACAACTGAATTATTTTATACAAGAATATACAATATTTAATAGTAATAGTTAATATACTATAATGATCCACATCAAAAGCTTCCTTCTCTGAACTAGAGCGACACACCGTCCAGTTAAAAGAAGGTAAAGATAGCTTAAAATATAAAAGGAATGCTAAAAATGATTACACAAAACTCAAATTTAAGGCTTTTAAGTATTGCAAATACCATCCAATATGATTGAGATAATTGTTTCTTGATATAGTTAATTACGATAGTGATATTCAGTTCTTAAAGACAATGTACTTGAAAGGCCAAAGACAAGCTATGTTTGATGTTACAAGTACATGTGAACATTGAACAATGTGGTTACAATATAGGCTCAAATCCCAATTTCCTCCTAAAAAGTTAGCTATCCAAGAGGGAAGGTCCAACCCTATATCAACTCCACATTGATATCTCATACTACCGATGTGGGATCTGCCTCCCATATGACAAGCTCACACCGGTATTCATAACATTCCACCACGCTTCCTTACCGACGTCCACGACGGCTTCACTTTACCGACACTGACCCGATGCCCTATGCACCTATCAATATTTTAATCTAGCCTCTAGGTAGCCCTTTCCGCTTAGCCGTTAGTTTCACGGATCGTCTGCTCTGATAACAAAACAAGTTTCATTTCATTCATAATAGCAATATGATATGAGAAAGTTTGGTTTTGATCACTTGCCACTCTTTGCATTGATTTACCCAGCTTTTAACAATGATATCCTTCGGATTTTTAGTCTTTGTTCCAGAGGTAATCTTGCAAAGAATGTAATTTGAGTAATTAGGTTATAGATTAAGAATTGATACTTTTTTTAAAAGCAAACAGAGCTTCTCAAAATATCCAAATGATTGGATTACGCAATAAAGAAATGTCCACTGCAACTGTCTCAGTAGTATGTGGTATAACTCCCATACAACTGAACCTTTTGGGTGATCATCAGTGTCTGCCAATTCAGTGGGATTAAGGCAATGCATGAAAACAGTCAGAAATGATTTGCACTGGAAAGACTCTGAGAGAGCAGAGACATGTGTACTAAGAACACTAATTCTTGATGATTCATCAACAAAGCTATCCCCGAAGCTGAAATATTCAGTAGCAAATTTTCCTTCAGCTACACATTTCCCCTTATCACAGTATGATGCACCATGAAACATAAAAGCTCCATAACAATCTCCTTTTCTCCAAAACAAATCTCTACACGTGGTAAGATGCGGACCATAAACTTTGAAACAACATTTACTTCATATTTCTAGCTGTTAATTTCAGTTCTCGGAGAAAGTCAGAGCACTTCATAGTTCATAGGCACTTGTCTCTCATGCCCCTTACAACCGCGAAGCTTAGTCAAGTGGTGCCAACTTCCATTATCCGGAAACATAATAAGTTGTTTTCCACCAGGATCAAAAATATCATCCAGTGACTCACCAGTACCCTCATTGTTGTCGTTTTCTAGTTTTAAAGTTTCATCACACACTTCTGGAGCATCACATTGGTCACGAAAATTCACTTCATACTTGTTGGGTTCTAAGAATAATTCTCGATTACTTAGGAGTTAGGACATGAGACGTTACTAATGAAGAAGTTTTATTACCATATTGATCATAACCTGAACCAGAATCAAATTTTTTACCACCCAGATCAAATATATCTTTAAGGAGTATGTCATCCTTCTCATAATCTTCATAATAGTGAGCATTTGCTCGCTCCGAATTTTTATCGAATACCTTCAAGGTAATACTGTTGTCACCTATTTCACCTTTAATTTTGTTGGATTGAATAACTAACTCACTTATGCTTTGGGCTTGATGCATGGCAGGTAGGGAAACATTACAACTCGCTTGAGTAAAACTAGTTGCAGTGAAGCGTTTTGTCAAACGCCTTAGCTTCAAGTTCTAATTCCTTCCCTAGTGCTAGAAGAAATGCCCAATCAACAGATTTGAGAGAAGAGAGTCTAACCTTGTCTTTAATCTCCTCCTTGAGCCCATCAACAAACCAAAGACCGAGAAGCTCTTCCGAAAACTCTTCGCTATAAGCCAATTCGGTCCATACCTTCAATCGGTTCCAATCCTCCTTGTATTTGGTTACTGATGATTTTTGCTTCAAGTACCAAAACCGATTCATCAAGTTGTCACCGAACAACAACTCGATCGTCGTCAATTCAAGAGGCGTTAATCTACTTTCGATCCAATGATTTTTTGTCGCTAAACTGAAGATAGGTGATAATAGAATCAACTCCATGCAATTTCTTCCAAGCCTCCACTTCCGATTGATTGAAGTTTTTCCATGTCTAGACCCCTAATTTTCATAGCATTATCCGCAGGAACATATTGCTCTGATACCAAATGTTGCGATATAGGCTCAAACCCCAATTTCCTCCTAAAAACTAGCTATCCAAAAAATGAGGTCCAAGTCTATATCAACCCTCCCATGTTGCCAATGTGGGATTTGCCCTCATATAACAAGCACAGTAGTATTCACAATATTCCACAACGCTTCCTTACCAACGTCCACAACTCCTTCACTTACCGACGTCTACAATGGCTTCATTCTAGCGACACTGACTCAATGCCCTTTGCATCTATCAATATTTTAATTTGGCCTCTAGGTAGCCCTTTTCGCTTAACGTGGTTCCACGGATTGTCTACTTTGATACCAAATGTTAGAAAAAGCTAGGAGGTACAAGCCTATATCAATTTGATATCTTATACTACCGATGTGTTCTGCCCCCATATGACACCAACTGTTAGAAAAAACTAGGAGGTACAAGCCTATATCAAATTGATATCTTATGATCTGCCCCTTATGACAAGCTCACATTGCTATTCATAACACAATGTTAAGCTAAAACTTTAACAAGTATTTGTAATAATTTATTATACAGCCAACACAATGTTAAGCTAAAACTTTAACAAGTATTTGTAATAATTTTATATAGCCACAAAGAGGTTAACAATTTTATTCATTGCACTGACAGATAATAACCCTAAACTTACTCCTTACCCTAAGGTTCTATCATCTAGCAATGAACTCTGACCTAAAATTTGTGCGCAAAAACTGATCGTTAATAATTGGATTAAAACTCTAAAATCTGCCTTAAAGCCCCATAAAAATTGAAATTAAGTAGACTTATATAGCTGGGATTTTGGTGGTTTAATTGAGGATGTTAGGGCTGACTACTTGGGACTGACAAAAAATGAGGTATAGAAATTAAGATATATAATTTACATACACATACGACCGATACAGGAAGAGAGAATTGCTCACAAATTGAAGCGGGCGGAATTGTTCAATGATGACCGTTGCCGCAATAATTTTCTTCTCGTCTGAGTTTGAACCGCCGGCTAGGCTCGCGAGTAAGATCCTGAGAACCAAGTCAGTACTACAATTTTACAATTATATTTTCACTTTTTTATTACATGCACAAATGTGTCATATGATAACATAAGTCATGTTTCAATAGATAATGTGGTCATAATTTTGATTTTTAGGTTGGTATGGGGCATACTAATGGGTTGTTTGTTTATTTTGAATAAGTTTAAATTTGAACTAATAAGTCATTTAGATGATTTATTTAATAATTTTTAAACTCTGAATGGGTCTTAATAAAATTTACATTCAATATCCATCTTGTTTATTATTGTAAACAAATTTTGTTATCCACAAATTGTTTTTTGATTTTTTGCAAAAAATTGGATAACCAATTTAATGGGTGTTGTTGTAATTTTTTGTTTTGCTTTTATGTGTTATAAAATGTTATTAATATTTTGTAGTATTTTATTTCTAAAATTATATTTTTAATAGTATGCTTCATCAAAGATTGTTCAAAATTTATATTTATTTTTTCTTATATAACATTGTTTATTTATAATTATATAACAAATTTATTCATAACAGTTCAAAATGTTAAAATATGATAATATACGTATTTAGATATTTTATACAAATAATTATTAAACACATCATTTCATTTCGTGTTCAAATTTTGTACCCAATTCAACTCATTCATATTTTATTATGCATTAATAACATTTAATATGGAGTGGACTAAGGGTTTGTTTGTTTACTTTTAAATACGTTTGAATTTGAACGAATAAATCATTCAGACCGTTTGTTTAACATTTTTTAAACTCTGAATGCGTCTTAGTGTGTATGAACGATTCATCCAAAAATTTGTGATTAAATGAGTAAAAAGTATATTTGAATTATATTTTTACTTACATTCTCTCATAAACAATTAAATTTTACATTAAATGTACATTTTGTTTAGTGTTTATAAACAATTTTGTCATGTACAATTTGTTTTTGATTTTTGTTTAACAACAAATTGGATAACCAATTTAATGTGTGGTGTTGTAGTTTTTTGATTTAATTTTATTTGATATAAAATGTTATTAATATGTTTTAGTATTTTATTGCTAAAAATATATTTTTAATAATATATTTCATCAAAGATTGTTCAAAAATTTATATTTATTTTTTCTTATATAACATTGTTTATTTATAATTATATAATAAATTTGTTCATAATAACCCAAAAAAGATTAAAATATGATAATACATGTGTTCAAATGTTTTAGACAAACAATTATTAAACACATCATTTCATTATGTATTCGGATTTTTTACTCAATTCAATTCATTCTTATTTTCTTACACATTCAAAACCTTTCGTATACAACTATCAATTTTAGGTTGGTATGGGGTGAACTAAGGGGTTACTTGTTTATTTTTGAATAAGTATGAATTTGAACGAATAAGTCATTAAGATCGTTTGTTTAACATTTTTTAAACTCTGAATGCTTCTTAATATGTCTGAACGAGTCATTCAAAATTTCGTGGTTAAATGAGTAAAAAGCTAGGTAATGTTCATCGATAGTTTTACCTACATTCTCTCATAGACAATTAAAATTTATTTTCAATATCCATCTTGTTTACTGTTGTAAACAAATTTGTTATGTCCAAATTTTGTGGTGTAATCCGGATTAATTTTGATTTCTCATTTTTATGAAGATTGACTTCTATCCAAGTATGACAACTGTTGTGATAAGAAATCTTATTCCTACTCAGGGACGGACGAATTGAGGCGGTGCGTTAAAGTTATAACCTATAAATACAATACCATAACTCAGGTTTCAGGTACAACTTACCCAACTTACTTTATGCACAAGAACAATTACATACATACATTATTGACGTTTTTGTATTTATTCTTACACCGGAACTATCCTTCGACGGCTCCGACCGTCACGCTTTTTAGTGTGGTTAATTGTTCATTATACAGGTTTTAAGTTCTTTGTTTGGTGATTTGGCGAGCGGGCAAATTTTGACGTTAAAAAACATTCATTTTAAAATTAGAGTAAAATACAGTGACACCTTCTGTAAATAATCATAATAACACTCACCATCCTTCTACTTTTTCAAGTAATAATCAATATCCCTCTAGTCTATAATATGTAACATTCACTATCCATAGTGTGGTTAACCAACTAATATCCAAAAATATTTTTAATATAATATCTGATACACCCTTTAAGTTATAATGTTTAATTTATCCACTAAATATAAATCTGTATATTATAATTTGTACTTAACTTTATCTAATTAATTAAATTGTGAACTTCTGCAATACATAACATAAATGTTAAAAAGTAATAAATATTCATTTTATCAGGAAAATAAAGTCATATAATTTTTGCTAATTAAATTTATCAAATATTAAAATTTTCGTGATATATATTCAAATATTTTTTTTGTAATTAAAAAGTAAAATTTTAATACCCATAAAAAGTACAAATTAACACAATAAAATATAATTATTTTTAACAAATATTAAAATTTACGTAAAATAAACTTATTATTACTGAACAAATCTTATTATTCATATAAAAAAAGTATTAAAAATTATATTAATTATTTTTCTCATATATTAAACTAAACATAGGTCACACTTAGGCATAATTATTTGCAGTAAAAATGACAAATGTTGTTACTCAAAAAAGAAAAAATGTATTAAAAGAAACATCTTTTTACAAGATAGATGTAGTAATAAATATTATTATATTTTCTTTTATTTAACATTGCACAAAAATAATGTCAACTGTATCCTAAAAAGATGTAATCAAAATCATAAATATCCCAAATTTTGACATATACTCAAGAAAATTGAACATATAAAAATCATAATATGAAACTAAGAATTCAAAAAATAATTTTTGTTGTTAAACACCAAAAACTAAACTATCAACATACTCAATCACTCTAATTAGAATATCTCCATAATAATTTAATTTAATTCTTTAAATATTTGTATCACTTATCCAAAAATATGTTTTAAGTAAACTAATTTTTTTTTATAAGTTGCCAACAATTTAAATGATATAATCTTAATTACAAATAAAATTATAATTAAAATGTATTGTATTAAAAAAAAGATAATTAAACATATATATATATATATATATTATTTAGGAATTAAAATTTGATAATATACGAAGGTAAATATGTAATTTTATCTATTTAGTCAACCCTAAAAACTTACAGGGATACTAATTATTACTTTAAAAACTAGAGGGGATGTTGGTCGAATAACCGATCACTAAACACGCGCAAGTATACGCGGTCTAACAAGTAATACAGTGATAAGAGAGTTGTCGAACCCACGATGAACTACTTCCTAAAATCTACCAAGCATCGACTTTATACCGCTTAAGTCAGGTCTGAACAGAATAAATGGAAGGGTGTGTAATTAATCTAATTATCAAAGCAAGTAAATGGATAACGATAAGTATCAAAGGTGCTACAAGCTAAGATCATAATTTCACCCCCACACTAGCTTTCTGTCGAACAATTGGTGTACTATATTTTATCAAATATTCTATCCGTCTCTCTTTGGTCTTAGTGGTTACGAAGGAGTGTCGACCGAGAACTCACAAGTACTCATACGCCTCTTCCAAGGTATGTATGAGCGCATCCTCTCTAATCCACCCGAACGGGAATAGACAGAAAGGAACATCCAAGCTAGGCAATAATCCAACACATTTCTATGCGAATTAACCCTAACAAAGAATTAAATCAAAGGTTCTCATAAGTCACACGTGGCATACAGGTATATTCCTATCTATAGACAAATCATGCAGTTCGTTGATACAGACAAATCATAAACACATGCCAACACATTGTGGTCTCAATATATAGTCCATCTCCCAATTTCTCATAGATTACCGAACAATCATTAATTCCTTAGCAATTAAACATTAAGCATGAATATATTGAACCAAACCATATGGTGCCAACCAAAGAGATAAGATAATCAATTCAAATAAACAAAGGGTTCCATTATAACCTTAGAGCCAATATTTAGTTCATAGTTAGTAAACTAGACATAAGTAGCAACAATAACAACATCTACAAATACAGAATCAAAGGAAACACTAGAGAAGAATAAACTCTGTTAAAGCTTTCTTCAATCTCCAAGGAGTCCTTCCGATTCGCCTTCCGATCCGTGTCGTTAGGTTGCTCTTGAGCTCCAAGGAATCCCCATCTATCCCTAGTCTATATGTACAAACTAAGCTAAGCTAAAGAGAAAATGGAGTTTTAGCTCCTCTTTAAAGCTAGAAAATCTGATCTGGGAGAAAAGGGAGGCTGCCAAGAGTTAGAGATGCCCAATCCTCCTTCAGTTAGGTCATTTTATGACCTTTTCTGCCAAAAGACCGGAGCTGGCGCTGCGGTGCCAGCTTTTAAGCTTTGTTCTGGTGCTGTGGCGCTGGGTCAAGGGTTTCGGTCAACACGTGGCGCTACGGCCCCACCTTAGTAAGGCCAGTGAGGCGCTACGGCGCTGAGTATGCAGAGAATTGGGGGAGACCTCTGGCGCTGCGACGCCAGAATATAAAGAGCAATCGGCACTGTGTACTGTTTAATAAAGAGAGTGACTTGAGAAGATTGCTTTGTATATTCTGGCGCCACAGTGCCGACGCCGGGTTTGGAGAAATGGCCACTTTGCCCCTAAAAAGCTGGACTTGTCCTAAAAACTCCTGCAAAACTTATATTAAACAAAATACTAATAAAATAATATAAAAACAATATAAAGAAATAAGAACAGGCATCTTCTCAAGTCTACAAATAGTTAATTTGAAGGTGTAAAACCCACTCATTAGAGGCATGGGCGGACCTATGCATGGGCAGCATAGGTGCCTATGCTATTTTTTTATAAGTATAGGGGTAGGGGTAGATATGTAATTTAATAAGCTTAAGGGGGCAGATTAGTGAAAGAGTAAAACTTAGAGTAGGCAAAAAAAAATTCATTAGTATTCTAAATACAACTGTACAAGTACAGACTATTATGGTTTATGACATTACCTCTTGACTTTTAAAAGGTAACTAAATTATGGTTTTTTTTGTTTGATAATTTAAAATTTAAAATTTGTTTGAATTTGTTGTTGGTTGGGAATTTGGGGTTAAACCCAATTCAATTTATTTGATATATTTGGCCATAGATCAACAGATTAATCAAATAAAACGTTTATGCAATAAAGTTCATCTTTTCAGTTCCCAGTTTTAAAATTTATGGGTATTTTGGATGTTGAATTATTTGTTTTGGGGGTTATTTATCTTATGTGATTTTTGATGTAATTTTAGGATTCAAAATTCTACCACTCCAACTAACTATAGGACCCAATTTTGGTTTGTTTTTTGTTCATATAATTTTCTTTTCTTCTTACCCATTTTCTTCAATTTCCTTTCAGTTTTTACTAATAATTGATTGTATGTTTTTATTACAGCAGGTTACACTAACCAAGTAGCCAAAAAGGGGTTTTATCATTGATTTGAAATGGGGAATTTTGTTGCTTAATTTTAGCATTTATTATGCAAATGCTAAATTTAAGTAGGTCAAGAAATCAGTCAAGGGTTAATCGATCTATGCCTTTAAGAGGTAATTTATCATTGCATTTTGTTTCAACATATAGGAATTGTTCTACAATTGTCTTTCAATATTGGGAGTTAATTTATTATATAACTTGAGGCATCCAAATCGTTTTGTTTCCTTCAGTTCTTCCATCGACATGTATTCTAGCAAATAGTAGTAGTTTGCATCTGCGGCAACAATCTATGTGATTGAACTGGTATTGACATGTATCCTTCAGTTCTTTTTGACTGAGATATTAGGTGTTTGTTCATTGTGTTTGAGGAGTAAATATTGGTTTGTTTGTTTTTTCGATGTATAATATTTAAAGTCATATCCTCTTAGGATATTAAGACGTGTATAATGCAATTGTTAAAAATTTCTTTAATACAAATGTGTGTTGAAGTTTTGAAATTAATTCATGATTTTGTTTGAATATAAAAAATAAATTTGGTTTGAGGCTTTAAAAAATCCGCCCCTACTGAAAAATATTTTTGGATCCGTCCGTGGGGAGAGATGAGTATTATTATGATTATATAGAGAGTGTCACAGTATTTTATAAACTTGATTGCATTGAGAAATATTTTGACATCGATCGGAGAAAATTAATCGTAGATATTTTTTTCCCTTTATCAAGCATTAGGGACCGTGATCAGTTCCCATATTTCATGGGATGAATTAAGGAACAATTACATAATCTATTACATTTTTCAAAATAATTACAACAATAGTGCACTTATAAAATATTTACACAATTAATACACTTTTCATATTTATTTACAATATTAGTGCAATTAGGATTCCTTAATTTAGGGAATTAGTATGCAATTAGGATTCCTTAATTTAGGGGATTAGTATTAATTTACTTATTAAATTAAGTAATTAATAAGTAAACCATATAGCACCTCCACCACCTAAGCCTCCACCCCCACCTACACCTCATCTAGCACCTCCACCAAATCCTCTACCTTCCCCACCTCCAAGTCCGTCGCCACCCCCTAAGCCTCCACCCTCCTCATCCACGCTCCGGCAAGGGCGAGAAGGGTTCCGCCAACTGGAAGGAGGGCGACAACAGCTAGGACATGGGTTTCTAGGGCGAGATTTCTACAGAAAGGAAAAATAGATTGGAATTTGAGGAGAGAGAAACGGCCATGGTAGGACGGAGAGAGAAAGAGTTAATGAATAAGGGTTAGAGAAATGGATTTTAGGGAGACACATGGGCTACATGTGACGTGTTGGTTATAGTAACGGTCGTTTTCAAAATAGTAGGCTAGAAATATGATCTTTCCGAGAGCAAGTACCAACGTAGAAATATGATCTGTCACCGCTCTGTTTTTGCAGTTTTTTCATAGTGCAGTTGGTAGCCAAACCTTCATACCAAGGTAACCAATTCTGTTTTATTAAGTTACCAATTGATTTTGAATGTAATGCAGTTGGTAGCCAAACCTTCATGCAGTTGGTTGCCAAACTTTCATACCAAGGTAACCAATTAATACTGCAGGTGTGGAGGTAGATTGGTTACCTTGATATAAAGGTTTGGTTACCTTGGTATAAATGTTTGGTTACCTTGGTACGAAGGTTTGTTTATCAACATTACATTACACATCATTCTCTTTCCTATGCAGTGTTCTTATTTTTTTTTTGACATGAAATTGGGTCTTACCGGCGAAGGGGAAGAGGAAGATGACCGGCGAAGGGAAGGAGGGAGATGACGTTGCCACACTTTGAATATTTGAATTTGAATTATTATTTTTGAATTTGAATTTATTTTTGTTATTAGATCCAAGATATTTGAATTTGAATTATTAATTATGACAGTTATTTCTCCTTGATTTTAGGTTTCCTTATTATTATAAATTGAATCCTATACTAATTCCCTAAATTAAGGAATCCTAATTGCACTAATATTGTAAATAAATATGAAAAGTGTATTAATTGTATAAATATTTTATGAGTACACTATTGTTGTAATTACTTACTAAATGTTGTATATTATTGTAAACTGTCATGCGAAAGATTGGTGGCCCGACCTGACATCAGTACACGCTCCAGCCCAATGTTTTTCCAAATCCAAATCCAAATCCAAATCCAAATCCAAATCCAAATCCGACCAGATCCATGTGCAGCATCCATAATTCGGCATATCTTTTAACCGACTTCGCCACAATTTGAATCAACACAGTAGTATATACTATATACTATCTAGGGAATGTACTTCAGTACTTCCAAGAATTATAGTTTGGTAAGTATATTTTTATATATAAACCGGTCGTTAATACCATAGGCCCAACGTTATTGGAAAATTTAATTAACCAATAATAAAATACTTTTATCTTTGCTCTTTAAACAAAATTTAACTGCATAGATGGAAATATCATACAAAAATATAAAGTTATATAAATTATTATTTAATTTGAGATTATATAACACCATTATTATATATATATTTTGACTGCTTAGATTTATTGAACTTTGAGTAATATAGAGTCACTGACATCATCAAATTATAAAAAAAAAATATAAATGTTCAAATATTTTTGTATGTTATTTCTACACATACGATTATTTATACGAATACGGTTATATTTATTTAAAAATTCGTAGAGCATATTAACCCTTCACTCAAATTTAACGTGAAATCAATCCATACAAGTACACTTAATACTTATGTGCGTGTATTAATGCATTTAGATCCCTACAACATATTTTGAAGGGGAAAAAATTATAGAAAAGAAAAGACTCATCATCGTTGTGAATCGTGATAAAGGAGGTTGACAACAAATATTTCATATGAAATGCTAATAGCATAATCAACATGTGCGTGTATTAAATGCGTTTGGATCCAAGTATTCAACAATCGTACTCATTGTAATTTAAGATTATTTGTACAACCTTTCCTTTTTACAAGGCAAGTCTACTGACACAGTACATATGAATCTAGTAGTAGTAAATTGCTCCCCAGACCTCAAGTGATTAAAGAAGCATCATCCGCATTCTGGTAAGTTGTGCAGCACCCAATTGGGCCAATTCCCATGAATCAAGACACTCATTTGTCGATTAATTGCTTGTTGATTTAGAGAGCATTAATCTGTACATAGGGTCTCCACGCTTTATGACATGCTCTTCCCAATCTGATCGGACTCCAAATGGGTTTTCCTTCAGCCATTCTCCTCGACCAATTGCAGTATCCTCCTGATCGTTCACAACGTTGAGTTTGCCCTTTCCATAAAGTATAAATTGTTCTTCCATTCGCAAAGCAACAGCTTCTATGTCAGATTGAAGAAAGACCTACATTTTAAGACGGATGAGGGTAAATATCCAAATTAGCTTTTGTGTTTCCCTAGCCTAAAGATTTGGATCAGATTTGTAACAGCCAAAACCGCATTTCAGTATAATAAAAACACCTAAAATCTAAAAAGAAAGACGAATCGCTAATGATGTAGAAGCGCACCTATTTTTTGTAAGAAACAGACTTCCATTTCAAGCAATGCACAGAGATCTATGGAAGGATTAACTAGTAAAGTGGAGGAGGGCCAAACAATATATTGCTTATAGTTTTCTAAACCGGCCTTGGGTATAAGCCACGATTCATAATGCACATGTAACCTTATGACTTCTGATGTTTCTCTACATAATTGGACGGCATAAAATCACACATAAACAAACTAGAACATCTACTGTCACAAATGATTGAGATCATCAATGTATAAACAAATCTAACAACGGTTCAAAAAAGAAAAATGTTCAGAGAAGAGCAGCACTCAAAAGTCTGTTACCTTCCCATCAGATGTAAGAAGATCTGCTATTGCTTCAACCAATGATCTTTGCACCATTCTCCATCTGTGTTCTGGTTTACTAAAATCAGGATTTGGACACTACAGGAAAAAGAATCTCGCTTCAGATGAAGTTCATATAAATCATTCCTGTTAATGCAAAACAGTGAATAATAATAGGAGAAGCAGCTTAGTGATGCCTAAACAAAGAAATGAAATGCAAATGGTTCTTGAGCATATAGCCATACAGTGGACAATACTAAATGTTGATCCACTAACTGCTTGTAGCTATATCTGTCAGCAAAATAGGTGTACGTACAGCTGAGCAATTAGCCATATACTCTATAAGCCTATTTTAAGAGGCTAGAATTCATATGCTACATATGGTGTCCCTAAAAACTCAAGGAAGATACTGTTCGTATCGCAAGTAATCTGTGTGATGGTTGCATTCCTACTACATCTCCTCAAAAGTTCATCAACTACAGATAGTCTTGACTGCTTATTGACCATAAGATCAGTTTCATTTTGTTAATTTACAAATGAGTATTCTTCAAGAATAATCCTATTCTCGCATACCCTTCCTAATCTTCAATTCAATATTTCAATTCAATTCCTAGAAGCTTGGTAAAAAAAAGTTGAGGCAAATTTCACCAGCTTTTCATTTCTAGAGACCATTTGTCCATTAAAATTGATATGTAACACTATGATGTAAATCAGACTAAGTTTGCTTCTCTACAGGTGTACATATTACATAAGGAGTATGTTAAGTTAGAAATGAATCTAAAAGCTTAAGTTATTGGAAAATGGACCAAAACAATAAATGTCATGCTCTAACACACCCCTCACATGCAACTCCTGTTTGCACATGGATAGACAAACCAAGGTGCATCACAATGCACAAACCAAACAGAGTGCAGATGACTAACAGAAAGGGGGCACAAAATGCCAGTGGGGAAACTTGAACAACTTTGTGAGACCAGATCTATGATAGTCGAATCACCAATTTCTCTGAATGTTCAAGAAGTTTGAAAATAAGCCCAACAATGTATAACGTGCTATAATTAACACAAATACACAATGATTTCAATACATAATGTGAAGTGAAACTTATATTAGACTGTACATTTTGAAGTTGCATTTATTCTTTGTGGTGACAAACTAAAGACATCTAATATATCAATACACTTGAGACAATGACTTCTTACATAGATAGGGTCCAGAAATATTGTAACTTAGAATCAGTATCCTTTTTATAATATTTAACTAGTCAAAAGAGCCCATGCAGAAATCTATCTTTATGGAGCTAAGAAAAAACAAAAATATAAACAAAAGAAATTTGTTGATTTAGCAACGTAATGATGCATCTAAAAGGCATATGTAATTAAGGCATTAAGCCATAGGGCAAGAAACAGAGATCATAACATGCTAGCTTCATGGCAACACAGTAGTACTACCTGTATTGATACGAGAACCAATTTCCCTGGATAACTCGAAACAATGGATCGAAATGTTGATGTTGCATTTGTTGCAAGGAAGTATCTATTAAAAACATCAGAAGGCTAACATATATAGATGATAGATAGAAACATAATAAATTGAAAAAATGGAATTTGTAAATGTTAACCATCTTAGACTTAGAGCATGTGATGACAATAGTATTTGCATTACACCGACAAACCGTTCTAAGATAAAAGAACAGAACCAAATTCATATAGATAGTGCTTAATAAACAAGCTGAACTTGAAAAGCAAAATTCAGCTCAAACAAGTTCATGGTTGTACTGCTTTCTAATTGATATAAATATGTAATATAAAGAGAGAAGATAATACAATGTCAGATATCTTAATTTGTTAAACCCGTGTTTATATTAATAAGTAGTTACTAGGTATTAGTCATATTCATACAATCAACAAATCATGCCACTAAAAATCAAAAATGATGTTTTTATACATTTTTTTGCTAGTTTAGGCGAAATTTAACATTCCTGCCTTTGAACTATGACTATGTTCAATTTTCCACCATTGTTGTGTAATTTGTTGAGCTTTAACTCATCTAATTAATTCTAGTCCTCCGTTCTGCAAAAAGACTCCCATTTGCCAAAAAAAAAATCACAAAAAGAGTCCTCCTTTTAGTGGTAGAAGCATAAAAACACAACATCCTCAAGTTTTCCATCAAATTTCATTATTATACCACACTACTAAACTAACAACTTTATGGGCATACATGAAAGAAAAACATCTCATTAGTATTCACAAATTCTGCAAATAAGACTCTTTTGTGAAATAAAGGGAGTATTAATTACCTATAAAAAATGTAACTTATTCTATTAAACTTAATTTTCTAAAAATGAAATTAAAAAAATCATGCCATATAATGATATAAATGAATAATATTGTTAACTTTCATGTGAAACTGTAAGTTGTTCCAAATTTTGTTAGACTAGCTCATGAGTGCCCATGGAGCCTCGAGTAACCAACTCAGCTTGTTCATTGTGTAAATTCACCATGCATGACCATAACTTTTAGGCTTGCTTCTAAAGGAGCCGAGTTCAGAGAATTTGCAACCCTAGGGAGGTTAGTTTAATATTCTCTTATCATCACTCATCAAAGCTGCAAGGAGCGGTGAAATGCAATAGAACACATACCCGTTTCTTATTCCAGATTGATGAACCGTGTCTACACAACGCCTAACAAGCTGAAAAGGTAGCAAGAAGCGGATTAAAAATTCTACAGAAGTTTAGAATAGGAGATAGCTAAAGAACTAAATTATTAGAGAGGAATATTTAAATAACCTTTTGATTTATCTCCAGTCCAAGATAATTCATATCCTTCCTCCTCCTCGCCATTTTGAAGAGAAACAATCCATTCCCTGTCATTTATAACCAGCAGCTAAATTTCTCTGTTATGTGGTGTACAGATTTTATAGTCACGAGTTTGTAGATCAGAAACAAAGCACAAAGAAACAAAATGATCCAATAGAAACTAGAAAACTATTACAACTTTGTTAACCACTCTCATTTCTTTTTCTAAAAGCTAGGAAATAAAAATCCAAACTAATGCATCTACAGGTTACAAGTATCCTCCTAATATATCAGCAAAAAAATTCTCAAGGAAAAGGAATTGTCAAAGAGTGCTAAGCATTCAAATGAATCCCAGTTGTGCATTTTCGTAAGGACTAAAGATAAATAGAACAAGTATGGTCATTCCCTGTTGAGATGTCCTATTAAACCTAAATTGGGGTTATCTGCTAAAAACTATGGTAGAGCGATTTATGAATGTCTTAACACATCATGACTGGGTTTAGATAGCCAGATGAGATCCAACGTGATAGAACATAAAATTCAAAAAATAGCACATATCGACTTTCTACACCAAAAAAACATCATGGGATAACTGAAACAGAAGAGGAGGTAACAATATGGGACAAAAGGGATAACAAACTTATGACCAAGGAGAACATACGCATGTTATTCAAGGAGACGTGTCAATACTTCAGACAGGAAAACTTAAGAAAATTAGACAAAACCAAAAATAAAATAATTACCACTTCCAATGTCAACTACCAATGGTCGAGCTATATCAGAATAGATGGCATTCCAATCAATCTCAAAGGGGTATGCCTGCACAAATCAATGAGTAAAAAGGTTATCAAGTGCCAATTATAGGAAAATTAAGTTTGAATAGGAAACATCCCATATACGCAAAAAAAAAGTGAAAAAAAATAAAATAAGTTTTCCTTTTGAAGGAAAAAAATTGTCAGGAAAAAACTTTAGGCCTTCAACACACCCAGTACAAACAGAAAGGACTTGCAGGGGTTTAAAACACATAATCTTCAACACAACATTTCCCCCCAAAGATTGACAATACAAGAAAAAATTATCTCTATGGGGTTGCACAATAGGTAAAACTATACTATGAAAGAAAATAAATGTATATACAGCAGGTCTTAAAACAAAATTAATTAGTATGAAAGAGACCAGAATACAAGAATTGACCATATGAAATCACGAGCATGCACACTATTGACACATAAGCATGCTTTTGCACAGCCGTATACATATTGATATAGGAACATCACAAGGATGACAACATCAATTATCAACAAAGATACAAGGCAATGTACCAAAACTCCCAAGTGCAGATATTAAAAATAACAGAATAAATAGAGAACACCATAAGCAAAACAAATAAAAAAATAAAATGAAATTCTTCTATAGACAGGATCGGAAGAGTTTCCATTCCTCCTTCAGTTTTCAAGGGCCATCACAATTCCGTCCGTATAATACTCATGTTTTAGAGAGGGAAAGTATCATACTAAAATATGACAGACAGAATAACATGGTAAGAAGAGGGGAGGAGGGAGTTATTGTCAGATAACAAAACAGCCGAATGGACAAAGGGACTGGTTGGGTTCACTTCTGATTTTACTTATTCAGATGATTCTGACTATTTTGATTGCTAAAATACTCCGGAAAACTGTCTGAATTTGCATATCTAAAATTTCTGAAAGAAGACAAATATGCTGGAAAAATGTATGGATTGGCTTATTTAAGGGACACATTAGCTTATACAGCTGTACCAAATAAGAACCTGGATTCTGGATTCTAAATCTGAAAAACAATCTCTCCCCATACTAAATTTTCAGATTTTTTCAAAAATTCGATTAGTTGGACCAAATAAGCCAATCCAAACATCTGAAATCCACCTTTTAATTCTGAAAAAGCATTAAAAGATTCTAAAAAGCCATTAGGTCCATTACAAACAGACTCAAAGACAAAAATACCCTTTTAATGAATAACAATCTTTAAGAAATTTTATTATTGAAAAAGTAAATCCACCATAAAGAATTACAAGTAGGAGATAAAAAGAGAAATAAACAAAGGGCAACACACCAATGTCCATGAAGATCCAAAACTGCCAAGAAAAGCTCCCATAAATAAAGGCTACAAAAACCTATGAAGGTAACTCAGTCCCTTAAAAAACAAAGAGGAAGATGCTTCCCCTTATTAGTTTTCACATTTAGCTCATTCCAAATATCCTCAAAACAGAAAATCTACCATGTTTTATAGGACTTTCGCATCCCCCTGGAACATAATAGGAAATATCTATTCCAGTGAAGATTGGCAAACTCTAGCCTCCCTTGGAACTAAACAATTAAACTTGGATTAGTAAGAGTGATGGAAATTTTGAAATTTCGGATTGGCCCTTGCCTTACTGTCACTCAAGAAAGCAAAGAAGGAAGGAAAGGGGTGCTGCGTGATATGAACAGCACACTCTTACACGTTCAACGAAGAACAATGTTTGAAGGGCAAAATAATTGAAAACAGATAAGGGGACACACCAAACTCTCTCCCCCTTTTCTTCTTCTCACTATCTATCTTCTCAATGGACAACCAAACATTAATATATTTTAAACCAGGCAAACACTAATTGTCAGGTACTATTTCGACAGAACCTGGAAACAGCCTCTCTGTAAATACATATAAGGCTGAGTATTGAATTAACTCCAAAGACCATGCCATTTGTGGTAACCTCGTGTACTGTGTAAGGCATTTTAGCATTTCAATAGAAAATCGATGTCAAAAAGACAAGACACGTATTAAAAAATATTAGGATCTCTTATGACCTATCTAGTATCTACCGATGCTTTTTATATGCGCACACAGACAATTTTCACCCCAACTAAGTACTCAAAGGACAATAATCTTCACAAGTGACTGATATAACTGCTGGTCTTCTTCTAGTTCAACGGTTTTGCATGCATAACAATCTTTCAGTTGGTTGCCGCTAGCGGGAAATACCTGACATAATGGGAATTTTTCGTCAATTAGAGAAACCTAGACAGCTAGAGTATAGTCAATGTGAGTTTAGACAATAACCATGATTATCTCAATGGTAACCGGATAAATATGTCATACACAAGGACACAAAGATTAAAAGGATCTCCCAACGGTGGACCTGAATGCGAGTCTTCTGAATTAATATTTATTTTGTCCAGGTCGCTAATTCATAAGCACTTAGTCAAAGCATTTCTTAGGCACTCATTATAACCACATGATATAAGATCATTAATCAACCTAAACTGGAAGATAAAAGCATAGAATACATACTCTATCTAAGGCCATGAGCCCAGGAAGCTTTCTGCCTTTGAGATACTCCCACACGAGTGAAGCATTCTCAATCATATAACATATTGGAAGTGAACGAGATTCCCTAAACAGTGCTTTACATGCCGCAGCCCCAACAACAGTTATATCACAATTCCCTTGACTTAGTGTATCAAGCATTTGTGCCACTTTAGATGTTCCACCACTATTGTGATATGATGAGCCAAATTTAACCGGACCAATCCACATGATTTTCTGCAAGATGTTGATGGTAAACATTTATTAAAAGGGAAGGATGCAGCACAATGAGGTGTCTTTAGCTACAACTAAGCTACCAGTATGGTAACCAAAATGTGTTTTGCTACAACTATTGTAGTATGATACTCTACCTTACATTTTGAAAGTAAGGAGGTGATTTCCTCCAGCGTATTTGGCCCAAGATCAAAAGGCGACCAGCCTAAAAGAAAGAAATATTAATATAAGAAAACACCAAAGAATAGTTATATCTCAAATAATAACAACAATACATAAAACCAAAAAGTCTCTTAATATAAAAAAAATCATTAATTAATATCAACTAGAAGAAACTAGGACCAACATCATGAGATACACGCCTTTAGTTCTTGTTGGACCACATTAGATAAAAGGCTGTTTTGGTATCTTCCACTTAGTTTATGGTTCCAAAAGCCTATAAATTGGCCTTATGAGACTAAACAAGACCAGTCTCCTGTGATGATTGAATTTTGAAAAAAATGGAAAGAGAAACTATTTTAGTCACTTCATCCCCACTTATCAAAAAGTATCTTCATATTAATTATTTTAAAAAAGAAAAAAACATTACTATATATCAAATGGAAGAAACTAGTACCAACATCTTTTTCATCTATTCTCTATTCTTTTATTTTAATATTTTATTGTTTTTCCTGTTTTATTTTTCTATTTTTCTCCTTGCCCTTTTACTTTTACTCCTACATAATGAATTCATTTTCAGTCTATCCCAACTAGTTTGGGAAAAAAGGCACTGTGAGTTGCCTAAATTATCCATTCACTGAAAAGAGGAGTAATATTCTAGGTATTGCAAGTTTGCAACCTTACCATCAGGGATACAAGTAGCAGCAAATATCTCCAGTTGCTCCTGAGAATGACCACTCATGCACCAGAAATCCTTTGGAAGTAGAATTGGCATGCTTCTAGTTTTGGTAAACTGGACTATACGAAGAGCTTCTTTAAGTGCTCCTTGTTCCACCAATTTCATAGGAACAGGCAATCCCAGGGCATGCATTAGTTGAAATGCCATATTTCCAACAAATACCAAACCATCACAAATAGAAGCTAGAGAGTACAAGGCAGCTGCTTTGTCAAAGAGATTACCTCCCCCGATCTGCTTTGATTGCAGACCATTAGCGATGAATAGATACGAAAGAATATTGAAGAAAAGTTTTATCGTTTAAAAGATAAAACTTTGAAGAATGAAGAGAAGTCTGAAGCTTTCTTTAAAGGCAAAACAAGCGAAATTGACTTTGATGTGATGTTTATACAAGATAGAAGCATACAATGGCAACATACGGAGTTTTGGTTGTTCTGAAAGCCTCCTTCAGTTGAAATACGTCCTCCTCAAAGCGGAAACCAGCAATACATGAATAGCAAAACCCAGCAACACCAACAGTCGATGCAAGAATTCTATGACATTGAGAAAATGCATCGTTTACAAAGATATCAACCCCCGATGACAAATATTTGGAAAACTCTGAACAATTTTCAGGTTCCTCTTTGAACTGAGAAAGATTGTCAAGAAGAAGAATATTAGATTCTTTGCTCTGTTCCATCAGAGGCTGTAGGTTACCAGGAAACAGTTTTACAGGCAGAACTTTGAGTTGGAGAACCAAGGACAGAAACTCTGAAACATGGAGAGGACATCAGTAATTCAGTATTACTCAAGACTGGGAAGTCAAATAACAGCTTTGGAATGTCTATGTAGATCCCAGTTGCCAGTCCATGCTTGTCAATTTTTCTTTGTTATGTTTGCCCAATTGCTATATAGTTGAACTATGTTAAAAACATGCATATTTGTGACAATAAATCTCTAGTTTTAGATTGCTAAAAACAATCAAATGTGAAACAGTAACAGTTCTACAAAACATACCTGCAACAGATTCTACAGTGAGAATCTTAGAATTAATTGTCACATTCCAGTTACCCACTAGAATTATTTTAGCCCCAGATTCATACAAGTACTTAATTGTGGAAAGAGCTCTGATGACTACTGGAGCATGCTGATCCTGCTTTTTCATTCGTAAAATATTAGATTCAAATCTGATCATAACAACTTTCCCGAAAAGCTCCTCCTTGGGAAATTGTCTGAGAGTTTGCACACATGGAAAGGTGTCCAATTTTGCTTCATTTGAAATGTTGGCCTAAATTCAATGCCCAAACAGAGGAGAAAAAAACATGTAAAACTTTTTTAAACAACCAACGAACGGTCAGTAATGTACTCAGAAAATTGTTTGTTGGTAATAGAGGATTCAATTCAACAGATTAATGAAATATAAAAGTGAGTAATGAGTAATGATTGATATAAACGTGATTAGTGGAATCCCAATTCATCAGGTTGAGCTGAATGGCAACTAATGAGTTATGATTGATGTAGCCCAAATCCAGAGTTTGGATTGGAGTATTACTTGTAAGTTATAAAATTATAACATTGTTCAATTAGCATGAAACCAAGAGAAAGGGCAAGTACAAATTGTTTGTTAATCGGTAAATATCATATAGTCAATATATCGATTAGTGGAAATTACTCCTCCAATGAGTTTGGATCCATAAGGATTGTAGTTCTGGTAAGATTGAGTTGTGTTAAGGTTGCCCTTGAAGATGTGATTTGCATGCACGTGGCTGCAAAGTGGAATCTATAAGTTTGAAAGGAAATGAGATGTACTAGAATTCAATGTCTTTGAGGACTATGTAATATTGGAAGTACTGATCTGATGAATTATATTTAATAGGATATTTATATGTAACTTGTAAATTAGAATCTACAAGTGGTAGATAAACAGTCATTATTGAGGCAAAAGAGTAGTATAACGAAATTACCTTTTCCAGAAATGAACACAACTCAACATGATCTACCACCTTGGTACTACATGCTGAGAAATAAATTTGATAAACTCGTTAGAATATAATCAGGTCATAAACAACATGAGTGATTTAAGTACTTATTCTTCAGTTTAATAGATAACCTTGCCACGAATATTGAGCACTTTGCTGAAATGCAGCATATTTTCCATGATATAAACAATATTTGCGTTGAAGCAATATCAGCGAATGGGTAGGAAAATTATAAAATCTTGAATTGTAAGGGATAATTGATCCTTGGAGTAGATCTAGAAGTTGATTCATCCTTTCACGTCTCCTTGTAAAACAGGAACTATAAACCACAACAGAAATATATATATATATATATATATATATATATATATATCAATACACAAAAACACATGCAGACATAGAAGTAGTGCAAAAGATAGAAAAGCCAATCCAAAGCAGTAGGCCTGCCAATCACCAAGACACAGAATCATGTTGATTTATTAAAAAAAAAAAGAATAGATTACTTAAACAATTTAGCAATAATGAATGGTTCATTCTTGTTTAGATAAATAATGAGCAACCACTATAAGTACTAAAGGAATGAAGTAGTCTGAAAGTGGATATATGAATATCGCTCTAAATCATATTCAAAACATTCCAAACATCCAGCAATTATGAAAAATATGTTTGGTGGAATGTTAATTTGGAATATGAAAAAAAAGTTGTAATTTGAATTTGAAGGTTGGACTTATTTACATAGTTCATCATAGTTTTTTTCTCTAATTTTGCAGTGCAGCTACTTAGCTTGAATTTAAATGAGGCATTTAATCAAGCATATTGCAGGCATTAAGCAAACATTAGTACACGAAGACATAGTAACAGTTTATGCCGTAATTGCTAACAAGAAAACAATAGCAGTAGCTAGAGCAATTCCTGTGAAGACGAAATAACTGCAATTTTCTAAAAAAATTAAGAAATGAAGTTGCAAATTCAGCATAAATTTTCAATGTGAGAAACTAAAATGGCACACAGCTCAACAAAGAAACAGATACTTCATTCATTCATGTATATGTCGTATATGCATCAAAACGAAGATAGGTTAGACGACACCTACACTGAGAGAGAGGGGAGAGAGAGAGAGAGAGAGAGGACCGCGAGCTTTGAAAACCAAGCCGCGTCGCCACGTATCTTTTGCTTTTATCTCTAACTAACTAGTCGTTTTTCTTCTTCTTTTCTTCTTTTTTATTTTATGTTCTAATTTAATACAATAATTTATAGTAATCAAATGGAGAAAGTTTAAGTGGAGGTGTAGATAAGATCCAACCTTTATTTTTTGGACTTTTCTTTTTTAAATAATTTGTTATATATTTACGCTAACAGTATTGATAAGTACTACTATATCCTTATTCTTTATTTTAAATGTTGTGAATAAAATATACTAATTTTACCAAAATTAGTTAAAAGTGAAATATTAGATTTTATGTGTGGTGGTAAAACAATGTGAGCTGACTCAATAAATTGGTGGAATTTGTTATATTTTGTCTATTTATTTTATTAAAAAAAAGAAAGAATTAATAGTATTAATTCGTCAAAAGGGGATTTTGTTACGTTCGTAAAAATAAAGGGTGTATATATAATAGGCATTACATGAGAATTTTTTTAATTTAGTTTTAATTATAAGGTTCTTATTATTGCCGGATATTACTAAAAAAAATCTTATTATTGGCAAGTCCAAGTCTACGTTGGTTCAGTAATTCGTAGGGTCACTTTATCATAATTCACGCAAAAGCTCTCCCTCTTCCGGCGTCGATAAATCCGATTAACTTGAAGATTTAGAGGCCGGCGATTACAATGGGTGTTGGCTTTGCCGTCGGCGTCCTTGGAGTTGTGCTCCTCTCACACGCAGCCTACTCTACTATTCAATGTAATTTCCTCTATCTTTCTGTCTCTACTCTATAGTAAAAGTAACGAGAAGTTACCAACTTATTTGATTGGGTTTGATTGCAGATAGAGCTTTGCTCAAGATCACGGAGGAGGAGTTCTCCGGACCCCCAATGAATGTAAATCTTAGCTCTCTCTGTATACATATCGCTATTTAGAATTTGTTATATGAATATGTAAGTGATGGATCTAGGGTTTTGATAATGGCTGCAGGTTATTGTGGAGTTGCTTTCAGGGTTGATTTTATGCATGTGGGCTGCTCTGACTGTGCCCGGAAAGTTCCTCTCCATACTTCCCGATTCTGATGAGAACAGGTTATTATTATTATTACTTTTTTGGTTTCTATTTAGTTAGAAATTACCTTATTTCCTTAATTTAGACTACAATCACATCCTTGCGTTATTAAATCATAACTATGAGAGGCTTTAGTTATAATTAACTCCTGATTTGAAGGTATAGAGATGGTGTATACTGTGGAATGATACCAATGCTTAATTATGCTTTTCATTGGATTTGGTCTTTCATTGTATTTGGTCTTTTGTGTCCCATAGTCTTCCTCCCTAAATTAATGTTATTAAGTAGTTTATTTATTATAATTCATTACCTAGAGGGATGTTCCATGACAACTGTATAAGGGCTAGGCTTGTGAAGTTCAAATCAGATTGAGTTATTTTGAGATTTTTATACAAACAATGTTCTTGTTTACTTTGGCTCTATCACTTTGGTGGATTTCCATTGAGTGTGAGTGTTTTATCCCGAGTGTTCTCTTTGTTTGCTTCTTCTTTTTTTCATCACCCGGTGTCATGGAATGAATAAATTGTTGTGTATCTAATTGCTTGGGTAGCTGCATAAATGGATCAATTACCTGTTATCTTTATATTTCCTTGGTAAAGCTATACCACTTTCAACTAGCATAAGTAACTTAATCAGGAACAATTTGAAAGAATGTTAGCTAGAATAAACACCAACAATTTGTTCTTTATCACATTTTTCTTCTTTTTATATTTCCTGGGTTAACCTTTTTACCCTGCATCACTTATGTGAGTATCATTCAGTGACAAAATTTTCGAGCTGCATACCCATGAACAATGTTCTAAAAGGCGCTAGGCTTATTTTAAGCCAATTTTAATATTTTATCTTACATTTATTCAAACAAAACAATAATATAAAGCAAAACAATCCATAATAAAGACAATAAAAGTCTTTACTTAAAATTCAAACACATATCCATATTGTTAATGTCAAAGTTCAAACACAAACATGCAATTGTTCAAAGTTCAAACATATTTTTAACGTATTAGTTTTATTCATAAACAAAATTGCTATTAAATAATAAAATTTAAAATTTCATGAATTCATTTTAATATTAAAACTTAAGAAACTAAATATAAATTTAAGAATTATATTGAATTAAATTAAATATTACAAATGTATCATCATTTATATAATTTGAAGTTGATACAAGTTCAAAAAATTGCAACTATAATAAAATTATCCATTTTAACTTGATATTGTTCACTTCTTGTTGTGATTTGATATGCTACAAATTGCATTATGAATATGGTAAATCATTAAAAAAAAAATATCAAGATCTGGTTTGGGTAGTTATTAAAATAAAAAAAACCTCTGCCTAGGCCCCGCCTTATTTACTGGAGGGATTTTTTTGCCGCCTTAGGCCTAGGCGAGGCGCCATGGGAGCCTAGTGCCTAGGCAAGACACCAGGAGGGGGCCTAGCGCCTAAGCGGGGCGCCATGGGGGGGCCTAGGGCCTAGGCGGGGATTTTTAGAACACTGCCCATGACACTTTGATTTTGTAGGATCGTTTAAAGGCCTCATCAAGAGAATTAGAGAAGCAATTGTAGCTCTATTCTGTTTATTACCTTAATATCTCATTTGTCATTGTCTTGCTAGTGCTACCTAATGGTATTTTTTTGAAGTTTTTCCAGCTTTTCTACTACTGTCTGGAATGTAATTGAAAGAAATGAAATATGCCAATTTCCTTAGGAAGTGATGTTGAACAAGTCGTTTGATATCCTTCGCAATCTCCAAACCAAAAGAGCAGTTAAATTTTTAAAAATAATAATTATCTGAATGTGCGAATGTATATCTTCTTTCTTTTTGAGTTTTTTAATCTCCTTTGATATCCATGCAACTTGCTTTTAGAAAACTAAAGTGAAAGCTTGTTTGCCACTTCTCATCCTTTTAAATTAAAATACATATTTGTTCCTAATTTTTATTTATTTATGCTGTTTAAATTGTAATGAGCTATAATATGATGTATTGGTTGGCCATCCTTTTAGGGCAATGATGTATTGGTTGGCCATCCTTTTGATGTGCCCTAACATCTTATCATTAAGATCTGGGTTGGGAGGGGTGAGGTGGTGAAAGAAGCAAAGCTGTAGATTCAATATGAGAGCTAAACATCTATTATGCAAGGACCACAAGAACATTTCAAAAATATACTCCATCCGTTCCAAAATTAGAGATACACTTTGACTTTTGAGGTCAAACGATGACATATTAAACTTCAAATTGATGTGAATGTATTTAATTTTAACTGATACAATTATTATAATTGTATAGTATATAACAAAAACTATAAATTAAAAAAATTATTTCATTCTAAACTTTTATGAATTATACCAATTTTGAAGTTCAATATGTTTAATATGCCGCGTTTGATCTCAAAAGTCAAATTGTATCTCTAATTTTGGAATGGAGGGAGTATTATTTATGTAATATAGACTCTGAAAAAACAATGATGAATCCATAAAAGTAACTCCTTCCGTCACTTAACATAATGATTAACGACACGAAAAGAGAGTTGCATGTTCTGTCTGGAAAAGAGTCTTCTTTTTTTGGTTGGCTAAGTATCATTATTTTTTAATATTAAGGTTCTTTCAAGACAGGCTTAGACATAAATTTTAGATGGTTTCTTTCTTCAATATTATACTCTTAAAGACTGAAATTAGTAGAAAAGAATTTACTAAAGAAAGTTCACAAAAAAAGTAAGATTATCATATCCTGATGGAGTTATTAATTTTTTATCTTGAATTGGGTATATTCAAGGATAACACTTTTTTCTTTGGCCAACATTTATGAAGAATGACACTAATTCATGAGGTGCAGGATATGTTTTTTTTTTATCATATTTGTTTTGTTGATTAGATCTTGACGTCACCTGTCTCAGAATCGATATTCCGAACATGTGTTTCAACTTTAACTTTTCTCCAAAAGAGAAAAAAAATAGAAACTTGCAACTTTGGTTCATGTGCTTCGTAAATCACTGGTTTATGTGTTTTGTCTTTTGTTGAGATTTTTTCAGATAATTAATTTGATTTTCATGCTACCTGTTGCAGGGTGGTCTCTTTACCCTCCAATCTGGATTTCATGATCTTCAATCATCGTGGAAGAGCATTCCCTTCAGAATCCGATTTGAAGTTGAATTGAAAAAAACACTTGTTGTCTTGTATTTTCGATCAACCAGATGTTTTTTTTTTTTTACTTTTTTCCCTTCTTCCTTTGAACTACCTACCAATTAGAATGAAGTAATTTGGGTTTGTAATGACTTCGGCATTTATTAGGATTTAGGTCACATGATTGCGGAATTTTGTGCCAGAGGACATGATTTAGGACTTTACCTTTTGTTGTTACACGGTTTGTTGAGCATGTTATGTATTTTTCAATTACTACCATCCTTTTTATTTTTTGGTACATCATCAAGGCCATGTTTGTTTGCAAGGGTTATAATTCCGGAATTATAATTCAAGACTATTAATCCTAGGATTAAATAGTCCTAGTCACATGTTTGTTTTTTATAGGATTATTTATGGGATAACTTAAAATAATTCTATGTTATGTTTGTTTTTTCGAGGATTAATTAAAGGATTAGATTAAAAAATATTGTTTGGACTATTATACCCTTATCAATAATAACATATTTTAAACTTATTTATACATCAAAAAATAATTAAAAACTTTTACATAATAATTATATTATTCAATAAATATTAATTTTTTTGAGGGGGCGGCGGGGGGGGGGGGGGGGGGGGGGGGGGGTGGAAGTGTATACATAATCAGTAAATAATATTTTTTCGAGGGGGGAGTGGGGTGGGGGTTGGGAGTGGGGAAGGGTGGGACGGGGCGGGGTGAGAGTGTATACATAATTAGTAAATATTATTTTTTAATTTTTTGTGGGGCGGGGTGGGGGGGGGGGGGGGGTTGGGGTGGGATAGAGTGGGGTGTATATAATCAGTAAATATTATTTTTTAAATTTTTGTGGGGTGGGGGTGGGAGTGGGGTAGCGTGGGTAGGGTGGGGTGTATATATAATCAGTAAATATATATTTTTATTTTTTGTTGGGTGGCGTGGGGTGGGGTGGGTGGGGTGGGGTGAGGTGGGGTGTATACATAATCATTAAATATTATTTTGAAAAAATAGATCGACTGATATATGAAAAGGATATAATAGGATATTAAGAAAAGGTTTAGAGATAATTTTGTCTAGCAATTTTTAATCTCAAATAGTAGTGATTATAATACTAGGTAGAAGATGATATTAAATAATCTCACATCCTAAGCTCTCTTTTATAATTCCAGGACTAATAGTCCCTAGCTCAAATTTAAAAACAAACAAGTCATTTGAGATTAATAGTACTATTTAAGTGTAATATTTGCAAACAAACATAGTCTCGATAACAATATAGGGTAACAATATAGGGCTGGGCTAGCCGTAGCAAAGCCACTCAACTCCTACAGAATCAGCTAAGAGAAGACTACATAGACCCCTAGGTAGATCCTACACAGACAAACTGTTACAATTAAGGGCTCCTTCTTTAGCGAGAAAGTCAGCACAATAGTCCCCCACTTGAAGGGTTTCAAATTTCAAATAGTATTATACGGGTATTTGGCATGTGATATTCTTGATGTTAATTGGTGAGGTTTAGGGAGTTATACTCTATATATAGGCATTTCTGTGCTCCCTCTCAACTACCAACATTAAATTTGTAAAAGTATTGGCATGTTTTCAGTGTATAGGACTCCAATGCCAAGAGATTAACTTAAAAAGAGTTTTTTTCTCATGTCCCAAAAAAAAATTCAAAAAGGGAAAACATAAAAATACTATTAGTTCTAAAAGTGGATTTTTAAAATTGTTTTTGTTGAGACTTTGGCTTAAAAAGAAAAATCAAGAGCAAAAGCAAATTTACTCGATCTTCCTCATGCTGTTCTTTGGTCGTTTAGGAGTTCAGGAGAGAATAAAAAAAAAATTGAACACTGTTTCTAATCAATTCTTTTGTTATTGAGGTTTAAATAAATAAAAAAAAGGAGGAGAAATGAACGGAAGCTTTATCAGTTTTATTGCCAAAAAAAAGAAGACAAAATTGGACTGAAAATTATTTAACATGCACAAATCTTTTATAATTCCTATTATGTTATTGGCGAAATTTGATCCGAACTTTAATTTAGAGGTGATTGTAAAGCTACCCAAAAAGTAACTGAGGTCGTTCTTAGAGCGGAGAGCCGGTAGTTTTGTACTTTTGAGCAAACTAAGATTACTTATATTGCGTTATATAAGGAGCCAAATGTTATGAGTGAACCACGTAGATTTTGTGTCTTGTGTGATTGTGTTTTTTTTTTTTTTCTTTACTATTAATTTCGTTACGTTGTTATACATATTGTACTCTCTACATTACAAACACGGTAAACTAATATGATGGTAAATAATTAATTTAAATATAAAAATTTAGTTTTGTTTCCTTTTTCCTTCATGAAAGTAAATGTACACTTTTTTTGATTATTATAAATTAGAATTTTCTATGCTTTTGTTTCCCGCATGAAACTCAATCTAATATATAAAGTTTACATATTTTAAGCACAATTTGTTTAATAAAAATCCTAATTTAGTAATATGATATGATAATAGAAATTCTGAAAATAATTTTTTTTATTGGTGGGAGAAAGCCTTAGATCCTAATTTTTATGTGTAAATAATTTTTCTCACTTATTTCCTAACTATTTTTTAATTATTATTAATATTATTACTATCATAATAATTAAATAAATAAAAGTTATCTTAAATTGAGTAACGCTACTAATTAAATAAAGTTAAACAACTAGATGTTTAGTTATTTATCAAGTGGGGGTAATTTATCAATATTAACTTTTAAAATGTTAATTTGTGATATTTTTAAATTTAAATTTAATATGATTCATTTAAATTTTGAAAATAATAAATTTTATAATTATATAGACATAAATTAAATAAATTTATATCAGTTTTAAATTTGAATACATTTGAAATTAATTTTTAAAAAATAAGTCAATATTAAGTTTTTAATTTGAAAATGAAGTAATAAAAAAATGTCAAGATGTGTATGAATATTGATGAGTTGTCCACTTAAACGAGGGTGCGAAATATCATTTTGTATATAGAAAACGATATTTTGACTCCCTCACACTGTGAAGTAAAATCCTATATAGGAATTAAAATAGATAGTGAAATAAGAATAAGAAAACTGTTGGATAATGATTTGTTGATGAATTCTTCAAAATCAGGGATTGAGAGTTGATTAAGGAAGAAACTCTTGTTAATGTTCTAATCTTTTTTATTTGAAAGTAGGCTTTGCTTCCCTACAATTGATGTTCATTAAATTTAGGCTTAGAGCTATATATATTCATTAATGATAGCCAGATCCATGGAGGACCACTCAGTGATACACTCCCTCCTAAGCGTTTTACAAACTTATTTTGAACAATTTATTTTGGCTAATATAAATAAAGAGAAAATCATCTTCTTACCTTAAATCCCCATTAAGAAAATCATTGCTCTATTTGATTTTAGACTCGTTGAATACATTCATAAATGTTACTCCCTCCGTCCCAAAATAACTGCTCAGTTTTGATTTTTTTTAGTCAAATTGATTATTTTTAAAATTAATAATTAAGCATGTATAAATATATTTTTAACATTATAAAAATTGGTATTAGTAGTAAATTGTATATACTTTTTTTTGTTATAACCTCTGCACCTATATTCTGGCAAAAATGGTATAGAAAATAGTTTTAAAAAATAGTCAATTTGACTTTAAAAAATCAAAACTAAACAGTTATTTTGGGACGGAGAAAGTAGCAAGCAATATTAATCCGAAAAGGCTAACCTAATTTAAGACCTCTCTTTCCCCATATGCATGCACCATTCCAATCTCCTTAATTAGGTTCATGAACTCCCAATTTCATGATATCATTCCAAGTACTACTATATATATTGAATGAAATTTCCTCATCACTGCCTATATATATGAAGCGTCACTTTCTCAGCTATTAATTCTCCAGACCAGACCAGACAAGTTTTCTATGGCTGGCTGTTGCCTAGCCACGGCCACCAAAAAATTGTGGCCGTACCACTTGCATTTTATAGACAGTACTCCTCCCAACACAAACTCAATTCCCTCTGAAAAGGGTAACCTCCCTCCGAATGGAAAACAAGTTCTTTTAACTAAAATTTCAATGGAGCCCTGAAATTCCAATAAGCACAAGTTCGTGAATAGAAATTTGGCTTAAATTATATTATAAGTGGTGTGAGTGTCCAGTGCTGCTTAATTTCTATTTTATACGGTTTTTTAACAACAAAACAAGTAGTTTCTGAAGAGAACAAATTGGATAAAAATGTGCAAGCAGACATATTATCTTATCAGCCAAAACTCTTAATTCACTCGTTCGTTAAGTTCCTTTAACGGGAGGCCAAGTTAGTTGGATAACCTTAAAAGCGACTTCTCAGAGATGATATGATAATAAAATCTGAAACATTCAAGACACACACTCGCACTATATATATATATAGGGTTGCATCCACATCAACCGGTTGCTGGAAGCCACCACTTTATCCTACTTCTTGTAGGAGCTTTTGACTCAATTTATCTCCCAAGTTCAGTGGACCCCATTATAATAATGATTCTCAAACCCCATATAAAATAGTTGCTCTCAGCAACCGATTGCTGTGGATGCAACCCCTATATATATATATATATATATATATATATATATATATATATATATATAACCAAAATTAATCCAACGGAAGCTCCCCCATTACAAACAACATTTTGAATTTCTTGAGAAAAATTAAAGGATCGATCCTCATCCAAAAGTCTAAAATGAGATGCAGGAAGACAAGGTCCTTGATAATTAGGAGGATTAAGCATGAAGTGAAGAAATTCCGACTAGGGTTTCTCTACCAAAGCCTTGGAAAAGCCAAAATTAGCAACAGCAGCCTCGTAGACGCGGAGGAAAATCTCAAGGAAGGGTATTTCTCTGTGCTCACCATAGAGCCGAAGAAATTCCAAGTTGAATTATATTATCTAAGACATCCTCCATTTGTAAAGCTTCTGGAAGAGGCAGCACAAGAATTTGGATTTGATCAACCAGGGGTCCTGCTCATACCGTGTGAAGCAACTGAGCTCCAAAGAATTCTTTCGTGACCACAAATAATAAACATGCATGCATATCGAAGCTGATTGATCAGACCCATGCATGCTCAACTGTACGTATAGAGTAATTTGTTCATCTCCGGAGGTCAGTACAACTGAACAGTCGTCTAGATATAGCTTTTGTGATTGAAGCGCGAGCTCAAACATATATGAAACTTTAAAACTGCTTTTAGCTAGGCAACTTCATGTCCTCTTAACATATATATACTGTTATGTTAATTAAAAGGGGATGAGGATGCAAGTAATTAATATATATATATATATATATATATATATATATATATATATATATCCATTAAAGTTATGTGTAACAACCTATTCTAAACCTAATTGATGATCCCGGCCAAGAAGAAAAAAAGATGCAGCTTAAACTATACGTTCAGTGCATCATGCAATCAATGCACCGTCCTTGACTAACTCATATGTGTTTCAAATTTCTCAAACTACGTACAAGCATACTTGTAATAAAAGTACTGATCATGCAACTTAAAACTATCTTGATAACAAGGACAATATATCACCTTTATCCATATGGCTATGGAGACGAATCAAGATATATAAAAGAGAGAGAAACCCCACTGATTTTTAATGTAATAAGTTATGCCACACCTGTCCTGCCATCATTAATAAATAACAAAAATAGAAAATTAATTTCAGACTAACAGTATTGCCATAACTTGGACTTGGATATCAAGCATATATAGTGTCATTTTTAGACAAAACTGTATGGTGGATAATGACAAACTGATGAACACCAAGGACATTGTGACAAAGAATGCCCCAAAAGGGCATCTATAGACTATAAACACACTTTCATAATTTATGGTTTTATTTGTACCTAATTAAAACTAGTTAACAGCATTATATATTCAAATGTTTCTGGAAGCTCTAACCTATCAAATGTTAAGTGGTTGTCTCAGTGTAACATGCAGTTTGTCTACTATCTCATAATTAATGAGAAATTATGTGTATATATTGATATTGATGTACAAATATAAGGGCCAATAATAATAAAAAAAAAAAACTTCAATTAACAACTGAGAATTATAAAACCTACACAACTCATCAAGAATATAATCTTTTTCGGATTTGCTTTTGTTCAATTAAATTTCCATTTGGAAACTAGCTATTTATTGCCTTCGAGCACCTAATAACTAATATCTTGCCCATTAATTATATACTGGATGGATTGCAACCTAGAAGTGCCATGTGGCCGTTAACTTGCCATATGATATGACACATCTAACGTGGAAATGACCCATCCAAGACTTGAAAATTTCGCCTCCCTTGATTTGACCCAAAACTTCATAACCCCCAAACATTGACATCCACAAATTATAAATCACATAAAAACTATCACATAACTCTCATATATACACACATACATATTTCGGGTCCTCGTCTGATATTATGTGATAGTAGCATTATTTCAAATTATATTATAACTTACCCCAAATTTTTAAAAAGTTCAAAATTGCTATTGACCCGTGACATCATAATTATTTCCCACAGATATACTCCCTCCCTCCCCCCCCCCCCCCCCCCCCCCCCCCCCCCCCCCCCCCCCCCCCCTCTCAAAAATGACTTGGTTCAACTTCTCAGTTCAAATTGATCATTTTTGTAATCAAAATTTATAATATTTTCTTTTAAATAGGTGCAATAACTATAGCCATAAGAAACTGCATCGAATTTTTAAGAGTTTGAAAATATAAATAATATGCTTAATTTTTAATTTTAAAATTGCGCAATTTAACCAAAAAAGTCAATCTTAAGCCATTTTTTGAGGGACGGAGTGAGTATATTAAAATTAATACTTATACAAAATATTGAAATACTCACGTGAATGTCTTAAAAAAAACAATAACAAATGATTTTTACTCATACAACTACTGATCTACAAAAAAAAAATTCCTAGAAGTCATTGATTAGTTTGTCGCTGGAAGGAAAAATTCAATAAATCAATCACTTGTTGACCTTGCATGATTTCCAAAGCAGTAGCAAACTTTAACCCAAAAGCCCCCAATATCCTTATCTATTAACAATGAATTGAAGAAAAATAAACAAAATAAAGAATTGTAGCCTTCTGGTGAACCATAACACAATTTTTCAATGGACTATAAATCCATTATATTCTCTTGATTTTTTCAGGGGGAAGTAAGATCCCCATTCCAATGAACATGAATGAATGTGGCAGTTAAACCCTAAAATGGAAAATGGAATTATTTGAAACTATGCTATAGAACCAACCTTTCGTACTAGGCTACATTAATGTCACGAATCCTTCTAATATGTTAAGAGGCATTCCTCACTCCACACCTTACCAACGATTCCCATAATTCCATTTATGTGATTTCCTCAATGGACCATTTATACCTAGAGAACTCAAGTTATGACCCACTCACAACAATACTCCTGCTATACATTGTGGAAATTTTCAACCGAATTATAATTGTAACGTATATGAGATATGTAAGAATTAAAAAGGGTCACACTTCAATTTATTCTATCTTATCGTATATACTTCTACGTTAGTTGCAATTCAATTTCGTCAAATATTTATCGACATGTATATTATTTTTCTTGCGAAAGTTTTCAACCCAATTATGATGTGCACACATGAGATAATTAAAAATTAAGAATGATTCCATTTTAATTTATTTTATTATATATCATATATTTTTACGTCGGTGACAATCTCACTTTGTTAAATATTTGTGACATCTATATATATCATTTTTCTCTCGCTAAGATGAAACAAACAGCCCAAAACTTTACAATCCGCAAGCCCAAGAAAGAAGCGAATAAGTAGAGAGCGAGAGGAAATTTCTGCTGTCTGAAATAGAGTGAAAGCTAGATGGAGATGTACTTCGGAAACGCTTACAGAGGGGACCCGGGCGTACCACATGCCGACCCGGAACGATTCATGAACATATGGATAGGATCCGCTGCCTTCTCTGCCTTCACTTTTATATATCAGTCCTTACATGTGGCAACTCTCTAATCAATTCAAGTAAAAATTCTCTTGAATTTTGTTTTTCTGCAGTTCAGTATTTTTCAATTAACCTTGGAACTGATCATTTACTATGGATCATGGCAGTGGCTCCCAATTTCGCAGTGGTCAATATTACAAATGACGGATTTTATGCCTTGACACTATACAAAGCTGTATATTGTGGTTATGATTTATTAGGATATTGTTTCTTCATTCTCTTACCTAGAGCTGTAATGAAGAAGACATCTGCAAAATACAAATCCATTACACGGGCATAGAATGGCAATGTATTTATGTCGATTTGTTACATCACATTTTCATATGTGCATTGACAAACATATATGAGTCTCCCTACTTGTTCTCAAGTTTAAGTTGCTCTCTGAATTTGTGTTTAGAGTGGTGGATTAGTATGAATTTGTGGTTGGCTGGTTGCTAGTTTCCATGTTCCTATGATATTTCGCGTTCTGGTGACCTTTGTTTGTGGTCAGTGGTTTGAACCAATGCTTTTTTTTTTCTTCTCTTTTTGCTGGATCTTCCTGCACATTTTAAGTTGATTTCTGAGAGTGATGATCTTTGTGGTTGAAGGGCGCCGACCAGCTGATATGTTTTTCTGTTTGACCTGACAGTTTAATTGCTCTAGTTTGTAGTTGTTTATTGTTTTATATTCATAGATTTGTTAGTCTACATTTGTCTGTCTTAAAATCTAAAATACTTGAATATGCGGTTGGCATGACAAAGCAATGCAATTTGAGCAGTATCACTGGAAGAAAGCATTGGAGAAGAAGCTGCCATATCAATTCAAGGTAATAAAAGCAACATATCTACATCTGATTCTCATTCTGTGCTATGTATACATACCAATTAGTGTTTGAAGGCAACTGATGCCATTTTTACTTATTAATTTTATAGTTATTGCCATGATATAGTTTCTATTTTTCGTCACAATTTAATATTTGTTACAGTGGAATCAGTACATGGATAAAGACACACGGGAATCGTACTACTACAATTAGCCTGTTTGAAGGCGCATGATTCGGGCTTTTGTTATGATTCATGGGATAGGTGAGACTTTCATAGCTTGAACCAATGCTTTCCTCTCTAGTCCTTGTTTATCTAAAAACAGTTTCTGTTTTGTGTCTCGGTAATGCCATTGCCGTGCATGACATATAGCTCCAAATTTAAATGACTAATTCATTTATGTTTTGGTTCAAGTGAAGATTCAAATTATTATGTTGTGGGATGTAAATGGTGCCCAGCACTACAAAGATGTGAGGCATTATTGCTTTTACCATGTTTTTTGCTATTTTGTAAATGCGAAAGTCGAACTGAATACTTCTAATGCAATTGCAGAATCAGGAACTTTTGTTGCTAGTTTCCTGCTTCCGTGAAGCGGGGTATAGGTGCCGAAGGGTTAACAGTATGGCACCATTATTTGCCATACTGTTAACCCTAGTGTTACTTGGGGCCAAAACATCATCACAAAAATTGCCTCATTTAACTTAAACAAAAGGTTTTATTATAGGTAGAAAAGATGGATAAATGATATTTCCATAGCCAAAAACAAACATTTCACCGCAAATTGTGCATTATGGAATTGTATCATTTATACCATGTTGTTACGATATAGGCTCAAACCCTTTTTTTCTCCTGAAAAGTTAGCTATCTAAGAGGGACGTTTAAGCTTATATTAACCTGATATTGATATCCCATACTACTAACGTGGGTTCTGCCCCTATATGACAAGTTCACATTAGTATTCATAACATTCCACCACGCTTTCTTACCGACGTTCACGACGGCTTCACTTTAACGACACTGACCCGATGCCCTTTGCATCTATCAGTATTTTAATTTGACCTCTAAGTAGGCCTAGGTAGCCCTTTTCGCTTAGCTAGTAGTTTTACGGATCGTCTGTTTTGATACCAAATGTTACGATATAGGCTCAAAACTCTATTTCCACGACACTAAATATAGTCCATGAGATAGTCGAATGATGCAGATGCTCTAAAATCCTAAAACAAGAGAGATCTAGAAATTAAACCCATTTCTTCAAAAGATCAGCAAAGGCATTAATTTTCTACGACTCTTTAAGCAACCATCTATATTAATTGACATTCGTAGTTTAATACTACGGAACTTAGAAAAAACTAAAAAAAATGAATTTGACATCCGCGGTTTAATAATACGGATGAAACTTATTTAAAAACGGCATTGTTGATTCTCAATTGGTCATACCTTGAGTCCACAGTTTAATACTGCAAACGGAGGTTTGTACAAAGAGTGGTATTTTGAACATCTGTTTCGTCCGCGGTATTAAACTGCGAAAAATTGAAAATTAGCTGTGAACGGGGCTCTATTTAACCGTTCGATCAACGGATGGACGATCACGATCTGTTGTAAAGATAATCTTAATTTGACAATGTTAGTTACGGATCAGTCTCCTATATCTATAATATAAAACAGAGCGACTTTAACATCCAACGGTTAAGATCTTTCAAATTTGAATTGAATGGCCTTGATGTGAATTCTTTTCCCACTTTAATTTCCTTAATGATTCCCCAGCAAAACAAGTCACACTCTCAAAACTCTCTCAAGTCAACCCTAAAAACTCACGCTCTCAAAACTCTCTCAAGTCTCAGAAAATCTCTCTCAACTCCCTAAATCTGTCATACCAAGCCCTAAAAAATCTCTACACAATTGATCAAACTCACCCCCTACTCAGTCCGCCGATCTCTTGTGTTCAAGCCTTCTGGAGACAACTGCAGTAGTTTCGGCGGATTCGTCCAGAAGATCGGCTCCAGCATCTAAAAATCGAGAATCGAACTATATTTGCAAAGCCCATAGCTCGAGAACAATTGAAGAGAAGAGAAGAGAAAAGAAGAGAAGAATGGTCCCAAGTTCAGTTTCAATAATATCTTCAACATCTTAATTTCCTAATTCTTCCAATTTTTCAAACTCCTCCGATTCACCTTCCTTCGTCTCCACTTCCCCTTCAATCAGACTTCCTAATCTCTTCAACCTATCCAGACGAAACCCCAGCTCACTTTCACTCCATTATCATCGAATTAGGAACCGTAAATCAGCTGTTTTCAACCAATCCACCACCGATGGCTCTGCAGTTGACCAATTTCTGGAGAACTATTCAATTGCGGATTTCATGAGGTTCAAAAATGGCTCCGGTAATACCGAATTGCAGAATGCTGTTGTTAGCTACCGTAAAAAGTTCCCTTGGTCTCTTCTTCAGCCATTCCTTCAGGTGATTTTTATTTATTTCTTTTTATACCTATATCTGTTCATCAATATGTCTATTTCAGCTCTATTATCTGTTAACATGTTTTTATTGATTCGTTTTCTAATAAAATTGTGCAGGTTGATTTAGTCTCCACAATTCACATTGCAGATAAGGAGTAAGTTTACCATTATAAATTGTTTTCAACTTGTAATTTGGAATTAAATGAGAAATTACTGTTTCTTTGTTCTTTTATAATTCAGTATATGGTGGTATATAAAAATAATTTTATTTTAATACCCGGAGCTCTTTTATGTTTCAATATGTGGTATATATTTTTTTTTTGTTTCCTAGAGGAATTTAAGGATATCTGCTAACTGAAAATCACCCATTTTAAGGTATGTCATATCCTAGAATATAAATGATTTTATGAGAAAAACTGGGTGTAAATGGGCTACAATTATAAAAATTAGTAAATGGTTGTGTGTGGTCAATTAAACAAATGACATTTCACCAACTTATTTCCATAGGGAAAAGGAAATAAGACCATAGCATCTTTTTGATTTTGTATTTCGTTCATGTCTGTGAGAAAGAAGAAAATGAAAAGCTAGACTGCATGTTTCATAAGGGGAAAATAAAATTTATTATAGCCGTGTTCAATTCACAAAACACAGCCCATCAATGTGATTTTCATTTACCTTATAATCCTTGAAGTTTTAAATGGTTGAAAGTTCTAATTTCTTGGTTGTTTGCTTGTGAAAATCTTTTAAGACCATGTTGAGCCGCTTCAAACACTTTAATGATGAAGTAGTGGTTGGGGAGAAAGAACATCTGATGGAGGCTTTTGGTGGTTACACAAATAAAATATATCATCTGTATTGATTTTATAGTAACAGGAAGCAAATGGGTGTTCTGGTGTGTATTTTCATGAGCCTTCTGTGTGGGAAAGGAGGGGGTGGGGGACAACACAATAATCAAAGTGTCAATCAGCCATCAGGTCATGCGGTTTAAGTAGAAACACACAAAAGTAAACATGTAATCTGTGTCATGCTTTAGGCATGTATAGTTTCTTCATTAGATGAGCATAGACGAGTATTAAACTTGTAATTGTAAAAATCTTACTTATACTATGGTTTCAATCGGACTATTTGTTTCTTGAATTTCTGTATCCTATGCAATATTTTTTGTATCCTATCCCAATCCGTTGCGATTCAATCCATATTCAGTTGTAAAGTGAGTGAAATTTACTTTATCCGTTCTGCAAACTGGCATTTGACTACATTTGTTGCTTGTGATTTTGAATAATTCAGATTTATGCTTTCTGGTGTCCTTTTGATTTCATACAGTACTTTGTTGATGTTGATGATACTGTAGGTTAGTTTGTCTCTTACTTACTCCGCTCCTCAAATATATACCCCATAAGATTTTGTCTCTTGACTTTGATTTAACTTCATTATTCACCTTTCACTCATTCTCTCTGATTCTCTGTGTATATTCCAACAACCTTAGGTGGCTTCACCAACAAATAAAAGAAGTTATTTATACTTAAAACAATAGCTGTACAGATTACAGATTTATTGGAAGAAAGCAAAAGTAATTATAAACTTAAGAAATACAAATTTAAGATTCACAACTGTATGTTGCCTACTAGATTTCGTTATTATTTAGCCACAAAATATTTTTGTCTCTTACTAATTAGAATTCACGAGGTGTGAGAATTTGTGGTAGAAAGTTCAGTCATATATGCCAGTTTCTACAATCCATATAATGGTCTTTTATTCCCTTTCTTTTGCAGCCAAGCAATGGAAAAGGATGATCACTAAGGTCACATTTGTTGTACAAGGCTTTACGAGAAAACCTTCAAAGTATGAACGTTTCATCCGTTCTATTGGGTTGCGTTTCACCAAAGCCCATGTTACACACCCTGAACTTAAATGCACTTTCAATCATGAGATGATTGGAGTGAAGAAAAATCTGAATGGTCCAATGTATACATCTCTTGGTGTGTGACCAAAGGAACCATCATTGAGGTAATCATTGTTTTTCTTGATTGTCTAATAAAAATATTTGACCTGGTTTTACTAAATCTTCTCATATTCTGAAGTCTGAACCTTCAGGTGAATGTTAGCGAACTAGGTCTGGTCACACCTGCTGGAAAAGTTGTATGGGGTAAAGATATATTTGTTGCTTTTGCCTATTGCATCAACATTGTCCGATCCGACTTTCTGTGGTTTATTGGTATTCTTATATATGTTTTGAAATGGGTCAATGCAGGGAAGTATGCTTAAGTGACAAAAGCCATGTAAATGTCTCTCTATTTTTTAACATCTGCATATCGTTCATTATAGTTTCATCTTCTCTGCTCTCATCCAGCACAAAGTTATAAAAACTTATATTGGCAAATTAATCTTTTCTATTTTTACTTCAAGTATCCTTTGTATTCACCCTTGCATATCTAATCGAAAGCAGTTTATATTAACTTCAACGCACAGGGCTATCACATTTTTTACCATTTGTACTGGGCTTCATTTTTGGGTCATCAACAAGCAGCCAGGTTGGGGTTCCTCGAGATAACAATTAGAGGTAACAATTTTAAACTACTTAGGAGTTACAATTCACACAATTACTGCATTATTTTATTTTGTTACTTCTGAATTATATTGGGTGTGTGTTATCCCAAGGTTGTGTTTACTTTGAATTAGTTAGGTTTGACTTGATACAACAAAAAGGGGTAAGTTCAGGGGAATATTGGCAGTCGCCCACAACATGTTTGATAATTGGCCTGAGCCAACTGTTGTAAATAGTCCATTATTTATATTGTAATTCAGAAGAATGTCAAATTATTTATCTTCCACCTTCAAATTTATGAGTAACCATGTTCAAATTAGTTCCATCCCAGGAAAGAAAAATAATTACTTATTTTTATTATGATATCTCAATGCTATTTTTTTATATTATTTTTTTTTATTTTGCTTTGGTTTTGTTGTACTCTCTCTTTTGGTTTTGTTAACAGGGCCTATGTTGTTGGTTATATTAGTTCAAATTATATTTCTACTCCTTTTCTCCCTATTCTCTATCCCGTCTCTTTTTCCCCAATTTTCACAAATAATCTTGGCACTCCGTTTTGTTCCTCCTGCCGGCGAGCAGCGCAGACCTTCATTTATCTTCTTTTTTCTTTATCTGTTCAATTTTTGGAGGTTGGTTGAAGCTTTGGGTCAGCCTGTATAATCGATAAACGATTCTTGGTCTCTTGGCTCCTCCCCATGTTAATGAAATTCCACCTTTTCACTTTTCGATTGCTCTGTTTCTGTTCATTTTTATGATATTTATTCAGCTTTATATGTTCATTTGTGTGTGGATTTGTATATCTGAACACAATTTGAAATATTTTTTTGGTCCGAACAGTACTTGCTTTATTACCTGCTAGAACCTATTTTATGCTTCTTTTGTAGAACCTATTTTATATAGCCTTTGATTAGCTGGAATGAGTTTTTGAAAGAAACCTACACCACATGAACTTTATGTCCAAACTCATGATTTGGTCCCATCCTAGCATACTAAATGTAAGATTGGGGTTTTTTCCTTCTAAATTCTAATTGTTTGTTGGGAGTTTATTTTAAAAATGAGAAATAACTTTGAATGCATATCTGTTTCATGCGCACTTTAACTTGAAATGTGAGCTAAAATAGATATCATTGAATGAAATAATTTCTTATGTATTGGTGAAACTACTTTTCATTTTGTTGTTGGTTCAATTGTATGTGTGTACTGCTATTTGGGATTAGAAGTCTTTGTCAATGACTGTCGTTTTACTTAATTGACTATGGTTGGTGGTATGAAGGTTTGAAATTGATACTCTTTTCCTGTTCATTTCGATGCTGTCCAGAAGCACTCTATGTTTAGGGTTCAACTTTACCTAAAAAGAAGAATAACAATGTCTAGGTCTCTACCTTAAAGGTGTCAGATTTGTGTTTTATTTTATTTTTTGCACTTTTGCTTTTGTAATAGAGTAGTTGTAATCTTTTTGGTATCTTACACACATCACAAAAAATAAGGCTGCTGGAGGGCATCCATTGCTTCGAAATGTACAGTTAGATTAAGGAATATAATACGATAGATTACTGACTTTTGTCATTATCCGATGTTTCGAAAAATACCAAACTAAATGAGGCTGAGCTTGACTTTCTTTAAGGGTGCGTGGATGACACTTTTATAGAAAAGGAATGTTTGAAAAGGAATGCTTGAAGACTTTTTCTGTAGTTTTGTTTTCAAACAACCTCTTACCATGTATTGGGTCTAATTTTCTCTTAGGTCTAATTTTTTTTTTAAATTGTTCGGATTGAATTGTATGAATCAACTGAGTTGTGGTTTAAATTAAAATTATTTTTATCATGATTTTTTTATCAAGTGACTCAACCATTGGCATCAGTTAAATATTCTTATCTATTTCATCATAGCTTGAAACTTTAACTGAAGTTGTCGAATATTTGAAGTCTTTTTATAAAATAATCAATACAAAGAATATTTAAAGTCAACGAAAGCTTCAGTTTTTGAATGTTTGTGTTTAATTTGGGTGTTTTAAATTTGTTTTTTTTACAATGAGTGTTTAATTTGTGTTCTCACTCTATCTATCTGTCTCTTTCATAGCGGTAGCACACACACACACAACAACACACAAAACACACATTTGCACACGAATGTTAGGTTGTTTTTTTAATTGAGTTGTTTTCTCTCTTCAATATCATCCCCCACTTCAATGACCGAAAGCCTCCAAAACTCAAACCCTAATATTTTCGCCTCCGGACCAAGTCGCCCACCACGACGTCGTCACCAACGATTGGCTAAGAACTATATTCCTACCCTCAATGTATATTTAAATTAAGTTTCTGATTGTTTTTGTTTTCAAACAATAATCTCTTTAATTATTGAGGAATTGTTTCAGACTGTTTGAACCCAATTCTCTTCCTTCACTCTAAATTCATACCTATCTGCCAGGTCGAACATACCTTGATTTAACTTTTTATTGTTTTTCTTTTCATAATGTTATTCTTCTATTGATGGTTTGTTTCAGATTAATGGAACCGAATTCGGAGAGAACCAAAGTAAAACTCACACGTTTGATGAGGAATTATCAGGTAACTTTATATTAATTTTATCCCGTCAAGTTTGCCTCTGTATTTCATCAATTATGTATTAATTTTTGCTATATTCATCCGAAACTCATGGCATGTGTATTGTTCTCCAAACTGAAACTCTATTATTATAGATTATGCCAAATTTCCTTCTAATTTTGACATCATAAGTTAATCTTATCATGGTTATTTACATCTTTAAAAATTTTATTTGTTATCACGATTATCAGGGTTATTTGGATCTCATACTGTTTCGAAAAGTAAAAAAAAAAGAGAGTATGGATTCATTACATTTTGGTGAGGTGCATATCACATATTTGTTAAAATATCAGAGGAAGTGACAAGTTAATCTGTCACTTTAAAAAACTATGTACACCAGCTGTTATGTGTTTAATTCTGTAGCTGAATTTTTTGAGCTATCATGTTATAAGTTTTAGTAATTGGTCTGATATGATATCTTTGTGAAAGAAATTATAGATTATTTTTCTTTTGGTATAATGTTATCATGTTTAACATTGAATATATGACCTTTCAGTAAGAATTTTCTATCAGGTCTTCAACAAGGAAGTTTTTTTTCATGCATGGAGTACCAATAAGCGAATGAAAGTACGACAAATTTAATTTAAAAGAAAGAGGTAAGCATTTCAATATTATGAAGTATGGAATTAGCAGCAACCAATTTTTATTATTATAGATTATCATGGAGCAAAGCTATTATTTAAGAGGAATTGTTACCAAGTCGATACGAATATATGTTGATGTAATAGTTTTTTGTGTTGGGTACTAGTTCTGTGAATTATATGGATCTCAATTCATTACTACAAATGTACAAGATTGATGATTACATTTATATTTAACTATTTTTATTGATCTCAATTCATTATAAAATGTATAAGGTTGATGCTTACAATATTTATATTCACATAACATAGTAATATAATGGCTATGACATAAAACGAAAGAGATGAGACGACTGAAGGGTAAAAGAGAAGCTTCGACCTTCAAACCCTAATCAACAAAATTAGGGAAAAGTCGTCCACTCACCGGACCCCCTCACGTGGATTTGTAACAGCAAATTGATTGCTAACTCTTCATCAATTATTACCACTATTACAAGAAAAAAGGTAAAACTAATCTCCCCTTTATTTATCTCTCTTCTTTTCTTTACTCTTAATTCAATCTCTTCCTCATTTTTAATTATCTCTTTGATTCTCATGAATCTAAATCAGTCTCTATATTTCCTTACAATATTGAGAGAGAATATATCTTCATCTGCTTATTTGTAGTTTTCTTGAAAATTTCGTCCAAATTTATTTACATATCTTTCTTCGGGAAGTAACCTTAATCTGGTTGAGTTTTTCATTACCAAAGTTAGTAAGTTAATAGAAGTAACAATGTTTATACTATAATTCTTAATTTTCTTTTCCTAATTTATCTTTGCGGCATTAAATATTTTTCTATCCCAAAATGAGTGAACAACAAAGTAGAGATGATCTTCAGATATATTGAATCAGTAACTGGATGATTGCTATAAATTTATCATTTTATTTAGTGAATAAATATATCATTTTATTAAAATATTACTATTTTCATGAGTTTATTTTTTAAGTGGCATAGTGCATCTCAAGTGTTTGATGAAATGAGGCTAAGTTTATTTTTCTAGGTTCGTATGGATCATGGGTTATGCTTATATGCTTTAGAAGATTGCTGTTTTGTCAATCTAGGATTTAAGTTTGCTGATTTTTGTTTTTGTTTCTTTGATCAGGAACTCCTTTAGATCATCCGTCTGAGTTTTCGTTGCTTGAGAAAGAGACTTTGACTTTGAGTTGATTATCATGAAGTGATCAATAACCCAACGGACTTTGCTATAGTGAGGAAGAAGCTAGGGAATTAAAAATATTTGACCTTGGAACAATTTGAGGTAGGCGTTCATCTCTTTCCAATATATGAGTATCGATCCATTTTTATAATCCTGTCATATAGCTTTAAATTGTTTAAGGAATGTATGGAAAGTAGATTAGGTAATAGTTATTCTCTTTAAATGAGTTTGAATATTAAAGTATACATTGAAGGATACTTGATGTGTATTTCGAAGTTATTTCTTTATTTTTTGCATATGTATTTTTTGTGTTCCGTCTTTTGTAAAGTTAACTAATTATACATGGTTATGATAATTTTGGGTTTGGAATGATATATGGTTGATGATTGTAAGTTTTGTATACATGTTTAGATTTTTCTGGATATTTATTTTTAAAAAAATTCTGCCAAAATTTCTTGAAATTAGTAGCGACTAGCTTGATGTTTTGGTGGTTGGATATGTATTGATGATTGAGTATGTATTAATTATTGTAGTGGTATGGTGAATTATGATAATTTTTATGTCTGATTGTAAGTTATTTTATGTTGCAAAGAGTCATTAGGTAATGTAATATTTTTTGATGTTTAATCTAATTTTTCGTTACGCCGTACCTTTAGACACGGACAATTATTAGTATAAAAAATGCATGATATATATATATATAATGCAAGGATTTGACCAAATACAATTGCAATATTGAGCTTATCCAAATCCAATCCAAACTCATAAAGTCAACAAGAAAGGACGCTTGAATTAGATAGGCCCTCATTTTCAAATTACACATGCAACCTAGAACCTTCATACCCAATAAACTATTCATCAACTTCTCTTTTGGGGAACATTAAACATACTTCCTTTGACTAATAGAAACATTTTCTGGAAATATACACAAAAAGTTATGTCAGTTTTTCACATCCGTAATTATCAAATGTGACAAATTGGTTTTGATCATCATGATAAATTGGTATATGTAATCTATTTTCTCTACAAAGTGAAGTGATCAATGCGTACTAGTACTGCAGTATGCATATAGGCATTTATACTAGTATTGTTAGAAACTTTGAAATATATATCTGTATATATTACTATAAAAGTCTCGAAGGAGGCTTCCTACACAAGTTTGCTATAATTAAGTCGTACTTTTTTATTTATTCTTTCGCCCTTACAACTTTAAATATATTATTATTTTTTAATATTAATTTTTATATTTTTCTATTTACTCATCTTAATTTTATAAATTTTTTATTTTATCTCCATATAATTTAAGCATGTAACGCGTGTAGGGCAACGACAACTGTATATAAAATGTGTGAAATTATAATTTAATATTTCTTAAAATAACTATACATGGGAAAATGGTGGGGAGCAAATTCAAAGTCCAGCAAAGCGCCATACGTGCATGACGTGGAATTGGGTCCCCTCAACAGTATACCACTAACCGCCTTCTTGCTCATGATTCAAATTACATTCCACAGATTCCCTAACCCAAAACCCATTATTTCTTACCCCCATTAAAATATATATTTATAGAAACAACCCCAAACAGATGTGACAAATATCAACCAACACCCATATAGTATATATATAATAATTTATAACATGTATATGTATACATGTGTCTCATTTCATCATGCATCACACATGCCATGCCAATCCGAGTATGTACATCACACATGATAGATATTATTATTATTATTAGATAGTTCCATAAAACAGGGGAATTCGCATAGTCAGGGCTGAGTCAGACATTGGAAGGTCAATCTCGTGACTCACCCCTCTCTTCTTCGCGTGGTTATGTCCCCAGTCCCATAGTGATGCTGATGTATACCATTCTCAATTAAACTCATTCATTATCCTCTCTCTGTATACTCTTTTCATCTACAAAAATAATTTCATTTAAGAAAATTGTATTAAAAATTAATAGTATAAAATCAATATTGGGGACTAAAATCAATTCAATTTTTTTTAAAATTTATGTAACATAATTATAAATATCTTAAAAAGACTATTAATTATAAAATTTATTATTCTTAAAAAACTAAGTAATTCGTATGGATTTTACATTTAAAAATGTCCGACTAATTTTAAAAGTCAAATTTATTCTCTACTATTGAAACCACTAGAGCATATCTTTTCATCAACTTATTAAAGTCATGCCACAAAATTAATTATACTGATTGGACCACACTAACTAGTACAAATCCTTTTCTTTCTTTTTTTAATTTGTACTGCACATGTCAATTTAGACAAATACTACTCCTACTAGAGATAAATTCGTATTCATTCATGAAACCAGTGACTTTGAATTTTAGCACCTAATAATGAGTATGTCGAATCAATGGGATCAATTGTTGCCAAACTCTTGTCAAAAGGTAATTATGTGAATGAATGCATGGAGTCATTTGATTGGCTAAGCTTTTCCAAAGGTTTATTTACCATTAATTTACTGTACTATTTTGATTAAGAAATGACTTTCCCTTGTTTTTTTAACCCGTTGTGTTGAAAAATTAAAGTTTTAAGTCAAATCATTTGGATAACATTATGACTTGGAGACTATTTTCTGCTACAAGTCACATGTCCTTTTGGTATAACGGTGAGATCTATCCTGCTCTTTTATTTAAAAAAAATTATGTAAAAATATTAAAATTATATATAAAAATAATAATTTATTTTAACAATTCGTGCAAAGTACGAGTAGCTTTAAAAATGACAATTTGAATAAATTTTACGTATAATATTTTTAAATGATATTTTAATTTATTTCAAATCAATGCCAAAATTTGGTGATTTGATAGTTTTAATTTTTTTTTATTTTTATCTTTACTTAATTCTTTGTGACGAATGATACATTATATCTTTAATAATAAATATGTATTAAATTTTTTTAAAAAAATATAATTTTTGAAACTTTGAGTTGACTTTTAAAAATATCAAAATTTATGACTAATTAGAAGATGACCATAAAATCGACACACAAAAAAAAAAAAAAAAAAAAAAAACCGAGTCACTAAAGTTGGATTAATAAGTTGACTTAAGACCAATCAAAGTGACACAGTACTTTTCTGGTTATATACTCCCTCTGTTTCAAATTAATTGCTCAGTTTTAATTTTTTTTAGTCAAATTGACTATTTTTAAAATTAATAATTAAGCATATATAAATATATTTTTAACATTATAAAAATTGGTATTAGTAGTAAATTGTATATACTTTTTTTTTTGTTATAATCTCTTCACCTATATTTTGGCAAAAATGGTACACAAAGTAGTTTAAAAAATAGTCAATTTGACTTTAAAAAGTCAAAACTGAACCGTTAATTTGGGACGGAGGGAGTATTGTTTAAGAATATTATTTAATAATTAAAATTTGTATAAAATTTCGTCACTATCTTTTTATGATAAGTTTCAAACTATTAATACATTTTTTTTTCCCTCAAAAAAATCTATTATTATAGAATAGAAGGGGTAATATTTTTTAAAAAATAAGTGTTAAATTGATGAAAGGGACTGAAGTCGAATACTGATTCTCATATGTTAAAAATGTAATTAAATTTGAACACATTTTCTTTGCAAATTGATAAAACTTGAGGGGAAAAAAGGAGATGAGCTGGCTTTAAAACGACGTTGTTTTGTATAATTGAATACATTCCAACTTCTTATGTTATATATAAAATAGTATTTTTATAATTTTTCAAAATTATTTTTATTATATAAAGATATGTCATGCAAAAGCGCGAGGCAACCCAATAAAAATCTCAAGAGTAGAAAACTAACCTAAAGTATTATTTATATTTTTAAGCTATTTAAATTTTTTTTATCCAGCAAATACTGACTTGGCCTAAATTTTTAAGTCAAATTGGCGAATTTTAGAATTAAATTTTTATATTTAATTTACTTTTAAATAAAAGTAAATAAACTTATCTGAAGTAATTAACTTGGATAACACACAAGCTGACAAACATGTTGTCAAAATCTATACTCCCTCCGTTCTATAATAAGTGATTTATCACATAGAAGCAGGTCTAAACAAGATAGCTGACAAATAGAATAGGTGGTTATGTTTTAATGCAAATAATTTTATGTACTCTTTCGATGCGGGTTCATTCAGGTAGGTTGCTATTGCGCCTACCCAAGTTAATCCAATATCAGACTGCATTTTCACTAAAGAATATTTTTTGGACAAAATAGTTCTAGAGATTTAATAATCCCTCCATTACTACTAGGATGATGTGGATTCCCATAACTACTGAAAATAATTAGGTCACGTTTGGCAATATTTGGATTTGGATCACAACAGATGCAGCCTTGTCATATAATATAATTACGCATTCAACTTTAGGTCTCTTAAACAAGTGGCGTATGTCATCATGGGAATTATTTAGCATGATGATCATAAAAAGGTTGATATAATTCAATTTTTTAAACACTAATTACAATTAGCGGTGCTGAGTAATTTGGATCTTTCAATTTGGAAACTTTCAGGTAGTTGAATAATATTGCATTCTTCATGCATATATATATTAATTTTTTTATTTATTTTATCTTTGAAATTTTTCATGGAGTTTTTCTAATGAAATGGCACACGCCCATTACCCTACTCGACTCTGATCAATGACGGACCACCCACCGACGATAACATGTCTTTTGCATATAGTTTTTGAAATTTGATTATGCTCTTTTTTATATATATTATATTTCTCTCCCCTTGGCTTCTATACAATATAATATCTTCTCAGAAAGAAACACATTTTATTTATAAATAAATAATTAAACTCACATAAATGATAATTAAACATGAAATCTAAATGTCATAATATTTCAATATTAATAATTAAGTACTTGAGACTTCATCCACCCCTCTCTCTCTCTCTCTCTCTCTCTCTCTCTCTCTCTCTCTCTCTCTCTCTATATATATATATATATATATATATATATATATATATATATATATATATATATATATATATATATACACACACACACCCTTTTGTCATTTTGTGTGATTGTCAAACATACATCTAATATCGTTTTCGCACCCATGACAATCTACACATCACAATCGAACAGTTTAATAGGAAAAGGGAAAACATGATTTAAGCAAAAATAAGAAGGAAGAAAAGGTAAACAAAAAAAAACTGCTGGGAAAACATCGGAATTAAACATGCCCGGAAGGTGATGATGCATGCAAATACGTAAAATTGTTTACTATTATCCTAGAAAATGATGGGATTGGCTTTTTAGTTGTCCTTATTTTCAACCTACAGGAATTTAATTTCAAACATTTTCGTAACCATATACTCCTATACTACTATATGCCACTTATAATATATATAGTCTATATATAGACGGCATTCATGTATATATACGGCTACCGTTAAGAAATGGTCGCTACATACTCCTTCAATTATTTAATATAAGTCGTTTTAGAGTTGTGCACACGTATTAAGAAAATAGTTGTATAGTATTAAATATAATATCAATTGTTTATATTATCCTTGTATTGAAATAAGATAATGTTATTTATTGGACAAAAAATAATGAGAGAATCAAAATTATATTTAATATTTGAGGTAATATATTAGAAACTAAGCAATTAATGCTTACTTGAAATTTTTAAACGGCTTATATTAAAAAATAAAAACAATTCTCTAAAACGACTTATATAAAAAAACGAAGAGAGTATTACCTTAGGGCTCGAACCTTAACCGGTCCTCGAATCCTTTAAGGGCACCGAACCTACACAAGGGTCTCGAGTTTCTAAGAGAACCCGAACACTAGTTGGTGTGTCTCATATTTTTAACAAGCATGAAATGCATAAGAGTTTAGACTCCATTTCGATGGGACTCTTATTAATTCGAATCATCCATTTATATTTGGATTTATCAATAACGACTCCAGTTCAATAAGACGTGAAACCCTAACATACAGATATAAAATATCAGATATAAACACTGGCAAAGGGGGTGGATACCGGCGAGCAGGAGGTGGCGGTAGAAATGATGTGGGAAAGGAGGTGGTATATACATTGAAAATTTCCGGCGAGCAAGGGCCGACCGCCACCCTCTTCCCTCTCTTCCCCCTCCCTCCCTCCCTCCGCCACTGGATATAAATATAAAGATGATCTCTGATATGCTTTTTTTACACACCTTTACATTCTCATACTATCAATCACCACAAACACTTGACCATTTTGAGAATGTAAAAGCTGTGTGTAAAAAAAAAGCTCAATCTTTTTTCGTGTCATGTGTGAGCTTCAAGGGTGTAGCTACATACGGGACTACGGCCCATCCCAAATTCTCAAAAAACTTGATTTTATTGTTTAATTTTAGTATAAATTATTCAGTTTTAAAAGTTAGCCCACCCCAAATTTAAATACTTAGCCCATATGTTGTTCTAGTAAAGTAGTAAATTTTTTTCTAGCCCATCCCAAATCATAATCCTAGCTCCCCCTTTGGTGAGCTCCAAGCTTTTATAAATTTACGTGCGACTCCATTAAACTTAATAATTTTTATGTTTTTTCAAGTTTAAATTGACTTTATTCTTCCCAGTTGTAGAAAAAATCATTTAATTTATACAAGAATTTTTCTTGGTGAGATTAAAGGTAAATTGAATATGATTCTAATATAAATTTAATTAAATTTTAGTTTTATATATAAAATTTAAAACATGTTTTTTGTTTAAATTTAAGGCTTGACAACTCATGAAACTTATTGTTTATGTAAACCCAAGTACGTGACCTGCTAGAAGATCTACTACCTAAAGCCTTGTCCATGATCAAAATTAATTAATTAATTAATTTATATATCTCCATCCATGCAACTACATTAATTAATTATATTTTCATAATTGCGTGGGTTGAGCAAAGCATGAGCTATGTACCCGAACACATTATGATATTCTCTACTAAACTCAACTCCACAACCCAATTATGTGTTCAAGTCTAGTGCCTATATATATATACTAGATTTGGGACCCGTGCCTCCGACACTGAAGAGTGAATGGGTTAGGACTGAAAAGAAGAAGGGAAGAAAGAATGGTGAGAGAGGCAGAGACTGATTAAATTAGATTTGAAGGGTTAGATTTATCCGAAACTTTGGACGGTCTGAATGAAACCATAGCTTGAGCGAATTTTTTTTTTTCAAAATCATTTGTGTTTTGTAAGGTAGATATATAATTTATATTTACAAACCTAACTTCTTGTAATATATATGTTTCGGGTGTTTGGCCTTGTTAACTCAATAGCTTGTCGAGTCTAATTAAAAGTAATGTTTGATTGCATCTTAATGCATCTTAACCGTTCACCTCTTAATGTATCTTAAGAGCCCACATATTTGTATTAAGAGTCCACATCTTTGTATTAATAGATCTTCTAAATAGTTATGATACAAATATGAGTCTAAACTATTTAGAGGACGTCTTAATACAAAGATATGAGTTGTTAATATGCATTATTAAGAGGTGGGTTGTTAAGATGCATTAAGATGTACTCGAATTCATTTATTAAATCAGAACATTAATATAAAGTATAAGACAAATAATACTCCCTCTGTTTGTTTAGAAATATAAAATTATTATTGACTTTTTAATTAAAAATTAAAATTGATATAAACTCAATATAATGATTTCTATTGTAAATATTTTAAAAAGTCATCCTAATTAATGAAAAATTTAAATTTATAAATATCTGAATTGAACTTTCAAAAGTTTTCAGAAGCATATATAGAGAATACTACTAAAAAAGAAGCATTTGCCTCCATTAATTATACTAACTAGCTACTCCCATCCATAAACAAGATAGATCATTCTCTGGTGTAATTAACATCCCCTTCAGCTGAGCTCCCACAATTTATGAAAAGACTAGTACCTCGTCGTTACTTGAAAGATACTCAAAGCAACTAGTTGTAGTACGTATTATTAGTAAATGATTATCCTTCCATCCTCTTCAATCAATAAAATAAAATTATTGGCGCATTTTATTTTTTTCTGCGCATGCACATCTTTCTTTTTAAATTAGGCCAAATGAGTACTGATACAATAAATAAATACTACTAATAAATGTCTTCTATATATATATATATTCTACTAGTAAAATATTAATTAATAAATATGTATATACTACTAGTAACATATTAATTAATATGTCGTTTTTATAGTCATAAAGTCTAGACAACGGAACAAAACGCAAATAGTAAAGATTGATACGCAAATAGTATATCATTATCCTAATGGTAATTTGATTTGTGAATCCATCCATCCATACCTTTCAACAAGTCTTTCCCTTGACAAAGCAACACTCCTCCGTCAACCCAAACAAATTTAGAAACCCAATGGGGTCTAGACCTAGCTACTCTTACAATATATAAAGTTTATATATATATATATATATATTTAAATATAATAAGTATTTATTTTTATTTTTATTATTTATCAAATGTGGGATGAATTTGGTTAATAATTTTTAATCATCCAAAGCTATTAAGTTATTACCATTAATTAATTTAGGGTTGACTTTTGCACGCAATTATTATAATTTTTTATTGGTTTTGAAGGAAGTGGGGTGAAGTGGGTTGGGTTGGGGTGGCGTGGGGTGGGGTGTTTCTTGATCAATGATTTAGAGTTTGTATCTTAACTATATCTACTTTTATATATTAATTTTATGTCTTTCTTTTTATTTGTTTATTTTTTCAGGAGTAGAAATACATATTAACCAATACTTTTTAATAATTATGTAATTTGAAAGTTAGTGTTATTGAAAAGATTTGATATTTGAACCTCATTAAAGTGGAGTAGTCATTTTATGTATAGTCGAAATTAGAGAAGCAAATTTCTGACTTTCTGTTGTCAAAATGGGAATTTTGCTTCCACTTTTTTTTTTTTAAAGCAAAAATAGTTAGCAACAACATTTTCTATTGGAAATTTCAAAAAAAGTAAAAGTAGCAATAAAAATTTAAAAGTGGAAATACTTACCAAATTAATAAGCCCTTATATTTTATTATAATTAGGAATAGTGGCCAACCCTTTACTGTAATGAAAGGTCAAAGTTAAGCTTTTGGCTAAAATCAAAATATTGCAAATTAAGCTATAATGCCTTAAAAGGTACTCATTTTAGACTAATGTTGATCGATCATTTTAGATCTTAATTCGTAAGAGTACTCTTATATAGTAGCGGTACACTAGTAGCTATCCTGTACGTGAGATGGAAAACAACAATACTATTATTAAAAAAATAAATTACATCCATTTTTAGTGGGTAAATGCATGCATGCGTTATTCATTCATCTTCTCGACTCTTAGAAAATTCAATATTTCTGTTTATGTCACATAATGTGGTCACAATCTGATTTAATTTAACCAAACAAATAATGTAATTTATTTACAAAAATTAAGATGTACGTCCCAACACCAAGGTAGTTGAAGTGTACGTTCTAGCTGATTGATTTTAAGTGATTAATTAATTAATTGTATAGGTTTCATCGATCATCCGGTGCTACCGATGGAGTTTAATTGTTAGGTTGCTGACAATGGAGATATATTATTACTTTTTATGGGGACAAATTTTCGAATATCTTTCTAATCTACCTACCTACCTACCGGTACCGGCTACCATGCATGGAGGAAAAGCCAACGTGGTACATGACCAATTTTATTAATTACTCCAATCTTAATTATATTTATATAAACTATTCCAATGTTATATCTAATTTTAGGATTGAAAGAATGAAATAAAAAAAATGAATAAAATAAAAGATAGTATAATTTGACGATGTTAGCATAATATACTATTGAGTCCTACATCTAACAGCGTATCAGAGCTCTGGGTGTGCATTGTATAGTTGGACTCATTATTTATATTCATTCTTTCAATTTAAACGTAACATAATTTTATTTTTTCTAATTTTATAGTGTCATGTGTGGACAAAACTATGCTAAATTTTATTTTCACGTAATAAACGAATTTAAATAAATTTTTTATATACAAATAACCTATCCTTATTAACTTCGTATAAATACATATAATTATGTACCCACCCCATCTAAATTTGCTTGTCATTTTTTTTATATTTGTCCAAATTTATGTCCTTTTTTATTTTAATACTATTTTTGATCTCATTTTTTCAACTACTCTCATTGAACTTTATAAAAAAAATCATCCAAAATTTCATGCATACATTGGAAAAATAATACTATTAATTTTGACATTAGAATCACAACTATATTCTTTTTTCCTCCTCCTCCTCCTCCTCTTTCTCTTCTATTTTATTATTTCAAGATATAGTTAAAAAATTAATTAAAAAAAATAGAGTAGTTAATATGAATAATTTGAAGATAATTTTTTTAATAAATATTTAAATTTAAATAATAGCAAGTATACTTGAACGAAGTAAGTAATTTAAACCAATTTTTCACGAGTTTTGGCTTTTTATTAAGAGATCGAGCTTTTGTTTTAAAGAGACATCTTCCTTCAAACGAGGTTTGTGTAACGATAATAATTGGTCTCATCGTACTAGACTACTAGGCTACAATCTTTGGTATTTTCTCGTGGTCAATTTTAAAATTTTCTTTTATTGATGACGTTGTCTCTATGTAACCTCACAAAATACTTTATATTTACTCTAGGGATATAAACGGATATATACGGATTCGGATACAGTAGTATCTGTATTCGTTTATTTGCAGATATTTTTAAATTGGATACGGATAATATCCGTTTTTTTTCGAATACGAATAATATAAGCTTTTTTCGAATACAGATGCGGACGAATACGGATTTTTCGGTTACCATTTATAGTCATAACTATAACTAGGATAAAAAAATAATAAGTTTTAAAATATAATTTATTAATGAACGAATGTTAATTTATTTATTTTTAATAAATATTTAAATACAATAATCAATGTTCTTAATTACAATTCAAATAAGTTTTTATCATTTTTGAAATCCTAAATTTTAATACTACTTATTAATGTTTAGATGTCCAATATTGTAGTGTGTATGAATATTTGTAATTTATAATTAGATTCAAAAATTTACATTAAATATTTAATTATTTTTTCTCAAATACTTGATTAAAATTTTAATATTATGTTTATGAGAACTTTTATTTATAATTTATTCTCAATACATAGATTACAATTTACGTAGTTATAAAAAGTTTATTTTATTTCATTATATTTATAGAGAGTGCGAGTTATAATGTATATGTAACAACTGACAACTAGTTAATCCAACTTTATCCAAAATTTACTTTGGACTTGCTTTAAATATTTGGACTTCTAATTTTTAAATAATTGGGCAAATAAAAATGATAAATACTCCCTCCATCCGAAAATTCATAAACGTGAATTAATTATTCAACCCCCTTCTAGATTAATTCTAAATTAAGTCGGACTTAACACATTTTAACAATAAAATTATATTGTTCATTGTTTTCGTCTCCCAATATTGCAAGTAAGTTTTGAAAGTAAAAAACTTATAACAAGCTAATAACTATAGTTTTGTTCTTTTAGTATATAATTTTCTTGATAAATGATACATTTTAAATATTTTAACTTTATAATAGTAAAAATCTATTAACTATATTTAAATCAATTTATTTCAGTTTATTAATATTAAAATAAAAGTGTTATTTCTTACTTTTTAGAAGTGAAATGATATATTTTTAAAATAATTTTCATATGATGGTGAAAACTAATTATTATATAAAGAATGTCACTTTAAAAAATTTATTTTGCTTATTATATAATATATAAGTTATTTGGATACGAATTTCGGATACGGATTCGAATCCAAACATTCGCTATCCGCCGAATATATTTACGGTCGAATATTAAACGAATACGAATATGCCTATATCCGTATTCGTATTCGTTTATTTGCAGATACCTTTAAACCGAATATGAATATATCTATTTTTTTTCGAATAAAAATAATATCCGTTTTTTTTAAATACGGATACAAACGAATACAAATATTTCAGCCCTACTCTACAGGGCCCGTTTGTTTTCAAATGTCATCAACCGAGGCTGAGGAGGGTGGTTCTATTCCCACCAATTAATTATCGCAATCATAAACCATACATGTGGTCACAATCTGCTCACCATTATATATATATATATATATATATATATATATATATATATGAGATTGTATCTACAATAATCGATTGCTGGGAGCAACCAATTTATATAGAATTTAAAATTTATTATTATAATAAGACCAACTGTACTAGGAAGATAAATTGAATCAAAAACTCATACAAAGAGTGAATAAAATTATTGTTCCCAACAACCGTTTGCTATGAATACATCCCCTATATATATATATATATATATATATATATATATATATATATGTATATATTTCTGAATTCATCTTTGTTTGTATTTTCCAATAAATAACACAAAAAGTAACTTTATTATCAACTAATTAAGAACAAACAATTCAAGCAACTAATCAAACGAATGAAAAATGTATATATCCTCGTCTATTTTATAGATGCATGTACTCGAAAGTTTCCTCTCTGCTACCAACTTTATTTACAATTTAATTTGAACATTTCTCTTCTCACATAATTGAACACGCATTAGGGTTCTCATCGCTAAACATTTGAGGTGCATTAGTTGCATGGTAGTACGGCGGCGGAGGCGGCGCGTGAGAATATTCTTCCACAACATGATAATCTTGATTTACATAACCTTGATCGTACGTTGTTATACCATAATCTTGATTAGAGTAGTAGCTCTGATTATTCATGGGTACTGAGCTTGTTCCATAATCTTGATTAGCGGAAGAGTAGTTATGATTATACGCTGGTAAAATATAGGTAGTATAAGGATCATAGCCATGATACTCCATTTTGCTCACCTCTACCTTTGCCTCACCACCACCGTCTTTTTTCTTATCGCCATCACCACCCTTTTCTTTTTTGTCCCCGCCCCCGGCTTCTTTATCTTTCTTGTCACCGCTGGCGGCCTTCTCTTTCTTGTCACCGCCACCGTCTTTATCTTTCTTGTCACCGCCGCCTCCGTCGTCTTTCTTTGCCGGAACAATTTCCACGCTTCTCCTTAATTTCTCTTTTAAATAAGGTACAAGTTCCTTAACTTCCATTGTCCCCTTTACCGTCACCAAATCATTTTTTGCATCCGGTGTGACATTATCTACTCCTGTTCAAATCAATTCAAATAATTAACCCAATTCATTTAAACGTACAATAACAACACATCATATATTTAATCAAAATAAAGAATTATATATTCTTAACATAATTATTGTACTATGTCTTAACAAATTACATAAATAATTAAGTTTAGTAATCTCACCGTCTATCTTTGATATAATTCGTTTAATCTTATGTATGCATCCATCACAATGAAGCCGAATTTTCAGAACCACCGTACTCACAGATGGCTAAACAACCATCAAAAGCAATTAATTAATTAATTTAACCAAAACCAAACTAACCCAAAATAAATAAAAAAATCCAAAACTCAAAAGCTCCCATTATAAAACAAGAAGTCAAATTAAGAAAAAGACAAGACTTATATAATAATTAACAAATGGGTAAGTACTATATGGTCACGGCCGGTTACGTTCGCCGGCCTGCAGATGAGGACACTAGGAAAGTACCTGTTTAGGCTTGTTTTCCTCTTTCTTCTCCTCTTTTTTGTCCAGCTTGGCATCGGCCTTTTTGTCACCGCCGGCTCCGTCTTTTTTGGGGTGAGGAGAGAGAAGCTCCACTTTCTTCTTGGTCTTGTATTCAACTCTTTCCCTCAGCCTCTCGGGGTCCACGGTTCCCGTCACCGTTAACTTGTTATTTGCACTGTCGGTTTTCACTTTATCCACACCTTCAGGACCACAAACAAATTACTTTAAAGTTTAAATTAACAACAACGGTTATACTAACGGTAGATTAGTAGAAAATTTGACCGTTAAATGCGGATCTAATTTTTTGATTACTTGTGAGCTCGGCAAAGTTTTTGAGGAAACAGGAAAACAGAGGAATTGAATTGATTTGATTGTTATCCCTTGCATATGATTGATTTAAATCACAAGTATTTTTTGATTAAATGAATAATTACATAATTGTGTAGTGGATTTGGAGGGAGGGAGATTAATTACTAATTATACCTTCGAAATGTCTAACGGAGCGTTTGACTTTCTTGGCACAGCCTTCACAATGCAAGTCAAGCTTCAATACGACGACGGTGATCGGACCGTCGTTTTTTTCTCCATCTTTCTGCAAGAACAGAATACATGTACAATCAATCAGGGTTTAATTGAAGAGGAAATAGACTGACGATGATCGGAAAATATCTGAAGATAAACTAACCTCACCCATGTGGAAATTTTAACTTAATGGTATGAATTGGGTAATATAATATAAAATAATTTGGAACCGAAATAGAAATTGGTTAATTTGAAGAGAAGAAATGGAGGCAAATGTGATTATTTATAGAGGAGGACATAAAGGGTGAGAAAGTTTGCCCATTTTTCATAGATATCTCAAATATATGTATGTATGTATGTATGTATGTATGCATGTGTGATGGGGTTTTGTTGTGATGGGGATGTATGAAATGGGTGATGCCGCCGGGTTGGACTAACCCTTACCCGTATAAGACGGTTTAGTTTGCCTGACATATCAGCTAACTTTGGCCTTTATTAGTAGAATGACTAGATTGCCACTGCCTACTTTCCTAATTCCTGTCGGGCTTTTGCCGTCTGTTACTGTTACTGTGGGGGTTGAATTTGGAAACTGAGGACAAAAATAGGAAACACTGGTTTAATTTTTAGATTATGGAGAGATTTTTTTCTCTTAGGCTTCTACTATGGGATGCAACACTGTAACCCACGGTAATAATGAAAATTTTCACTAATTAATTAAGCTTTAATGCGCTTTTTTGATTAAAATTTGAAATATACTTCTTACCTCCATATCCATATAATTAGAAAAGAGCATCACATAATAAGAAATCTACCACAAATAAGAGAATGAGAACAATAATTAAGAAGACAAAAATTCCTTATACAAGTGTCTGCATGGCACTAGTGAAAAAGCATTTATAAGAACATGAAATCCTTAAAAATCCTATTAATCTTTGTAGGAAAAAGTGTAAAACTAAATGTGTTTTTCATTTTTCTAAAAAAAAAATTCCCCAAAGAAGCCCATCGTAACTATTCTTTTTGAGTGTGCTCTAAGAATCCTCTTGACCGAATGGTTAATTCCCATATATTTTCTTATAAAAAATTAGAGATATAATTTAATTTTTAATGCCAAACAACTACATATTAAACATCAAATTGATGCAAATTTATTTAATTTTAGTGATACAATTACTATAATTGTATAATATATAATAAAAATTATTAATCACTAAATGTTTTTCATTCTATACGTACTTTTATAAATCATACTAATTTTAAAATCTAATATGACGTCACCTCTATCTTTAATTAATATTATTTTCCTCTAATCTGCTTCATAAAATCATTGTTTGACACCCATAAAGAAGACACATTGTGCAATTCTAGCTAGACTAATGGACCTACGCGTTACTTCCATCATTATCATAAAATATATTGAATTCAAAGTTTGTAAGAAAATTCAACTGGAGAAATCAAAATTTTAACATATAATTAATTGCATGCAAATGAACTAAAAGAAAGTACGTATTTACCTTAGTCCCTTATCTCTCCTGATATGATTCTTCATCATTCAAAAATTAACTCAGTATATATATAGTTTACCATGAACATACATAATATATTTTGTTTTTGTAAATTACGTACGTGGACCATGTAGAAGGCCTGGTGCACGTCTGATTGATCAATTCTACGGACATTCGAGTAGAAAAAAAAATATAAATTATAAAAATCGAATGTCACGGATACTTATTCAATAACTATAATCGTAGTGATTGATTGTGATTGAGAGAGAGCTGTGGAATCTTAACTCAATACGATGCAAGCTGTTCGATTGTACTGTAGCTAAATGATCCTTTCAATCGCCTGGTAATAATTACTAAAAGGCAAGGTAAACTTGGATTATGCATTCTTGGTGGGGAAGGATACGTACGAGTGTGGTAAGCCATTTGGCAGTGGGTCAAAATTAAATTTGAATATAATTAACTGGTTTGAATGGGACACCACTGACTTTTTATACTTCATTTTGTTTTGGGAGTGGGAGAGAGAGACAAAGACATTTAATTTATACATAATTCAACTTTCATTAATATTACTATTAGCGTTTCTAAATTAAGAAAATAGTTGATAAAAAAATTAGAGGGCATAAAACTATAATTTGGATTGCATGCAGGAATTAGATTAAGTAAAAAAAAAATTGATTGTCCCCATGGAATGGAATGGAAAAAACATTCTCATGATTGTCAAATTAACAATTTTTACTTTTTAGGAGTTGTGGAATGATTTATTTCATTTTACATTCTAATTCCATCCTTTCAAACCATTCATGTTTATTTTGTCCTCTTTCATTTATATTATTACTTTTACAGATTATTTAAACTCGGATATATAATAGCTAGATTATGAAGTTTTTAACTATTAGTAAAACCAAACCCATTGTAAATATCTACAACTTTGATTCTTGCTAATTTTACTTTGAAAATACCAACTTAGTGACGGGTTTTACGAGTTTAACGACTCCTTGTTGAAATCTATATATAAATTAATACTCCATGTGCATGGTTATTATCTACTACTACTACAAATCTTCAGGCTTTGGATTAAACGGGTCAAGTATGTACTAAATACTCCATATTAGTAGTATTAATTGTATGACCAATAGTCCTGCCGTACGTAAAAGTAAAAATAAAGTAATAATGGACGGTCCTTTAACATGGACGCTTGAATTGTTCTTTCCCGGTCATTACTCGTAGCAATTCTTATGGACAATAACAAATTGTCCTCATCAGAATGTACCGGATATTTTGCATACAGTCGAGACAAAAAAAAAAGCCGGATTTCGTAAAACTTTAAAAGTAGTTTGTTAACAGCTCCAGAATTTCTCAAGCATGGTGATGGTTAGGGACGAAACCATGATTTGATCTTGTGGGGGGTCAATTTTTTTTTTAACAACATAATATATATTCAGAAAAAGAGTAGTCGGAAAGAATGAATTGATATGGATCGTAATTGATGTAAACTCGTCCAACTACATCATACCACGACATTTTCATATTTCGATACGTTTTCCAGGATCAAGCTCCAAATAATTAATATTACATTCTTTACTTTCAATTCTTGGTGATTTTAGACAACATTATTCTTGTTCAGTGATAAACAGAGATGTTTGAACATTAGGCTCAGGGGAAAGCAAAGATGTGTAACATGATTTGATTGTTTTCTCTTGAAAAATGAATCAATAGTATGTGATTTTCCCATAATTCTAAAATAAAAAATTCAATTAACTACCCTACAAGAATGAGTTAATCAATATTATTGAACCACATAACTTTTTAATAATAAAATTTTCAAAAATTTGCTATCAAATAAGTAAGGGTTTTAGTTGGTTATCGGAAAATAAATTGAATATGCAATTGGAATTAACATATACAATGTTATGATCACTCATTAATCTTTTAAAAATTAAAATATCAAGTTTCATAAAATAAACAAAGAATAAAAAAATTTAAATAAGGGTTTTAATTGGTTACCTATGTATCATTCAATTGGAATAACACATATACAATATTATGCTCCAATTATACAAACCTGCAATTATAATGAATTTAATAATAACTTTAGTTTGTCAGAAGCGACTTCATGAACAATTTGATAAATAAACAAGCAGGCATTACAAAATTTTCAAATCTTGGGGGGGGGGGGGGTGCAGGGCGTAGCCCCCTCCAGCCATAACAAAGTTTCGTCCCTAATGATGGTAGTAGAATAATGGACTAAAGGACAAATTGCACCCCAAACTTTATAGATTTTTGATTCTTGCACCCCAAACTTAAAAAAGTGTCTAAGTACACCCCAAACTTCAGTTTACGTAACAAAAAACACACTTTCGTTACTTAACCGGTCAAAAGTGACCGACTGTGACCGGCTAAGGCTGTAATGTTTATTACAGAGGGGTAAGATTGGTAGTTTACATTTAAGACTTAGGCAGTTACTTTGACACCGGTTATGTTGGTTATCAGACAAAAATCCCCAATTCGATTTGCTTAGGGTTCGTGATTGTTGAAGGAGAAGATGAGTGATTCGTTATTCTTGAGGGATTCGGAAGACAATGACATTTATGGAGAGAAGGGTGTCCCAGAATACAGTAAGTACTTCAAATACATGTGCAATAATGGTCTGGTGTTTTTTAGTGTGTGCTTTTTGAAGTTTATTGACTTCTTTTTTGTAGTTTATTGTGTTCTGGTAGTAGTTTAACTTTGTTTGTTGCTTTTTGTAATGGTCCCTTTTTATGTTTTGTTCTCCCGATTATAGGTAGTGGTCCACACATTTAACAAGTTGTGGTCCCTTTGTGTTTGTGGTTTTGCAGACAATAAAGAATATTTTACAGTTAAATTTTGCCATGGTGGACACTTTGAAGATAGCCCACATAAACAGTGGGTGGGAGGTATATTTAACTATTTTGATTTCTGTCATCCTGATTACATCTCTTTACTTGATATAGTCAAAATGAGGAAGGAGTTGGGATATAAAGGTGGACATTTTAAGTTCCAGTATAAGACACCTACAACTGATATGGATAAAGGATTATGAGAGTTAGAAAATGATGATGATATACTGGCAATGTGTATGCTTATCCCTCCTAGTAGGCTAATTGAAATATATTTGGAGGTGATTAAACCTGTGGGAGCATCAATTGACTTGGAAGTACAAAGGGAAGGTGATAAGAATAATGAATGCAGAGATTTGATAGCATTTGGGGATGATGAAATAGAGTCAACTAATGAAGATTATGTGGATAGTTCTGGGGAAGAATCAACTGAGGATGAAGAGGATTATGACTTAGATGAGGATGATGAGAATGAAGATGTGACGCCCCCAGAATAGGTCCATTCAACCCACCCCATTCTGAGTCGCCAAATACATGGTACAGAATTCAAATACAAACTTTATATCATACGCTCGTGCAAAATACGACCACACAACTGTGAGTGTCAATACAAATATGTAGAAAATATTAAGATTCAAACTAAGTCCTCATTACAATTATTATCACACTATTTATCAGAAATAGTGAGGACTACTACTACTCTAACTCGGACCATCACTCTGTCCCCCGACTAGTTCCCGCAACATTCTCATTTCTTGAAGAGGACAACAGATGAAAAGGGTGAGCTCAACTAGCTCAGTAAAGAATATTATGACTAAGATAATGAAAAATAAATTATCGTTAGTCTTCAACAAATCAGATAAAATATAATGGACAACCAACTTCAGATCAATATTCACAGCGGAAATAACAGTTCATTAGAAGAATTAAGTAGAGAATAAAGTCTACTATCTTCTATGATTTAAAAGTCCATCATCAATATTTTATCCCTGTAACATCAATCAATATACATCTCGAATCAAATATTCATCTTTGCACTACAGGCCAAAGATATTCATTTGTATCATCAGTGGTCATGTTCATCTCAACACCTGTCATCTTTGCACTACAGGCCAAAGATATTCATCAGGTAATCATTCATCTTTGCTCTACAAGCCAAAGATATTCATCAAGTAATCATTCATCTTTGCTCTACAGGCCAAAGATATTCAGTTACATCACCTTTTAGGACTGAGAATGATGAAAAATATTTTAAAAAAACGAATCCAGTGAGATAAAAGACAAAGACTAAGGATTCGTATTTTAGTATATCCAATTCAAAAATACCTCGTAATAATCAGTTATGGAGCAAAATTCAAGAATAGAGCTCAAAACTTGGATACAATCAAAGATAGTAACCTTAACAAGCAATTCGGACAAATAGAAGAAAATTTAATTTTTCCGTGAATAGTGTCGTATACGTGAATAGTGCCGTATACGTGAATAGTAATCCCGACGGAAAAAGTAAGAATTTCAACATAAAATCCATAACAATATTTCTGTATAATGATATTGAAAAGAATAACATCATTTACGAAAGAAATAACATCCCTTACCTCAAAAAGATAGTACTTCTGACTGGAATATCGGATATAATACCGAAGGAAACTTGCACTGAATACTAATACTCAAAGTATTGAAATACTCACAAAAATACGCTCGATATTATAGAGAGAGAAAACTTATGATTCTGGTGTGATTTTCAATTCTAACCTAAGCACCCTATTTATAGGAAAAACTTAGGATGCCAAAGGAGACTAAATGAATAAAATATTATATATTTTAAAAAATTTCTCCAACCGCCTCGTGGGAAGGAATCATTCAACAAAAAGTGGGGCCCACCTCCTATTAAAAAAATATTTATTTTCCGAAACTTCAATAATTCATAACAAATAGCCCCTTTGTCAGAAAAATACAAATTCTATGTCCTTTCATAGGAAATTTAATTCTCTACAACTTTGCAGAAGAAAGTTTTTCCAAATTCCAAACATAAATTATCCGAAATCCATAAACAGATGATTTCTCACACCAAAATATTGATAAAAACTCATCAGCGCCAATTCCTTCTTTAATATCCACAAAATAAATATTTCCTTATCATATAAATCAATAATTAATTATTCACAAATAATATTATAGAACTACAATATTAACAACCAGGTCGTTCCCAAGACAGAGGGGGCCTTTCGATAAGGACTTCTCCTTACTGGCGCGCAATTAAATAATCCCTCCTACACAGAACTTCCTTAGACATTGTCAATAATGCTATCTAATAATATTATTCACATAATATGAATTATTGAGTTGATAACGTGAAATACTGTGCAACGACAATTATTAAATCAATACTACAAAATATCAACTGTAGCCATTATTGAATCAATCATATAAAAATAGCAACGTAGCAATTATTGAGTCAATAAAATATCAATGCAGCAATTATTGAGTCAATAATATAAAATATCAACGTAGCAATTATTGAGTCAATAATATAAAATATTGAACAGTAATTAGTGTAACAATAATTGAGTAATGACTTCTCACGTAAGACTCAATAATTCGAAATACTGTGCAATACCGTGTGCTACTATGCAACACCGCGTATCACTGTATTTTAACCACCGGGTATTTCAACAGTACTAACGGTAACAACCACGCCGTTATTTTGTAAAAAAGTTATTTCTGTCGCTTTCTATATCCGACAGTTATTCCGTCGTGGGGGCCCACAAATAGCTGCGCCGTCGTACGAATATTCCCCGACAACAAGAATATTCCACGACCAAACGAATATTTCCCGACAACAAGAATATTTTATAACCACTTGCTCATTTTAAAAATATTTGCACATTTCACCCATAACTTTCGTATTTATCAAAACAACACCTTATTATTCGAAATAATATATAAAAAAATTAAATCTTTATTCATAAAAGTTGGGGTCTTACAACCTCCCCTCCTTATGAAATTTCGTCCTCGAAATTGACGTACGTACCTGGTATGTCGAAAAGGTGAGGATACCTCGCTTTCATTTCCGTTTCCAACTCCCACGTCATTTCCTCAATTGCATGGTTTCTCCACAAAACTTTAACTTGAGGTATAATTTTTGAGCGTAGGACATGCTCCTTCCTATCCAAGATTTTGACAGGTACCTCCTCGTACGTTAAATCTTCGGCTATCTCGTCTGGTTCTAACTCAATAATGCGGTTTGGATCCTTCACATATTTACGTAACACGGATATGTGAAACACGTTATGAACACGAGACATGTTTGGAGGTAAAGCGAGTCTATAAGCCACATTTCCTATTCGGTCAAGAATCTCAAATGGACCAATGAATCGTGGGTTGAGCTTTCCTCTCTTCCCAAACCTCGTAACTCCCTTCCATGGAGCAATACATAATAACACATGGTCTCCAACATTAAATTCCACATCCTTTCGATGAAGATCCGCATAACTCTTTTGTCGATCTTGTGCTGTTTGTATACATTGTCGAATTATTTGGATCTTTTCTGTAGTCATACGTACTAACTCCGGTCCCAATAATGTTGTTTCACCCACCTCGTTCCAACATACTGGAGAGCGACACTTTCTCCCATACAATGCCTCGAATGGAGCCACGCCTATACTTGCCTGATAACTGTTGTTGTAGGAGAATTCCACCAATGGTAAGTACTTATCCCAACTCCCTTTGAAGTCTAGAACACAGAGTCTCAATAGATCTTCAAGTGTTTGGATAGTCCTTTCCGATTGTCCGTCTGTTTGAGGATGATAAGCCGAACTGAATCGTAAATCCGTGCCCATAGCTTTCTGCAAACTGATCCAAAATCGTGAAGTAAATCTGGGATCACGATCCGAAACTATGGATACTGGCATGCCATGCAATCTCACAATCTCATTCACGTACATATGAGCAAGACGTTCAAGGGAATAAGTCTCTCGTATCGGCAAGAAATGAGCAGACTTGGTTAATCTATCAACAATAACCCAAATCGCATCTAAGCCTTGAGAAACCTTGGAAAGACCCGTAACGAAATCCATCGTAATGTGTTCCCACTTCCATTTCGGAATCTCCAGTGGTTGCAATGGACCCTTCGGCACTTAATGCTCCGCCTTTACATGTTGACAAGTTAAACATCTCGAGATGAACTCCGCGATCTCTCTCTTCATATTGCCCCACCAAAATGTATGTCGAAGATCACGATACATTTTAGTACTCCCAGGATGGATCGCAAACGGTGTGTTGTGTGCCTCCATCATGATTCTATACTTCAAGTCGGAATCGTTAGGAACACAAAGTCTGGAGTTGACTCGAAGTATTCCATCTTCATCGATTCTCGCTTCTGGAATTGCACCTTCTTGCACCTTCTTCTTCATCTTCATCAGCTCCGCATCCGTAGCTTGAGCAGCTTTAACTTTATCAATCAAAGTTGGTTCTACGCGTATACTTGACATCATCGCACTCGTTCCCACATATGATCTTCTACTCAACGCGTCAGCTACCACGTTTACTTTTCCAGGATGGTATTGGATAGTATGATCGTAATCTTTCAACAGCTCAAGCCAACGTCGTTGCCGCATGTTGAGTTCCTTCTGAGTGAAGAAATATTTAAGGCTCTTATGATCCGTATAAATCTCCACTTTCTCTCCGTACAAGTAATGTCTCCAGATCTTCAACGCGGAAAACGACTGCTGCCAACTCTAGATCATGAGTAGGATAATTCCTCTCATATTCTTTGAGTTGTCGCGAGGCATAGGCTATGACTTTCCCATGTTGCATGAGAACACATCCTAACCCTTTGCCCGAAGCATCGCTGTAAATAACAAATCCATCCGAACCAGATGGTATTGTCAGAACAGGTGCCGAAATAAGTCTCCTCTTGAGCTCTTGGAAGCTCTTCTCGCATTCCTCGCTCCAAACGAATTTCGTATCTTTCCGGGTCAACTGAGTTAATGGAGTAGCGATTCTAGAAAATCCCTCTACGAACCTCCGATAGTAACCAGCTAAGCCCAGAAAGCTTCGTACTTCAGTCACCGACTTAGGTTGCTCCCAGCTTTGTATTGCTTTAATCTTCGCCGGGTCCACAGATACTCCACGTTTCGATACCACGTGCCCAAAGAATGCTACTTCCTCAAGCCAGAACTCGCATTTCTTTAACTTGGCGTATAGCTTGTTCTCACCAAGCTTTTGAAGTACTAACTTCAAATGGTGTTCATGATCTTCACGGCTTTTAGAATAAATGAGGATGTCATCAATAAAGACAACAACGAATTGATCTAAATACTCCTTAAATACACGGTTCATCATATCCATGAAAGCAGCAGGAGCATTAGTCAATCCAAAAGACATGACTAAGAACTCATAATGCCCGTACTGTGTTCTAAAAGCAGTCTTTGGAATATCCTCAGTTTTAATCTTCAAATGATGATATCCAGAACGAAGATCGATCTTTGAAAAGAATTGCGCTCCTTGCAACTGGTCGAACAGGTCATCAATACGAGGTAACGGATACCTATTCTTAATGGTGACATGGTTCAACTCCCGATAGTCAATACAAAGTCGCATACTCCCGTCTTTCTTCTTTACGAATAAAACAGGAGCACCCCAAGGAGACGTACTAGGACGAATAAAACCGATATCTAACAATTCTTGTAATTGGATCTTTAACTCCTGAAGTTCAATAGGAGCCATTCGATATGGGGTTTTAGAAATGGGCTTTGTACCGGGCTCAAGGTCAATAAAGAATTCAACTTCACGTTCTGGGGGTAGACCGGGAAGTTCTTCGGGAAATACATCAGGAAACTCATTAACAACGGAAATATCATTCAAATCTGATGTATTCTGGTTTAGATCAGTGACATGAGCTAAGAAAGCTTGACATCCGTTTTTCAATAAACGAATAGCCTTGGGATTTGAAATGATATTGACTGATTTTAGTGGTTTGGTGGTTTGAATTCGTACAACAGGTTGATTAGGAATATGAAAACTAACAACCTTACGAAAATAATCAATTTTGGCATGGTAAGTGGTTAACCAGTCAATTCCTAAAATCACGTCAAATGCAAGTATTTTCAAAGATATAAGATCAACAGGTAAGGTAAGGGTACCAATCTGAATCAAGCAAGATTTGTAAACTGTAGATGTAACAAAGGTTTCTCCTAACGGAGTTTCAACAGATAAGTCAAAGTCTAATTTATCAGAAGTCAAGTTCAAACGTTGAGCACAAGCAGGTGAAATAAAGGAATGGGTAGCACCGGTATCTAACAAGGTATAAACTTCGCAAGAGTTTATGATCAGCTTACCCGTAATCACCTCGTGTGGATTCCTCGCGTTTTGGGCTGTCACGACAAACGCTCTTCCAGGAATCACCGACTTTGACTTGTCTGCAACCGCCTTTGGAATCACCACCCCCGCTGAACTTGGTTTCGTAACAGGACAATCTCGAGCTATATGTCCTTCTTTTCCACAGTTATAGCATCCTTTGAACTGTTGTGGACAGTTTGGGCTGATATGCCCCTCTTTCCCGCATTTAAAGCATACGACCGGTGGTCGTTCTCCTCCCCTCGAAACAGTTGATGCTGGTGCTGATGTCGACGTCTTCACGTTCTCATTGTTGTACCTTCTCTTCTTGAAATCTCCCCCCGATTCGCTTCTTCTACTATCATGACCACGATAACCACCGGAGTGGTTATCGACGTCTTCACGCTCCTCCTCGCTGGTTGTCATTGCTCAGATGACTGCTGCCACCGATACGACCTTGGTTGTGGTCCCTCGGTTGAACATAATCATTATCTCGTTCTAATAACTGGGCCCTATTTACTACATCCGAATATAAAGAAAATTTATGAGAAATAAGGTATTGACGTATTTCGGGTTTCAAACCTCTTAGAAACATTCGCGTCATACGTTCCTCATTCTCCACCAAATGAAGTGCAAACCTGGACAGCTCCGCGAACTTAGCCTCGTACTGGGATACCGTCATGTTGTTTTGTTCGAGTCTAATAAATTCTACCTCCTTCATATGACGAATACTTTCAGGAAAGTACTTGTCATTAAACAGTTTCTGAAACGCTTCCCAAGACATCTTGAGTGCGGCAGGCTGGGTACGCTTCACGGATTCCCACCAGTAATCTGCCTCTCCACGGAACATAAACGTGGCGAATGGAACCTTTTGTTCCTCCGTACATCCCAAGACATCAAATATCTTGGTAATTTGTTTAATCCACGTCTCCGCCTTTATCGGATCTAGCTTTCCCAGAAACTCTGGTGGTCCCAATTCTTTGAACTGCTTGGCAGTAACAATTCGCGAGTTGTTATTATCGCCACCTATATGTTGCACACGAGTCTCCCTCGTCTGGTTTTGCATAAACTGCAAAAAACTTCTAAACATCTCATCGTTTATCGTCTGACCAGCGTTATTTTCAGGATAAACATTGCCTTCTTGTTGCACGTTCTCCTGGTTAACGATTAAAGGTGTCTCCACGGTCTCATTCACTTCGTTGTTGACATTCTCAGCTGCATTCTCAAATACTGCCATAAAACAAGGGTTAATTAAACAAATTAACATATCCCATATTAACCCTATGCTCCGACTGACCAATTAAATACCACATAAGCTTAGGTAGGACACACTAGCGAAGGATTTACTCGTCTCTCCCCTCCTAGTTCTATTCCCCAATCTCCGCCAGAGATCATATCCCTAAGCTCTGATACCAACTGTGACGCCCCCAGAATAGGTCCATTCAACCCAACCCATTCTGAGTCGCCAAATACATGGTACAGAATTCAAATACAAACTTTATATCATACGGTCGTGCAAAATACGACCACACAACTGTGAGTGTCAATACAAATATGTAGAAAATATTAAGATTCAAACTAAGTCCTCATTACAATTATTATCACACTATTTATCAGAAATAGTGAGGACTACTACTACTCTAACTCGGACCATCACTCTGTCCCCCGACTAGTTCCCGCAACATTCTCATTTCCTGAAGAGGACAACAGATGAAAAGGGTGAGCTCAACTAGCTCAGTAAAGAATATTATGACTAAGATAATGAAAAATAAATTATCGTTAGTCTTCAACAAATCAGATAAAATATAATGGACAACCAACTTCAGATCAATATTCACAGCGGAAATAACAGTTCATTAGAAGAATTAAGCAGAGAATAAAGTCTACTATCTTCTATGATTTAAAAGTCCATCATCAATATTTTATCCCTGTAACATCAATCAATATACATCTCGAATCAAATATTCATCTTTGCACTACAGGCCAAAGATATTCATTTGTATCATCAGTGGTCATGTTCATCTCAACACCTGTCATCTTTGCACTACAGGCCAAAGATATTCATCAGGTAATCATTCATCTTTGCTCTACAAGCCAAAGATATTCATCAAGTAATCATTCATCTTTGCTCTACAGGCCAAAGATATTCAGTTACATCACCTTTTAGGACTGAGAATGATGAAAAATATTTTAAAAAAACGAATCCAGTGAGATAAAAGACAAAGACTAAGGATTCGTATTTTAGTATATCCAATTCAAAAATACCTCGTAATAATCAGTTATGGAGCAAAATTCAAGAATAGAGCTCAAAACTTGGATACAATCAAAGATAGTAACCTTAATAAGCAATTCGGACAAATAGAAGAAAATTTAATTTTTTCGTGAATAGTGTCGTATACGTGAATAGTGCCGTATACGTGAATAGTAATCCCGACGGAAAAAGTAAGAATTTCAACATAAAATCCATAACAATATTTCTGTATAATGATATTGAAAAGAATAACATCATTTACGAAAGAAATAACATCCCTTACCTCAAAAAGATAGTACTTCTGACTGGAATATCGGATATAATACCGAAGAAAACTTGCACTGAATACTAATACTCAAAGTATTGAAATACTCACAAAAATACGCTCGATATTATAGAGAGAGAAACTTATGATTCTGGTGTGATTTTCAATTCTAACCTAAGCACCCTATTTATAGGAAAAGCGTAGGATGTCAAAGGAGACTAAATGAATAAAATATTATATATTTTAAAAAAAATTCTCCAGCCGCCTCGTGGGAAGGAATCATTCAACAAAAAGTGGGGCCCACCTCCTATTAAAAAAATATTTATTTTTCGAAACTTCAATAATTCATAACAAATAGCCCCTTTGTCAGAAAAATACAAATTCTATGTCCTTTCATAGGAAATTTAATTCTCTACAACTTTGCAGAAGAAAGTTTTTCCAAATTCCAAACATAAATTATCCGAAATTCATAAACAGATGATTTTTCACACCAAAATATTGATAAAAACTCATCAGCGCCAATTCCTTCTTTAATATCCACAAAATAAATATTTCCTTATCATATAAATCAATAATTAATTATTCACAAATAATATTATAGAACTACAATATTAACAACCAGGTCGTTCCCAAGACAGAGTCGATAAGGACTTCTCCTTACTGGCGCGCAATTAAATAACCCATCCTAGACAGAACTTCCTTAGACATTGTCAATAATGCTATCTAATAATATTATTCAAATAATATGAATTATTGAGTTGATAACGTGAAATACTGTGCAACGACAATTATTAAATCAATACTACAAAATATCAACTGTAGCCATTATTGAATCAATCATATAAAAATAGCAACGTAGCAATTATTGAGTCAATAAAATATCAATGCAGCAATTATTGAGTCAATAATATAAAATATCAACGTAGCAATTATTGAGTCAATAATATAAAATATTGAACAGTAATTACTGTAACAATAATTGAGTAATGGCTTCTCACGTAAGACTTAATAATTCAAAATACTGTGCAATACCGTGTGCTACTATGCAACACCGCGTATCACTGTATTTTAACCACCGGGTATTTCAACAGTACTAACGGTAACAACCACGCCGTTATTTTGTAAAAAAGTTATTTCTGTCGCTTTCTATATCCGACAGTTATTCCGTTGTGGGGGCCCACAAATAGCTGCGCCGTCGTACGAATATTCCCCGACAACAAGAATATTTTATAACCACTTGCTCATTTTAAAAATATTTGCACATTTCACCCATAACTTTCGTATTTATCAAAACAACACCTTATTATTCGAAATAATATATAAAGAAAATTAAATTTTTATTCATAAAAGTTGGGGTCTTACAGAAGAGGATTATGATCATAATAGGGGGACTGATGATGGGCCAGAGGGTGATCATGAACCAGGACCAGAGGCTGGGGAAACTAATAAAGGGAAGGAAAAACAAACTACAGAAACTGAGGCTGGGGCAAGGGACAAAGGGAAGGGAAAACAAAGGGAAGAAACTGAGGCTGGGGCAAGGGACAAAAGGAAGGGAAAACAAAGGGAAGGGAAGGGTGCAAGACAGAAAGGCAAAGGAAAAGGAGCTAAAAAAGCCACAAGAGCAGCCACAAACAAAGGGAAGGGAAAGCAAACTGCAGAAACCCAAACTTCACAAGAAGAAGCACATGAACCAGGATTTTCATCATCTAACTATGATGAATCTGAAGTGGAAAGGATGCCTAGGGTTGATGAATTTGATCTTGAACCACATGAACATGAACAAGGGTATCCAGAATTTAGGGAAGGTGTCACAGAGGATCCAGAGTTTGAGTTGGAAATGACATTTAACAATGCCACTGAAGTGAGGGCAGCAATCAGAAGTCATGGCATCAAACAAGGAAAGAAAGTTTATTTCAAGAAGAACCTGTCAAATAAGATCCAAGCAAGGTGTGTGGAGCCATGTACATGGTACTTCTATGCTGCAAAGGTGCAAAAAGAGCACACATTTAAAATCACTAGGTTACAAAAAGTACATGACTGTTGCAGAGAATGGGATAATTATTGTATAAATGCAGAATACATTGCCAAAAAATATGAAGATGATCTGAGGATGAATCCAACATGGGGATTAGATCAGTTTCATACTAGAGTGGTTACAGATTTGGATATTGGGGTATCAAGGAGCCTAGCATTCAGAGCTAAGAAGAGAGCAATGAAAAACATTGAAGGGTGTGCTGATGAGGATTATGGACAAGTTTTGGACTATGCTGCAGAGCTCAGAAGAGCCATCCCTGGGAGTACTTGCATCTTGAAGAGAGCAGAACCAGAGGTTGGACAAGACTTAGGCAGATTTTTGAGGTTTTATGTCTTTCTCCAACCACTAAAAGAAGGATTCAAATTGGGGTGTAGGCCACTGGTGGGGCTTAATGGTTGTTTTCTCAAAGGACCATATGGGGGTCAGTTATTGACTGCAGTTGGTGTTGATCCAAACAATGGGATGTGGCCAGTTGCATGGGCCATTGTTGAATCTGAGAACACTGAGTCTTGGGTGTGCTTTATGAACTTTCTGGTGGAAGATCTGAGTATTGCAAATGATAGAGGCTGGACATTCATTTCAGATAAGCAAAAGGTGAAAACAACTCTGGCATCTTTTTGTTATTCCATCAATTATTACACTCCAAAGTATGTTTCTGATAACTTACCTTCATTTGTCTCCATAGTTTGATTAATGCTTTAGAAGCTGTGGTCCCAGGTGCTGAACACAGACATTGTGTAATGCATTTGTACATGAACTTTTGGCAAAAACATAAAGGTTCTGGATTAAGAAAGTTGATGTGGAATGCTGCTAAAGCCACAAATTCTTATGTATTTCAAAAGGGCAATGGAAGTGCTAAAAAGAGAAGATAAGAGTGCATATGAATGGCTAGCTCCTAAGCCACCTGCTCAGTGGAGTAGGTCTCATTTTCAGACCATATGCAAAAATGACATGTATGTCAATAACCATTGTGAGGTATTTAATAGCAAAATTCTTAAGTCTAAAGTGAAACCACTAATAGGGTGTCTAGAAGGACTTAGATTATATTGCATGAATAGGATTGTTAAAAGAAGGGAAATGATGTTGAAACATAATGGTGTAGTGTGCCCTAGAATAGCTAAAAAAGTTGAAAAATGGAAAGGTCAGGCAGGGGGTGGATTGTCATTATGGTCAGGTGGTGGTGGCAGGTTTACAGTGACAATGACTTCTGGGGGTTATTCATTTGTGGTGGATTTGGGAAATAAAACATGTTCTTGTAGGAGGTGGGACTTGTCTGGAATACCTTGTGCTCATGTTGTGTCATGCATCAACAAAATAGGCCATGATCCATACACATATTGTAAGACCCCAACTTTTATGAATAAAGATTTAGTTTTCTTTATATATTATTTCGAATAATAAGGTGTTGTTTTGATAAATACGAAAGTTATGGGTGAAATGTGCAAACATTTTTAAAATGAGCAAGTGGTTATAAAATATTCTTGTTGTCGGGGAATATTCGTTTGGTCGTGGAATATTCTTGTTGTCGGGGAATATTCGTACGACGGCGCAACTATTTGTGGACCCCCACAACGGAATAACTGTCGGATATAGAAAGCGACAAAAATAACTTTTTTACAAAATAACGGCGTGGTTGTTACCGTTAGTACTGTTGAAATACCCGGTGGTTAAAATACAGTGATACGCGGTGTTGCATAGTAGCACACGGTATTGCACAGTATTTCGAATTATTAAGTCTTACGTGAGAAGCCATTACTCAATTATTGTTACAGTAATTACTGTTCAATATTTTATATTATTGACTCAATAATTGCTACGTTGATATTTTATATTATTGACTCAATAATTACTGCATTGATATTTTATTGACTCAATAATTGCTACGTTGTTATTTTATATGATTGATTCAATAATGGCTACAGTTGATATTTTGTAGTATTGATTTAATAATTGTCGTTGCACAGTATTTCACGTTATCAACTCAATAATTCATATTATTTGAATAATATTATTAGATAGCATTATTGACAATGTCTAAGGAAGTTCTGTCTAGGAGGGGTTATTTAATTGCGCGCCAGTAAGGAGAAGTCCTTATCGGAAGGCCCCCTCTGTCTTGGGAACGACCTGGTTGTCAATATTGTAGTTCTGTAATATTATCTGTGAATAATTAATTATTGATTTATATGATAAGGAAATATTTATTTTGTGGATATTAAAGAAGGAATTGGCGCTGATGAATTTTTATCAATATTTTGGTGTGAGAAATCATCTGTTTATGGATTTCGGATAATTTATGTTTGGAATTTGAAAAAACTTTATTCTGCAAAGTTGTAGAGAATTAAATTTCCTATAGAAGAACATAGAATTTGTATTTTTCTGATGAAGGGGCTATTTGTTATGAATTATTGAAGTTTTGAAAAATATATATATTTAATGGGTGGGCCCCACTTTTGTTGAAATCTGATTTTTTTGGTAGCAGCCGGCGGCTGGAGAATTTTAAAAAAATAATATTATTTTATTATTTTAGTCTCCTTTGGCATCCTAAGTTTTTCCTATAAATAGGGTGCTTAGGTTAGAATTGAAAATCACACCAGAATCATAAGTTTTCTCTCTCTATAATATCGAGCGTATTTTTGTGAGTATTTCAATACTTTGAGTATTAGTATTCAGTGCAAGTTTCCTTCGGTATTATATCCGATATTCCAGTCAGAGGTACTATCTTTTTGAGGTAAGGGATGTTATTTCTTTCGTAAATGATGTTATTCTTTTCAATATCATTATACAGAAATATTGTTATGGATTTTATGTTGAAATTCTTACTTTTTCCGTCGGGGTTACTATTCACATATACGGCACTATTCACGTATACGGCACTATTCACGGAAAAATTAAATTTTCTTCTATTTGTCCGAATTGCTTGTTAAGGTTACTATCTTTGATTGTATCCAAGTTTTGAGCTCTATTCTTGAATTTTGCTCCATAATTGATTAGTACGAGGCATTTTTAAATTGGATATACTAAAATACGAATCCTTAGTCTTTGTCTTTTATCTCACTGGATTCGTTTTTTTTAAAAATGTTTTTCATCATTCTCAGTCCTAAAAGGTGATGTAACTGAATATCTTTGGCCTGTAGAGCAAAGATGAATGATTACTTGACGAATATCTTTGGCTTGTAGAGCAAAGATGAATGATTACCTGATGAATATCTTTGGCCTGTAGTGCAAAGATGACAGGTGTTGAGATGAATATGACCACTGATGATACAAATGAATATCTTTGGCCTGTAGTGCAAAGATGAATATTTGATTCGAGATGTATATTGATTGATGTTACAGGGATAAAATATTGATGATGGACTTTTAAATCATAGAAGATAGTAGACTTGATTCTCTGCTTAACTCTTCTAATGAATTGTTATTTCCGCTGCGAATATTGATCTAAAGTTGGTTGTCCATTATATTTTATCTTATTTGTTGAAGACTAACGATAATTTATTTTTCATTATCTTAGTCATAATATTCTTTACTGAGCTAGTTGAGCTCACCCTTTTCATCTGTTGTCCTCTTCAGGAAATGAGAATGTTGCGGGAACTAGTCGGGGGACAGAGTGATGGTCCGAGTTAGAGTAGTAGTAGTCCTCACTATTTCTGATAAATAGTGTGATAATAATTGTAATGAGGACTTAGTTTGAATCTTAATATTTTCTACATATTTGTATTGACACTCACAGTTGTGTGGTCGTATTTTGCACGACCGTATGATATAAAGTTTGTATTTGAATTCTGTACCATGTATTTGACGACTCAGAATGGGTTGGGTTGAATGGACCTATTCTGGGGGCGTCACACATATGTACATGACTGTTATACCAAGGACATGTATCTAAGGGTTTACAGTCACAACATTGAGCCTATAAGGCACAGATCTGAGTGGGATCCAACTGGGGTTGAGCCACCTTTGCCACCAGTTAAACATACTCCTGTAGGCAGGCGTAAAGTTGTTAGGTGAAAAGATAATAATATTCTAGAACCAAACCCAGAAGGTACAAGTTTGAAGAGGAAAGGAACATCATTGAAATGTGGCTTTTGCAAGGAATGGGGTCACAATTCAAGAAGGTGTCCTCAAGTAAGTTAAGTGTGTGTTTTTATTTGTGTATGTTGAAATGTGGAACATCATTAGTGTATGTTGAGTTTAATACATTTCTGTTTGTCTGTTTTCAGAAACTCAATAAGGAGCCAGATGTGAATGAAGATTCTTCCCATGCTCAACCTCCTCCAAAGGCTAAGAGAGCCAGGAAGGTTCAAAAGACTTCAACAGCTTCAACATAAGAGTCTACACAAGAGGGTCCAACACAAGAGGCTCCAACACAAGAGGATCCAACATAAGAGTCTACACAAACATTGAATGTTGATCAAGAGCAAGTAGGAGGTTCTACAAAGTGGCAAGGGGGAATCCATTCTGAGGGTAGCCAAAGCAAAGTGTCAGGTGAGGGCTTGCTGCCCAAAGACTACACATGAAAGGGGAAACATGTTACAACACTAAGAGACCTAGAAGCTGCAGCAAGATCCAAAAGAAAGAAGATCCAGTTTAAGAAACCAAACAGTGGAGGGCCTGCTGCAGATAACTAGTTTTGGAATGGGAATTTTGGCATCTTTTTGTTAGTTTTTGGGTACACAGATTTGCAGTGTTATTGACTGCATTTGATGTATATGATGTTTGGAATATGATGATTTTTGTTAATAGGCATCTTAAGTTAATTGTTTTGAATTGCAGCTCCTTTGGGACATGTACTGATCATTAAGTACTTAATTGAATGGCCTCTGTTTTTAATTGTCTCTGTTTTTTGTTCATTGAATGGCAATAGCATATATGGTTTGTGCATGAATGCAAGGCTTGTTGCAGTATGACAGTAAATTGGTGTGCCTCTGTTTTTTGTTGATTGAATGGCAATAGCAGTATGACAATAAATTGGTATGGTTTTTTTGTTCATTGAATGGCAATAACATACTTGTTGCAGCAGATATACTTACACCATTTTACTATCAACCAACTAGCACACCAACTGTCAGACCACATACTCTTGGACACCATACCAATTTACTGTCAACTTGCACATCAACCATGGATTTTATTGTCAACTAGCACACCATTCATTCACACATGAAAACTTACAGCATCTTCATTCACACATGCACAAAAATATAATTTAAAGCTAACACCATCTTCATTCAAATAAAGTGCCCATAAATTACAACCAAAAACTTCCTAGAGTACAACCAATACATACATGATTTCAGCATTACTACCTAGAACATTAAATAGAAATTACAATCCCAGAGTACTACCAATACATTACCTATAAAATTACTTGTGGGGAATTTCAGCCTTTGATGAGATGAACATGAAATAGGAAATCACAACCCAAGTTGCAATCAACAGACCCTTTGCAAACCCTGCCCTAATTCTGCACTCCTTCAGTTCATCTTTCAAAACTTTGATTTCAGCATCCAAATTCTCTAATCTTCTAATTAATCCAGGTATTACTTCCCTAGAACGCTCACATATTGGTGGATCAACCCAGAAGAATAAATTACAACCACCGTGCCCAGCTGCACACCAGTCTGGACAACCAAGGAATCTTCTACCGGCATTGTTTGAGCTTCTCCAAGCCGTCTTAATCACTGATTTCTTCATGCACCAGCAATTACGATCCATGAGCCCTAATTTTCCTTGATTTTCTTGCTCGAATTTCTTGGATTTACTTCCCTAATCGAGCTGCACGAATGCTACTCAATCACTGAGCTTTAGTCGTTTGTTCCAGCTTGGGTAGTAGAAGAAGATATGGAAAAGACTTAAATACCCCTTCAGAATTTAATTTTTTGCCACAGCCAGTCACTTTTGACCGGTTAAGTGACGAAAGTGTGTTTCTTGTTACGTAAATTGAAGTTTGGGGTGTACTTAGATACCTTTTTAAGTTTGGGGTGCAAAAGTCAAAAATCTATGAAGTTTGGGGTGCAATTTATTCTTTAGTCTAGAATAATGTAAGAGTATTAATCGGGATTTAGGTTGGTGGGCCCTCTTGTCACTAGGTTGGTTGTCACTTATCATTGTCCTTACTAAACATGCAAACGAATCCAACTGTTCGTCCGGTTCTTGTTTGGTTGGATTGTCTTGTCGAATCGAATTCGCACATGGTATCAAGTTCAAATGTTCGATCGAATATGTTCGCGAACAGTTCGGTTCGAGTTCGTTTCTAGTGATTCACGAGTAGCTCGTGAGATGCTTGAGAGTATTTATAATATTTTACCTAATTTTTGCTTCTGTGGGTTGATAATGTTCGACTATGTTCGCAAATGATGATGTTCGACTATGTTCGCGAACTCGAGCATGTTCGTGAACAACGAGCGATTTGATCTCGTAGATGTGTGTTGGTTCGATCGTGTTACTCGAACATATTCGAGTTCGACTTATTGTATTAGAGTTCGATTCGAGTTCGACAAATTTTTGATCGTTTGCGGCCGTAGTCCTTACAATTTTGTTTACCTTCATCTTATTTCTAGGTACTTGGACATGCCTGGGCCACAATATAGAATTGAATAAAGATATAGAATTGTGGAGTGCCCTTGAATATGTAGGCCGAGGTGAGCAGCTGGGCTTCTAAAGAATGGCTAGTTTGGTTTCATCACCTTCAGAATAGGCTGGGGTTGTAAATGATCCATGTCGCTCGTGCTCAGCTTGAAGGTTGTTTACTACTTCCACACACACAAAAAAAGTTCCATTAATTAAATTCTTCTTTTCTTCTCAAAAAAAATCCATTTTATTGATGGTATTATAAAATATCACAAGATCCTCAAATTTATAATAATATAATTTCATTATCATATCAATATCCCCTTTATTACACTTATTTTCTAATTTTCTTCAATACCCATTTAGCGACATAAATATTATTTTTAATGATACAATTATTTACGATAAATTTTATTTCATTTTCTATTGTTTGCAACAAATTATGTCGTTAATTATAATATTTATTTCGCTGAATGTGTATTCGAAAAAAATTAAAGTATATTTATAATAGAGGGATCTTAATCCTTGTCAATACTATTAAACTAACAACTTGCTCATTTAATATCAAAGATAATGTTAAGGATTTTGTTTTTTTTTATATCTCAGACGTGTCATAAATATGACAATTGATATTTTATGATATAGGTAATCATAATTTTTTTACTAAAATAATAATATCACATTATTTAAGATAAAATTTGGAACAAGAAGTTTGAAACCCTAGATTTACTTTTAAGTATAATATAATCTCCCGACACGCATTAAGCAGTACAGTGATTTTTAGGAGGGAAGGGAGTATGCTGGGCTTATTAGACGCAGCTTCTAATCCCGTTTGGACTTTAACGGATAGGCCACCTTTAAACCGCGACTTCGATATATGTATCGGGTTCAAAGTTGAAACCGTACTAGTAGCCGACTAGAGTCGGAGCCTGAGTCTCCGTTGATCACCACCAATCACCATGCCTGCAAACCCTTCACTCCTTATCCTCCACCCAACGCGCTTCTCCATCTTCCTGAAACCCTCCCTTCTCGTTCGGCCTCTCTCTCTCCGCCCTCACTACTTCTTTCTCTCCCCTCTAAGCCACTCGTCGTCCTCCTCTTCCGCCGCCGCCGCAACACAACAGTCTCTCAACTCCGACACAAATGAAACGGGCAGGTCTGGTTCCCGGTCTTCGCCTCCAATTTTTGAAACCCTACAGAAGATTGACGTTAATCCTCCCAAAGGAACTAGAGATTTCCCTCCAGACGAGATGCGCCTCCGCAGTTGGCTTTTTCACAACTTCAGAGAGGTTTCCTTTTCGAATTTCTTATAATATATATGTGTGCGTGTGTTAATGCATATAATGATTTTGTATGTACACACACACGAATATATGTGTTTATTATTTGGTTGGTCAATAATTCGGAGTATGTGTATTTTTAATGTTTCTATGAATTGGTTATTGGTAAAATTAGGTTTCACGACTATATGGGTTTGAAGAAGTTGATTTTCCTGTACTAGAATCTGAGGCGCTTTACATCAGAAAAGCTGGGGAGGAGATCAGAGACCAGGTTACTTTGTTTGTTTATTTGGTTTCTTTGTACAGTAGGACTTCAAGAGTTTGGTTTCTGTTTTTTTTATAATTATGATAGTATGATTATCTGTTACTAGATTATTAATTTTAAACCTCATGGCTGTATGGCCTTATGGTGTAGTCCAATGAACTGACCGGTACTATGCCGGTACTTGGAACCAAAACAACCTATCAAAAAGATTCAAATGAACATTGAAATGAGTTAGGTTCAATCTAACTTGTAACAACTTGGGTCAAATCCGAGTATGAATCAAATTATAGCATAATAAAGCTTAATGCGCTTTCTCAATAATATCTTCTCGGGTTATCTTGAGTTACTCATTTAAAAGGTTATGATTGAAGAATCATAGCAGCTTGAATTCTTATATATAACCTCATAGCTATATGGACTTATGGTGTAGTCCAATGAACTGATCCATACTATAGCGGTACTTGGAACCAAAACAACCTATAAAAAAGATTCAAATGAACATTGAAATGAGTTAGGTTCAATCTAACTTGTAACAACTTGAGTTAAATCCCGAGTATGAATCAAATTATTGCATAATAAAGCTCAATGCGTTTTCTCAATAATATTTTCTTGGATCATCTTAACCTACCATAGACTTGCCTAAAAGGTCATGATTGAAGAATCATAGCAGTTTGAATTCTTATAAATACATTAAGTACCACACATGTTATGATGTAGAATTCGGGTGTTACAAACTCCCCTGCGTAAATACCTGACGTCCCTGTTAGGTTGAACAATCATAGCTATACAAGGTCCAAAAACTTTGCTTTGTAGGATAATATCAGTGGCCTTCTAGGCTCGCCTTTGTAGGCTCGCCTTTGTAGGCTCGCCTTTGTAGGCTCGCCTTTGTGTCCTCACCTCCGGCAACTCAATTGGATGATCCGAGCAGAGTTTTCGAGAGTTGGATTTGATACTATATGTAACGACCCAGATCAAATCATAGCATAATAAGTCTGAATCAAATCATAAAATAATAAGGCCCAATGCTTTTTTCAATAATATCTTTTTCGGTCATCTTAGCCTACCACAGGTTCACCAAAAAGGTCACGATTGAATGTACTAATAATAGTAACTTGAATTTTTATATACACATGCAAGTATCCCTCATGTTACGATGTGAAACTGGGGTGTTACTTTACTGATATAATAGGAGGAAACAGATGATGAAGATGCAAAAAGGAGAACGAGTTTGTGCTTTTTTCAACTCTATTCGACTGATAAATGGCTTTTCCTGGGTCGAAACTACCTCTTATGTACTTGCTGGGGTTTTGGATTTGCACTTTTTTTCTTTAACAGATGTCATTAGCTGCATTTACTCGGTGTATGCAATGGTTGGCTTCATATTAATTTGATAACGTTAACATTAATAATTTACAATATGACAATTTCCTTACTATGACTGATAAACAAATATTTCCTTATGAAATCCTTGGTCAAACGCGAAGTAGTTCATTGATTTATTTAATGGTATTGGCCTATTGGGTTTCAGTGTAATTTTTTCTGTTGAATTGTTTATTTTATTCGTTAGGTTAAATATTGGCATCACTTGGGTTTTTATCATATTTCTGTACGACCATTTTTAATGAATTACTAAAAGGGGGAAAAATGATTCTGCTATGTTCAAAGTCTTGGAATGGAAAAACATGGATGCTGAATACCCTCAAATGAAACTCAAACTTGGGTACCTCTTTCTTTCTTGGTGCAGCTTTACTGTTTTGAGGATCGGGGAAACCGTCGAGTTGCATTAAGGCCTGAACTGACTCCTTCTTTGGCGAGGCTTGTGATACAAAAGGGGTACGCCAAATCTTGATATGTAAAATTACATGCCTTTGCTTAGAACAGCATGAAGAGTTTCATTTGTATAAGTTTTATTTATTTATGCTGTTCTGTGCTAGTTTTGCTGGTTTTTATGAGTTTCATTTTTCAGAGCTTTATGGTTATTTCTCTATTTATTTATTTGTCATTTATGATTTTCCCTATCCAGGTACAGATTCCATTTTGATCAACATGTTTTTTCTGTCCAGAAAATCTTTATCCCTCCCAATTAAATGGTTTGCTGTGGGACAGTGCTGGCGTTATGAGAGAATGACTAGGGGACGCCGTCGTGAACACTACCAATGGAATATGGATATTATTGGTGTAGCTGACATAATAGTATGTGGAATATATTACTTTTCAAGTAATTTTTGCTTCCTTTTTAGATCAATAAGAATGAGCATGGAGATGCTCTACTAGATATGTAGCAGTGAACTCTATTGGTCATTTCACATCCCAAGTGTACACAAATATTTATTTGCGTACTTCTATATATATATATATATATGCGTGTGTTTATATATATGTATTTATGTCACGTACTCGTTAGAAGTTACTCTTTAAAAAGGAGACGTGTTTTTGCAATCAGAAGTTATGTAAAATCTTGAAATGACTATAGATATCAAAAAACTATCCAAGTGTTATAATATCAATTTATATTGAATTTGTATGAACTATTAGAATGTGATGCAACTCTAAATTATAACATACCTTCTTCCTGCACATAATTTTTTTTTGGAAACCACCAACAAGAAGTAACAAATGCATCCTTTAACATGCTATGATTTAAAGAATATACTCCAGCTTTATTGAACACATACCACAAATTGTTAATATTCAATAAACACTCTCTCTCTCTTTAATATGTTTGCTACCTATATAGCCCGTGTCTGTGTACCATCTATATATATACATACTAAATTGATATCAATTCGCACACAAAATATCTCCCGAATACTTTTAATGAATCTTTTGTGATATTTATTGGTGATAACTTTCTCGGCACACACAACCTCTCTGTTTATATGGCTATTTTACAACCAAATACATGATTATTATATTACTATGATGTTTGCTCTTTTGTTATTTACTCATGTATTTGTGCAGCTCACCCTTTGTTCTTTCTTTTCTAGGCTGAAGCTGAACTTATCTCTTCTATTGTCACCTTTTTCAAGCGAATTGGGATCACAGCATCTGATGTTGGGTTTAAGATTTCTAGCCGAAAGGTTTACACTGATATACCTTGAATACCTTTAGACATCCGGAGGACTTTCTTGATCTTTTATTCATTTTATGTCGCCATATTTTCCCTTAGGGAAAGGCTTTTAATATTGAAGCCTTTCAAATTGCTATCATATTTTTACAGATTAATTGAGCTTAAGCTTTGGCACTGTGTTCATCCGAGATGAATCCTCAGTTTTAATTTTTATAAGTTCACCAAAAGCGCCAAATAAGGGGAGGAATCAGTGTACACAAGATGTATACAGTTATCAGCATAGGTATACAGAGAAACACCTGTGTGACCAATCCAAATCAACAACATATACAAGTAATAAGTCTCTTCTCACTCTCACTTGCAGTGCAGTAGCATAAAGAAAATCACATTTGCCAATATACCTCCTTGACTTCTGTTTGATGTATATTTGAACTGCTGGAGTACATCAGTTTGACAAAAGCCAAGAAAATGTTATTGTTTGGGCAAACCACCTCTTTCATGGGTTCTTATAGCAGATGTTGCAAGTCACATGTAAGGTAGATATTGTGAAATTAAGCTATTAAGTATTTAGTAGTTTGAATATCATGGTGATAGACTCCACGACACGCTTGCGTGAGGTGGTCGTAACCCGTATCGTTCTAGCAATGGTTATGGGCGGAACATCAATGACATCTTGACAACGGTAATCTTGGTACAATCAACGGTTGATGTATGGTAGAGGACGCCACAAACAACTATGGATTGATGCCTGATAAGTCGGATTGATCGCCACAGACACACCGATAAGATCAAGAGTTCTTGAAAAGAACAAAGATAAAATACTCTTAAGTAATCTTAAAAAAAGAAGTATTGTAAAATCAATCAGTGTCCAAAACCATTGGCCTTGAAGCCTATTTATACTAGTACTAGTACAAGGACTTAATTATGGTAATAAAAACCCTAAAAGTGTTTCCCTGTGTTGGCCACTCAACAATTTCATGTAGTTTCTTTTAGGATGAATTGATTATGTTGATTGATCAGTTGACAAGAACTGTATTTGCTTTTTATATTTTCTGGAATTCAAAGGTTTTCTTTTTGTTTATAGTCCCTTTCTTCATTACAGGTTTTACAAGAAGTTTTGAGTTGCTACTCCATACCAGAAGCTTTATTTGGAAAAGTTTGCATCATTATAGACAAGGTCAGTTGTATAACGTGTTAACTTTTAAATCGCAATTACACCTTGCTCCTTGTTATTGTCTACTTCTACCTAGATACATACAGCTTGCCTTAAGACATAGTACTTGTAAAAAAAAGAAAAAATGACTAGTGAGGTAGCTTTCCGTGAAACAGAAGGTTTACCTTAGTTCACATGCTTTTATCCCCGTGCATGTCATTGTGGACTTCTATATCTGTCTGATTGTGAGCATTTCATGTTGACTTTAAGGTATACAATTGAACCTCTTTCTGATTAGCGAGTATATAAGTAATATTATTACCATTGGGAAATCATTCTTTGCACTTGACAACCATTATCTTTTCGGAATTTGTAGAATTTTTTTTTTGTTACCTTTTTTGATTGCAACCTTTTCCTTTCAAAAAGAGAAGAAGGATACATCTTGCATCTCCCTCCCTTCATCATATTTTTGATAGATGAAGTTGTTAATTTGAGATGGGTCAAGCAAATTCAAGTTAACTTTTGAGCATAAAACATAGGACTATCTCTGTTTCTCATGGTAATTTACTACTATTTATCTTTGATATAATGATATGGTAGTTCCTGAACTATATCATAAGTGGATGTTGACTTTTTTAGTTAATGTAGTGTGGTGTCTGATTGAAAATATTTTTTGCTCTTATATCTTTTTTTTATTCATTTATTGTTCATTACCCTTTCACAGATATCTATAGATGTTTTTATACATATTTTGACTTTAACTTGTTTGTTGAAACAGATAGGAAAAATCCCAATTGATGAGATAAAGAAAGAGTTGGAGCATGCTCAGTTATCAGATGTGGCTATTGAGGAGCTACTGCAAGTTCTCTCCGTGAAGTGCTTGTCAAAGCTGGAAGGTTGGTTGTTGCAAAGTTTGGTGGGAGAATTTCCTATTCTTCTTGTTCTCATTTTTCATTGTTATATAGTTAAAGTCAGACCTGTGAAACTATGTGTCTGCAGAGAAACTTGGACCTGCAGGGGAAGCAGTAAGTGATCTTAAACGGTTATTCGCACTTGCTGATAAGTTTGGATTTTCAGAGTGGATTCAGTTTGATGCATCTGTTGTCCGTGGCCTTGCCTACTATACTGGAATTGTATTCGAGGTAGGTGTGAAATTTTCCTTAAAAGGAAAATATGAATTTTTGTTATAAGAAATTGAATCTCATCAGAACCTTGGATTCTGTATCCCCCATTCAGTGCTGTTGGTTGTGATACTAACAACATTCTTTTCGAAAGTACTCCCTCCTTTCCATTTTTTTATCTTTGTTGACTTTCAAAAGTCAACTTAAGAGTTTTTAAACTCAAAATTGGCGTAGATTCTTTTAATTTTAATCAATACATTAATGAATATTGTAAACGATCTAAAAAGTATTAATCATTATAAGCTTTATGATTTTATAATTTTTTGTGAGTCATCTTAATTTTGTTTTTGAAAATGTCTCAAATTGACTTTTGAAAGTCTAATTTAGAACGGAGGGAGTATAATATAATTTGTATGGGCAACTAGTTGGTGTAAGAACGTATCATTTGCCTATAAATGCAACTTTTGCTGCACTTTTGCCATTTAGGTGCAGTAGTATGTTGCATGAACAAACACGGAGCTCCTAATCTATAATTGACAAGATAATAAGAGTTAGTGTGCACAATTATGCTGATTCCTGTTTTGATCCTGACATAGATATGAGTAAAACATTTTGGGTTGGCGATATTATCCACCTTTTGAGCATAAAGGTTTGTTATTTCACTGCATGGATGACTATGCACAGAGGTTAAGCCTAGGAGACGCAGATGTGACAGATCAAAGAGTTTACATGTCAGCCTGAATATGGTATCCGTATTCTTGTTTACTGCTCTGCGCATTCTACTTCCCATATACTTTTCTGAAGTGTTATGCTGATGTCGTTAATATCCACTTAGTATACAAGTAGCAGTGAAACCAATTAGTGAGGGAGCATAGAAAATCCCAGTTGAATGTCTTATCTATATAAATGTCAAGTACTGTAACGTGCCTTGCTAGTCTAATTTAATGCATTACTCACCCGTCCGCCACTGGAAACACCATTTCCCGATGAATTCCTAGGTTTGTAGTGAACGGCTACAAGCAAAATTGTATGTGCCAGAAATTTATTATAGGACAAATTTCATCCTAGCATAGTCATGTATTAAACACAAGCATAACTTATAATCTTAATTTTCTCCACTTCACTTTTCTAAGTAATGACTTTTCATCTCTCGCAGGGGTTTGATAGAGAAGGGAAGCTGCGAGCGATTTGTGGTGGTGGGCGATATGACCAATTACTCTCAACTTTTGGGGGTGATGACATTCCTGCTTGTGGCTTTGGCTTTGGGGATGCTGTAATAGTCGAAGTGAGTCAAAGTTTAGTAAATTTACTTCTCTTTCTTTATAATGATACTCTGGCGGTTTGCATAGATTCTGCCCCACCCACTTCTGATAAACGAATCATAGATTATCTATGAGTGCATTTAGTTTCTCTTGGTAAAGATTTTTGTTTTGTATGGTACTAATTGTTGGCATAAATGTTTTGGTAGAGTAATGTTAGTGAATGCAACTCTTATTTTCCTTTTTCTTAGCTTTCAAAAATAGAAAATATCTTAGCATACTTCTAAAGTATATAGTCAAATAACTTCGAATTTCATAACATGAGGCTTACTGGAAAATTAGTGAAAGATGATATGAGTTTTATTTTATTTTGAATAGATTTCTTCCTTTATTCATTGATATGGGCTTTAAGACAAAAGTCCAATGGTTATGTGGACTCCTTTGTAGACTTGGGGACCCTTATAATTTTAGGAGTTACTCCTGGATTCAGAAATCAGGATTGCTGATCGACTGGGTACGCGGAACGAAATTGTGGTAGAATGCACAAGACAATTAAGTCTCGTGCCATGATTTAGAACGGTAGTGCCCGGTACGTGGAACTTTAAGAGTTCATGATAACCCTCATAGCTTACTCCTCTAGCTGTTGTGTTCAATGGTCTATTGTCGTGTATATGATACTTTTTTCTTTTGATAGATGTTTTCCCAATGTGGATTCTATTTTTGTTCTGCTTTTATAAGTGTACCTACCTTCTTGACCGTTATTAAAATTATTGGTTTAATGTTGACTCTTATGAATTTTTATTTCAGTTCTTTATTTTCAAAATAACAAACATTTGTTTTTAGTCCTATAATTCTTACTTTATCTTTTGGTGAATGTTTAGTTGCTCAAGGAGAAAGGATTATTACCAGAACTTACTCCCCATGTAGAGAACATTGTTTGCTCGTTGGATTATGATCTTCAAGGTGCAGCTGCTGCAATTGCTGCAAAACTGAGGGGAAAAAGACAAAGTGTTGATTTGGTGCTGGAGTGCAAATCACTCAAGTGGTTAGAATTTGACTTTCTGATTCATAAAAGTTTCTCATCAATGCTACATTTCTTCTGAAGGGATGTTTGTAATGTATGTCTTTTCTCTCAATTTCAGGGTGTTCAAACGGGCAGCACGGATAAATGCGGAGAGGCTGATATTGGTGGGAAGCTCTGAGTGGCAAAAAGGTATGGTCGGAGTAAAAATACTTTCAACTGGAGAACAGTATGAGATCAAAGTTGATCAATTAGACTGATTAGAATTTGATTTTGCTGACGTATTTTGTACTTCTTTACGATTAATGATTGATCTTTGGGTTAATTTTTTATTGGGTGACTTGTCTTCCCCCTGTTTTGTGTATTTACATTACTTTTATAGTGATCTTACCCAAATGAAATCGTTTAGGTCTTGGTACTATGCCTTGCTCTAATAAAATTTCTTCATTCAGGAAAGATTAGTATGGACTTAGAAAAGGATATTTGGGTGGATTGTTTCATGAAAAGAGAAATGAATACTAATTTTGAGCATAACTAGCAGCAACTCATTTTTCGGTGATGAGAGTTGCTAAATAAACTGAAAGCCAGTTTCAGGCACAGTAAAACTTAACTACATGGAATACTTGGTGGTGAAGCAATAGATAATTTTTAATATATAGTTGGAATTTTGATTTTGAGATTAGCTTGAGAATGGTTAGAAATTGTAAGAATTGAACTAATATTTTTCTTTTTTGCACCAGTTACTGTAAAGATGAGAACCATTGGAAATTAATTTGATATTTATCAAGACTACTATGTGTATCTGTGTTAAATAGCATGCATCTATGTTTAAGATTTTGTAAGGTAGCAAGTTGCTAGCAAAAAACGCTTACATCTAACATTAAACAGCCTAAGATATAAAAGTGATTAAAATTCAACATAAAATGCTGGGTGGTGAAGCAAATGGTAATATTTGATATAGTTGGAATCAGGATTTTGAGATATGTGAGAGCATGATTAGAGATGGTAGGAATTGGAACCTATCATCTACTTCTTCTTTTTTGGTTAAATCATTTTTTCCCCTGAACTGAAGTGTAGTTTACATTTACATAATCTTACAATAAACTCATTAAACTACATTTTTTGTACTAAAATTAAAAATTCCGTTCAAAGGTGTTAAAAGTTAATGGCAATCTATGTGGCACTATGTTAGACGCTTATGTGGATTATTCCAACCAACTAGAACATGACAGATTGATGATGTGTATTAGAAAATTTTAGTAATAAATGCATCACATATAAAACATATTAAATAATAAAATTAAGTAAATCTATGAAAAACCAAACAGTTTACCATAAAAAGTAAATCAAAATTAAACTAATTAAAGTACTATAAAAATTTAAAATATGCAATAAAACAAAGTAAACTATTTTTTTTGTATACTGCAAAATTAAAACAAAATAAACAAATAAACATAATTAAAAGAAAGGAAAATAAGTTAAACAAACACCATAAGATTTTTTTTTAAAAAATTAACCAAATTAAGTTTTATTTTTTTCAAACTTGCAAACCCAGTTAATTTTCCTTCTCCATCAAACTTATTCACCGAGCATGAAACAAACCCAGAACATTAACAATGCACCAAACATGAAACAAACCCGCCACCAAATCAACGCTCGATAACCATCGATTCACCACCTAACACCGCCAACTCTGAACAACAGCCACCAAACCCAATTAGTTTCTAAAAAATTGAAACCAAATTTAACCAGTTAAGCAACAACACTCTTAAAACTCCGTCAAACTCGCTGACAATTTAAATTGGGTCAGGTCTGGGCCTTAGATTGTAGTAACGTTTTTGTTTGTGTAAGTTTTTGTATAAGAGGAAGGATGAAGTTGCAGGAGGATTTATCAATATCTTAACTGCTGAAGAAATGGATAGATTAGATTTGGAAAGAGGATCAGATCTGAAAAGAACTTTCTTCCTTCTTGCCATAAACACCACCTTCTCCAATAATCAACCAAAAACGTAAAGAAAAGAAGCCATGGTGGTCGCCGAAAATGATAGGTGAGAGTAGAAAGCTGCAAATTAGACTGCAACCAGCAAAACCAACACACGCAGGCTATGAAGCACGGATACGATACGGATACGTGATTTTTTCAAAAACTCGGATACGATACGTTGAGGGATACGTTAAATATAAAAATAAAAATATTATATATTTAATTCCTAAAATTTCATTCCACAAGTTCACCATTTCAAAAACAAAAGAACAATTAACATCATCAAAAGTCAAAAGATTGGCCTTATCCATTCAAAATATTGTTCAAGTGCCAACTGCCAACTACCAGCCATCAATAAGAGCAAAATAGGTTTATTTTTTACAGCACAGTAAAAAACAACACTTAAAAAACCTAAAATGAGAAGATTATATGTGTGTGAGTGTGTGTGTGTGTATATATATATATATGAGTATATGAGTATGAGTCATACTGTATGACTGTCGAGAGAGAGAGAGAGAGAGAGATATATATATATATATATATATATATATATACCTTATACACAGACGAAGACTGACGACATCTGACGACGACGTCTGGCGACGACGACGTCTGACGGCGACGACATCTGACGACAATGTCTGACGGCGACGACATCTGACGACGTCGACGTCCGACGTCTGACGAGCAGAACAGTAGAAGGCGATCAGTGATTGGTGAGGAGTAGCAGAGAAGAACAAGATAACACTATCGGTATGTGATGTACTGTTCTCAATTTGAGGATTTTTATTATAAGGGTCTAATTACAGTTTTGACCCACATATTTTAAGTAATATCAAATTTAACCCCGCGCGTATTAGAAACAGTTCACAACGTATTCGTAACGTATCGGAGCGTATCCAAAACTTATCCGATTAATAAAAATTAAATTTAAATTACGGATATTCTAAATCCGTAACCAATACGTATCCGGAGCGTATTCGTATCCGGTACGCGTCCACTACGCCATACGGAGCCCAAAATAGAGTATCCGTGCTTCATAGCACGCAGGTGTGGTGCGGTTTTGCAGTACAGTCTTTTAAAATTAGGAACCGACATTTGCGGTTGAGGTGGTATCTAAGAACCGCACCGGCAAAACCGCATATATGTATATATATATATATATATATATAACTTTATATAGTTAAATTATATGTAATTATATTTACATAGATGTAAATATAGAAATTTTTGTATATACTAACAAACATATTACCAAATAAATACAAATATATGTAATACAATAGATCTTTTTATATTTAATATTCTAATAATTAATACTTTTTTGAGAAATCAATTTCATTCCAAAGTTTAGAAATACAATTATCTTATTTATATATTTTTTAATTTTGTTAAAAAGTAAAACAAATATAAAAGGCATTCATGACTTGTTCATTTTTTTTTTTTTACATTTGACAAAATTAAAAGGAAGATAATAGAACTAAAAGACTTTAAAGAACAATGCTTTATAAACTATGTTGTTAAATGTTATTCTTTATTTGAAACATTCTAGTTATTGTTAAGAAAAATATTAATTTGGTGTTAATTTAATTTGAATAAAAATAATATTATTTAATATTTTTAATTTGTGTAATGTATTTTTCTTTGGTCTAAGTATGGTTTTGCACCCGCAACCGCAAGAAACTGCAATCGCAAGAAACCGTATTGAACGGTTGATAAAGGTTAAAAACTGCATAGTGTGGTTGCAGTGGGTGCTTAAAATTACCAAACTGCACCGCGCTCTCCCCTAAGAAATGGTGAGTGAAAGTTAGAAAACGCCCTAGAAAGAGCATGTTGAATTTGGTACGGACTGGTGAAGATTTAGGTAACTACAGAGAATTTTTGGAAGATTCATTTTGGAGGATTGTAGTTATTTCTTTGGTGTTTTGATTTGACAATTATACAATTTTTAAAAATATTTGGAACCTTTCTTTTTAACTTCATCAGATTGTTTTTATAGAGGGAAAGAGAGAAAAACTATTGTGAATTTGTGATTGATTTAATCAGTACCATTTATTTGCTGATGAGGGTTTGTTCAATTTAATTATTTCTTTTTCTTTTCTTTTTAATTCATTAATTACATATATACTTTTTCTTTAAATAAAATAATTATGTAAAATAAATACTCATTTTTAATTTCATATTTTTACTTTAATTACATTTTCTTTTTTTATTTTAGTTAAGTGAGGTATTTTCTATTAGACTATTACTTTTTTATTTTTGATATTTCCTTCAATTTTTCTCTTAACTATTTTTTTAAAATATTTATTTTCCTTCCATTTCCACCTAACTTTCCTTTTTTATTTACACTTAAGTGTGACCATGTCATAACGGAGATCCATGTCAGCTTTCTCTCTCACCTGAATCACATGTGGCATTTTCCGTTTAAAGTCAACTTAAGTTAACAGAATTCGTAACGTTTAGTAAAAAAAATTACAGTTCAATGAGTAGATTGTAAAAAAATCGAGTTCAATGATAAAAATGTAAATAGGACCTCAGTTTAGTGACTAATTTTTTTTTTCTTTTTTCTGAACTGGTGAAAAAATTATTACTAAAGGTTATTACTTTTATATGCTAAAGTCTACTGTATCCATGTTAAAGAGCATTTTTATGTTTAAGATGTTGCAAGTCAACATGAATCTAGGGAGTAATGTAGTAAACTCACATATAACATAAAATGGCCCAAGGTGTAATGAAGTTTGAGATAACATTAGAATAAGATCATATGGCTTATATTAACTTGAGATGTCATAAGATAAACAGATTGCTGCAGTCAGATAAATAGATTGTAATATTTTTGCAGGAAGCCAGACACTTGAAAAAACACTATATATATGCTGAATTGTAATCTTGTAAAATATCTTGCTCCTTTTTTTTTAATGATCTTGGTAAGTAAATGTTAATGCATTTGTTTTGAAGATCTTCAAGTCTTGAGTTACTGTATTGTATTTTAATAATTATTTGTATACATACAGTAATTTAATAATTAGTTGTATGTTCTTTGCATATATCATAGCTCAAGTTTCAGGTTAACAATGTTGGCCACTTTGTATGTTGAGTGAGGACATGATTTTACTGCCTGATGCTTGTATGCTTACAATATTGCAGAGCATAAAGAGCATTTACTTTCAATTTTTGTAGTTGGCAGATGGTTTACCTTCTGAGTAGAACATTGGCTGCTCCATGAAAACCATTCTGGATAGACTATTGGCTGCTCAGTAGACTAATCCACTGAAACTGGTTCGAGTGTTGTATCATTTCCAACATCAGTTGGGTAAGGGATTCCACTTGATACAGTAAGTACCTAAAGGCCTAGCTTTTTGGCTTGGTTTAGTTTTTTTTGACTATAATAGGGTACCAGAGCAGGACAAGTTCTTAAGGGATTAGGGAAGAGTAGGGATGCCAAGGTGTTTTGGCCGTGCGAGTATTCTTAGTTTTGTTGGTACTTTGGAACGAGTGGTGTGCAAGACGTTTTGTGAGAAACAATTAGCATTGCACTTGTTGAGGGATCGAGTCATTTTAATGGGATCTATCTAGTCTGGCCCAGATACCATGTTGACCAGTTTTATTAATGCTCCAAGTAAATTGATGGGGGCTTTGAAGGTGAAAATTTTATCCCTTTCCCATAGTTGGCTACTTTTTCCAATTGCATTTCGCGCTTAAGTTTTAATCTCTCTGTAGTTCTCTGGCATCAGTAGCTGCTTGTGAAAATAAGTGAAGCCTATTTTGGTTTTTCTTTGTTCTTCTTTTCGTCTCTTCTGTGGTTTTTTTATTGCTCAATGCTGGTAATGAACCACTGTAAGTTGCCATTATTGTAAGGCAATCCCAATTCCTTGATGATGCCAATAACCTTTTATTTCAGCAAGTTAAGAAGACAACTCCGTCGTTAAAAACTAGTTCGTTGACGGATCACTCCACTCCAACGGGCCTGTATATATCTATCTATATATATATATATAGTTTGTATGTTATTGGCAACTTTCCTATTTTTCACTTTGAGCGCAGCAGAAAATAGAGGGAATTTTTTTTATTACAGAGATTGAAAAGGTCCCCACACCCTTTACTTTATTTAATACTTATCTAATTAAAAATTAAAAATTAAAAATTAAAAATATTCCAATGTGCCAAAAAGAAAACCATTTAAAATGCCGAAGTTACTTTAAAATTTATATGATGCATATAAATACGAGGACGCAAAGTAAAGAATTGCATCAAAATCTCACAGGGGAGGTTTGTTTGCACCTTCTTCGGTACTTTATTCTTTTATAAATATTCCTTTTATCCAAGAAGATAGTCTAATTTTATTTTGTTAAAATTTTATTATTTTTGAGATTTGTGCAGGACACATCTAGACATAATTTTTTAATTTATTTAGAATTAGAATTTTTAGAATCGGACTTATTATTAAAAATATACTCTATAATCTAGCTATGCCTAGTGCAGGTTATGCAAATTTAATGTTTTTAAAAAATATATATATCAATAGAAGAAATATGATTCCCTCCAGTAAATAGTTTTGTGCTTTGTGTTGGTAAGTGAAAAATGAGTTATCAGTGTCTGTAAAGGGCAAAAAGAAACAAAAAATGTATGATGGAATTTTGTTGTTATTCTTACGTTGTCTAAAAGCTAAAACAAGTTCCGTTAGTTAGCAAATTAAAGGAATTTATATAATGGAAAAAAAGAAAAGAAAGAGACAATCATACCAGGAAAAACAATTGTCTAAGCCCTTTTGTTTTTCCTTCTTTTTCTTCAAACAAACCTACGATTGAAGTCAAATCTCATTTAGAATTCAAGCAGAGTTGTTTAGTTTTAATCAAAGTCGATAAATCAAAACTTTTCTCTTTCACATTTAACTAATTTGAACAAAATAGAGAAAAGGAGTAGGGTAGCGAAATAACCAAAGATTATGTTATGACACCTTTCATTGAGCTTAGCCACACGGCCCATAAGAATACTACCACCAAAATGTAAAACCCTCACCGAACCCTTGCTTCCCTCTAATTTTCATTTATCCTTCCGTCAGTTTCTTTCCCTCTAATTATTGGATTATAAAAACAAAATCGAGAAATGCATAAAACCAACAAAAATCCTTACAAACCCTCGCTATAATTTCCCTCCTTCAATGTGGTCGAACCCCAGGTCTTACATGCCATGACTAAAGGACTTGTGTTAGATCACCACACGTTCATCTCTATGCTATACAAAAAAACTTAATCCCTCGACTGTTTTCCTTTGAACCCAGATTTTGTTTCGCTGATTTTGATGATTTTTGGTGGGTATTAGTTGAAATGGTGACCGGTAGGAGTCATCAAGAAGATAGGGAAAAGAATCCATCCGCCGCTACAAGAGGTGCTACAAGGTCATGGGGCACCACTGTTTCTGGTCAATCGGTGTCGACGAGCGGCAGTGTTGGGTCACCGTCAAGCCGGAGTGAGGCGGCGATGGCAACCCCCGTCAGCGAGAGCACTTTTCTCAGGTTAAACCACCTTGATATTCATGGCGATGATGCTGGATCTCCTGTTGGGTTAGTCTTTTTATACGGAATTTATTACGAGTGATTAAAGAGTGTTAGATTTAATACTGGGTCTTGAATTGCAGTAAAAGACTGGACAAGTGGTGCTTTGACTTTTTCTAGTGAACATGATTGTGTGGTTCAGTAGATTAGTGGATGAATTATTAGTAGCAAATTTTAGATGGTTTTCAATTGGCACTCTTAAATTATAATGTAATCATGAATTTTTGCAAATTGTGCTATTGATTAGTGCTTTTATTGCTTATTTTCTCACTAACAGCTAGTGGTTTGTGTGTGTACTACAAAATATAACTAATCACCAGTTTCTATACAGTAATAAGAAGAAAAAAAGAGGACAACGTGCGGTTGGAGGGGATAAAAATGGTAGAGGACTCCGCCAGTTTAGCATGAAAGGTGTGTCGACACTGTCATATTTCTGGCTTTTGTTTTGCTTTTGTCTAGTTCTAGAAACATATAGCATACTACTGGGTGTCGGTTTATTATGAATGGGGCGTGGACACTGTCTTGTGCTTCTAGATGTCAATGAGAAGCATAATGGCATTACTTCTTTTTGCAAGAGTAAATTTTTTTTTTTTTGCATATAACTAATGCTTAATTGACAGTCTTCATACTAACCACTGCACGTATTGCCTCTTATTGTGCATAATGTTTCATACTGATTACTGTATGTATTGACTCCTATTGTGCATAGTGTGCGAGAAAGTGGAAAGCAAGGGCAGAACCACTTATAACGAGGTCAGCTAGATTTTTGTTTTCATTTACTATCATATTTGATTTTTAAATTTTCTGATGTTTATATTTTAAACTCTGTTTGTACTTGATAAGTGATTGGATACCAATTTATCAGTAAAATGTCTTCTTCTTTTTTTTGGGGGGGGATGGTGTCCATACCAGATAGTGCTAATATTATTTACTTTCTGATAATTTCCACAAGTGGTTCTGGGTATAGATGATGGTGGAGAATTGTTTACACTTTAATAATTATCCTGACTACTCAATGAGCAGGTAGGGTAGGTGAGAATGAAGCAGCTTGAGAGATTAGATGTTAGGGTCGTGTTTGATTGTAGTTGCTGATCACAGAGAGAGAACTCTTTACTAGAACTTTGGTTTGGGGAAGAACAAAGAAACTGTTTCCATTGGAGAATAGTTCTCCACATGTTGTCGTATCAAATCATGTCATGAATGGTTAGTAGTTCAAGGCACCACTCCTCTTGATATAATGAGGAAACACCATCCTTATGTGCCTAACATGCGCTAGGTCATTCAATAATAGTACACTAAGTACAGTATTATGAGATGATTTGTGTTCCTTTTATTGTATATGTATTGTCACAAACTAATACTGATTTACACACGAGATGGCATTTCCTAGAATTCTGAAGAAGATCCCATTGGAATAGAATCATGAATTCTAGTCTACTTGAAGAGCTTCGAATCATAACATTAATGATTAATCAAGGCAATGGTTTTCCCCATGGAGTCAAAGCCAATGACATGATCATTTAAGGAGTATTCTTTATGGGGGCAAATGGATCCTTGATCGGGGTTATTTTGTATACGTGACTCCTGACGGCGGAGACAACCAATAGTGGTGACTATTCTTTATGAGGAATGAGCTATAGTAGCAAGGTGTTTTTCAATGGAGTCTGCTTTTTCTTTTCTTTTTTTTTTTCCTTTTTTAAATGCCTTATAGGGAGAGTGGGGTGGGACTTTTCCTTGGAAAAAGCGAAAAGCATATGGTACATTGAGGTCTTCTCGGATTTTTTTTTTTTTTTTGGTTTCTTGGATGGCAGCGATAGGGTGACTCGAGATAATTTGATAAGGAAGAGGTTCTTTGTTAATTGGGGTTGCATGTGTAGATGACTGCAGAGACTGTTGATCGTCTGTTGTTTCATTCTGTGGTAGCTGTAGACCTTTAGTGTCTAGTATTCTTACTTTTTTGGTATGGTGTGGGTAACACTGAGTTTGTGGTTTGATGTTTATGGGGAAAGGCGTCCTGCGGTGATAGTGTCGAGGTGTTTTAAGTGAAATCTTTTCTTATCATACCACACGGGAGAGGGGAATTGGACTTTTCCTTGGGGAGGGGGAGGAGAAATAGTAGCAAGGTTCTATTGTTAAATATTTTTTTTTCATGCCTTACAAGGCGAGGGGATGGGACTTTTCATAAAAAAAGCATATGGTTCGTTGGGTTTGATGTAGGAGAACAAAAAATAGTTAGGGTTTAGGATCCTTTCATTGCAACCAAGACTTTTTGTCTATCCTGCAGAAAATCGGATGTGTCCGCAGAAAAGAATACAACTCAAAGTTGGATATAATTCAATAATCAATAGTTATTAGCAAAAGAAGCTTGGCCTTATAAAGGCACTATGGGAACTTAAGTAAACACTTCATATCCGGCCCCTATCAGGGCCCCCTTGAGAATTAGTGTTTTGCCTGGATGGAAGGTGATTTTGGCTAATGATAATTTGTGGTGGAGGAGGTTCTTTGTTAAGTGGGGTACTGTGTAAGATGACTGTAGAGCCGGTTCATTGTTTGTTGTTGCATTGCTAGGTAGTTATATACCTTTGGTGCCTATTGTTCTCACTTTTTGGTATGATGTGAATATTGCCGAGTTTGTCATTGATGTTATCGGGGAATGGTATCCTGTGGGGATTGGAAAATCAATGTTTTATACGAAGATCAGAGTTTGCTCTTCAATGTTTGTGTTATACCCTTATGTAAGGAGTCAAGAGTGGAATAGCAAATACTTTGAAGACGAGGAGAGGTCTATTCTTCAGCTTGAATATTTTCTATTTTGATTTTTGTTCTTATGGTTCATTTGTGTTTCTATAATGGATTTTTAGAGTGAGTTTGCGCTGGGTGAGACGAGGTTATGTTTATATGGTGTTGATTATGATGGAAGCATAGGTATTCTTTTTATCTTATCTTTAATTTTATGAATCACATGGGTTTCATCCCGTGTGACGCTCCTAGTAAATTTACTTACTAAAAAGATAATATTGTTTGAGCAGCAGACACATTTTCTATTTAAATTTACTTACTAAAAAGATAACATTGTTTGGGCAGCAGACACATTTTCTATACTTTATTGTATTATGTTGACATCTATATTCCTGCTGAGACAACTGTTATTAGAGATATGGAGTTCAATCTTTAAATGGGGAGTTCAAATGGGAACCTGCATGCTCAATGATGTGAACTTTACGAGGGATCATCCTGAATATTCAGGGAAAATCAAAGAAAAATAAAAAGAATCAGTTTTCTGTCCTATTGAAGTTGTAGAATCCTATCCTTTTTATTTATTTTATTTTGTTTGTTTGTTTGTTTTTTTGTTTGTCTTCATAATGAACTTTATTATGGTATATTATTCTATTCAGGGGAGGTGCAAATATGACCCATCTTTTATTGGCTTATACAATATTCAGTTAGACGTTTGGGAATTTAAATCAAGTACTAGATTTGATCTAAATTCTAAAACAAATAAATAAATCAAGTTCATGTTCATTTTCTTTAAATATTTTGTCTAAAAGTTACAAAGTTAGGTTTATAGCAGATGGAATGCCTGTCTTTATATGGAATCTCCATTAGATAGTATCTTAGCATTAATCCTATGTTTTGTTTGTCTGCATGTGGACGAAGTGCAATCTAGTCCAAATTCTACTCAAGAAAATTAAATGAAAATGTTTATGCAATCTATATAATGTTTATAGATCTAGTATTTATTTTGTCATGTATATTACGATGTAATAACTGAATCGCAGAAGTTAAATTGTTATACAGGTCGCAGACGAACTTGTAGCTGAATTTGCTGATCCTAGCAACAGTATTTCTTCTCCAGACCAGGTTTGTCACTGTACCGAGGCTGATGAAAATGTACATCTCTATATTCATATCTATGGTATATGATGTTTTTTAAAAAAAAATTCAATAAATTTAATTTTCTGGTGAATGATATATCACAGCAACAATACGACGAGAAAAACATTCGCCGAAGGGTTTATGACGCCCTGAATGTTCTCATGGCTATGGATATTATTTCCAAAGATAAAAAGGAGATACAGTGGAAGGGTCTACCTCGAACTACCTTGAACGATATTGAAGAATTGAAGGTCTCTCTCTCTCTCTCTCTCTCCCTCCCTCCCCCCCACCCCCACCCCCACCCCCCAACTACACACACCACCTTTTCTTTTCCTTTTCCTTTTATATGCAAACACCCACAAAAAGGAATTGTTTATAAATAGTCTGACCTAGTCCAATTCTGTTATTCTGAAAATTCAGAGTGAGCGTCTTGGACTGAGAAGTAGGATTGAAAAGAAAGCATCATATTTGCAAGAACTAGAGGAGCAAGTAAGGATTGTGTTTAGAATTAGTTTGTTTAACTTCTCTCTCTCTCTCTCTATATATATATATATCCCCAGCCGGAAAAAAACTATAGCAAGAAGCCACTTTTATGTGCATATAAAATGAGCATATTTCTTGTGGACTATGTTTACTATCCGTCTTTTGCTAACATTATCTTTCCTCCCACCAAGTATGTAGGTCTTCAGAACCTTATACAACGGAATGAGCAATTATACAGCTCTGGAGATGCTCCTAGTGGAGGTGTGGCTTTACCTTTCATACTGGTTCAGGTAGATATGATTGGCAAGTTCTTTGTTTTTCATTGTGGTGCTATGCTAAAATCCATTAGCATACTTATCCGTTCTGGTTAAGGGTAGATCACTTCAATTATGCTCCAGCGTGGTTGAAGCTCTACCCATCACCAACTTTTGTCATAGGTGGGGTTGTTGGCACCATTTCAATTTCTTGTTTGGTGGCATGAACTTGTTGAGCTATGTTACACACACCTTTGTTTATTTATCTAACTGGAGGTTCACACATTTATAATAGATTTGTAATTATGTACTATTCATGATGCTGTAAATATTTTTGGGTCATGGAAAACCATCCTCCGTTTGTATACATCTAGCTGGAAGAAGCTGGATTCTTAGTCCTCTCTGTCTGATTCGCACTCTGCTAAGTGAATTACCTTCAGGTCTTTAATCTCCAAGTATGAGAGATCTTTTTCCATGTAACATTACTTAAGGGTTTTAGGAGGAGATTTCTTTTTGAGATTGATTTAATCAAGGAGCAATGCACACTTGCTTGGAGACCAGTTTTTTTTTTTTTTGATATATTTTTAAAAATACTATAAAAATACTGAAATATATATTTTTTGTAATCTGTTACAAGTTGAAAAGATTACAAGTGATGGAAGACTACAAGCAATACAAAAATCAAATAAAAAAGATGGGCTAATTGTAGCCAAAAGCTAGTGGACACCGTAATTACTCCTGAGATACCACACATTCTTCAATAAAATTTTCAGATATGAACAAATCTTCAAAACAAGAATGCTAGAGAATAAGTCATCACTACCAGTGATCATCTTGCATCAAAATCTGAATAGATCTACCATCACAAATACTAGAGAAAGATCTCCCATACTGATAAAAATAATCCCACCATGATCAAACAAGAGAAGAGAAAGAAAGTCACCCAAATTGAGAAAGAAACCACTCAATTCAAGGGGGAAACTAACTCCCACACAAGGTTAGAACACAACAAACATGAAAAAACAAAACAAAAGAGAGATCTAGGGGAGATCTCACGAAAACAGGAGAGGAGCCCTTGCCTGTTCTGGATTTAAACTTTTTGGAGATGAGTGTTTTTTGGCTAGAGCGAAAGAAAAGAGAGAAGCCAAAAAGACTTTAAAGAAATTGTTAACACCAGGTGGAGATAAGTTTACTTTCCAGTTAAGGGACACACTTGATTGGTTTCTCTGTGAGAAGACATTCTTAAGTTTTATTATTATAATTGATGCCCCTGCATCGGACAAACCAAACTTGGTGCCTAAAGCCCATTGTATACCAATTTGATCTTTAGAATACTGTCAAAAACGTCTTCTTTGGGGATTGAATTTTAGAAGTGATGCCCAAAATTATGAACATTGGTTCTATATCATGTACCGAACCACCCAAATATGTTTGTGATTCAATGTTGACAACTCCTCCCATGTTAAATTTTTTATTTATTTCATTTTTGATAAGTGATTCCCCTTTGGTCCCAATCCCTACACTTAGAACCAAGCTTACTTATTTAAAATAAATAAAAAAGAATATCTCCTTCAGTTTCTTTTTCTTTTATAATTGTTTATATCCTGCAGTCCTACGTTTACTCTTCGTTTCCCTGAAACCTTGCCTTGTTTATGAAGTCATTCAAGTAAAGACGTTCATTTTAGAACCACCCTCCACACTCCCTGCCTCCCTTTTTTTAAAATTTTATTTTTAAGAAACCTTCCCTATTTTCAAATATTACTTTCTTGAGCTCTTATGGGATAAAATACCGAGACATTTGCAATAACATCACTTTAATATGAACTTGTAACAGGAATGTATGCATGTTGCTCTTCAGATTTAATGTATGGTTGCTTTCTACCTCATAAACAGTATATTACAGACTTTACAGTGATTAACTCTTACTAGATTTTCCTATGGTAGTATAGTAACTGTTCTCATTGTTTGAAACTGTAGACTCGTCCTCATGCAACTGTTGAGGTGGAAATATCGGAAGATATGCAACTGGTGCATTTTGACTTTAATAGGTAAGGAAACCAGACCCCAAACCATATATTGCTCTTGAACTGCTCTCTCTGTCAGCACACTTGCTGTTAATCACCTTTCTTTGTTAACAGAGTTCAGTTCCAATTTAATGATGAAATGTTGTGGTTGATTACTGCAAAAGGTTGAAACGGAAGAAGAGAGGATTGATAAGATGGATATATGGCTATTATTAGATTTTATTCTTTAGTTCATTTGATCAAATTTCTGTGTTTTGCGGTAATTAATATGTTCATTGCCTTTGCTTCTGCATTGCTTAGTCTGATTTACTGATTGCAGAATATTTTTTAAGTAATAGGTTTCACTTTGTTTGGAATCACAGAGCTTGTTTCTCAAATGTGAAAAATGTTTATCACCTTCTCTGACTTTGTCATTTTTACCATTATACTAATGCAGCACCCCTTTTGAGCTCCATGACGACAATTATGTTCTCAAGGCTATGAAATTTTGTGAAAGACCACAACAGGGTGATGATACGGCACACAATATTCCTACTGATGGAGGTGAAAGCTCCAGCATACCCAGCATGTTCCAACCTCAAATTGCTCACCCATCCAGGTTAAGACTACCACCGGGTAGGCCTTCCACATCGCCTCCCCTTCCTGGAATATTGAAGGCCCGTGTTAAGCATGAGCATTAGTCTACAAGTTTCATGGTAGGATCATCCTACCCTGGGTCATTGTCTTTTTACATTTGTATATTGTGTACAATATCTTGCCAGAAATGGGTTGCCCTGCAGACGGCTTCTTCATCATAATAAATTATGTTCCCTGTTGAAAACATGGGAATTGGGAGGTGACAAGCGCAGATCATCCTTTTGTACTTTTGAAACCTTAATGAGGTTCTGACTCTGACAGTCTCCTTATTTTCTTTTTTCCTTTGTTTTTACCCCATATCTATGATAGGCTTTTGTAATTCGTCAATTATTTCTGTTTGTTGGCTCCAGGTGTAGTATCCGAATGGTAGGCTGTTGTCTGTTGAGCTGTATACAGAATGAATCATTAAGTTTATTCAGGAACAGTGTTTTTGTGTCTTATGAGAGTCCTATTCCTATATGTGAGAAATTACCAGTGAGGTTGGTAATTCAATTAAGGTGAGGTTTCACTCTTGGGACCTAACTTGAGGAAAATCAACCATCTCCTCATCTATGGCTGCCTGATTAACAGTAAGCTGATTTACCAGTTTGTATGTCGGAATAATCCACATTGATCAATTCATGCCACTGTAGTTAACAAAACACAGTAACAATAGCTTTAAAACACGTAACAGTAGCATCACCAAGCTTGAGATTGACATGGTTGAGCTTCTCCTTTTAGATGTGTTAATATAATATGGTTTAGATGGACTAAAACTTAGCTTAGTTCGAGCTGTACACGTTTTAAGTTTGGATAGTACTATAATTCAAACTTGTTTAAAACTCACAATTAATTTTTATTTCAGCTCGAAAATAGCAAACCAAAACTTTACTTATTATTGTGTTTGATTGCATCTCGATGCATCTTTGTATTAGAATGTCCTGTGAATAGTTTAGATTTATTCATACAAAAAATGTGGGCTAATAAGAGATGTGCTGTTAAGATGCTATCAAACACTTGTAACATTTTTAAGCTGATTTTAATTTAAAGTACTTTAATAGTAGATTTTGCATGGAAATATATTTATATATACACTCTCCCTCCATTTATGAGTCTTATTTAAAAAAATTCCTAGTCAAACTTTGAAACTTTAAAATTTAACATTGATGTGAATTTATTTGATTTTCGTTATGAAAATAATTATATTGTAATTTTCTTTATAAAATACTACTAATTATAATATTGCTATGAATATTAGAATTTTATAAATTAATTAAGATCAAAACGAAATGGGACTTTTGGTAACAGCTTCTGCTTTCAATTTTTTTGTTTCTACTTCTATTTTTTTGAAATCGAAAGTAGAAATTAGTGTTTGGTAACGGTTCTGTTTTGAAAAAAGTGAAGGCAAAATCTACTTTGATAGCAAAAAAATAAAAATACAAAAAAAAGTTGTTTTTTTAATTTTGGCAACACAAAAAGTCATTTCAACTTTAATGAGGTACAAACATCAAACCTTCTTAACAACAAAATTTTAAACTCTATCTCTTTATAAAAATAAATAAAACTAACATTGAAATAAAATTATCAAACAAGATTGTCTAATTTTTATGGAACGACACTATTTTCACATGTGTTGTGTTTTTGATATTTTCACATGATTTATTTTTACATGAAAATGAAACTAGTGTGTACTCATGTGAAGGAGGATCATTCATGTAGTGATTCCATAGGCTGGTAATTCCACGGAATGAAGGCAGTGTTGATCATCAAAACGAAATGGGACTTTTTTTACTAATAATGAAGGGGAGCAGTGTTGAGTCGAAGCTGTCGAAGATGAAGGGAAGAAACAGCAGCAGCAGGACTCGTCGGCGAAGCAGCAGCAGTTGTCGGCGCAAGAGAAGAAACAGTCGGCAGCAGCGGAAGAGAAGGAGAAGCAGTTGCGGAAGAGAAAGAAAAGAGAAGAAGTCGTCACGCTTTTTCGATCCAGCAGAGGTAAGTATTTTAGGGCTTAAAATTAAATTTGACATCTCCTGACTGGTCCCGACTTGTCCGACTACGGCCGACTAGGCGCCGACTAAGTCGGCAAGCGACTAATCCAAGGGACTCAGTCCTAAGCGAATCGGCAGACTTCTGACCCCGACCTAGTCGCCGAGTCGGCCGACTTTTAGAACACTGCAAATAACATTGATAGGAAATATCTAAATTCCACGAACATAGCGCAGGCTAGTTATGATTTGTTTTGATCCCTCAGAAGTCTCCTTTTAGGCATCTTTACTTACTGACTTGATACTAGTAACGGATCCGGCTAGTGGAGCAAATATAATTGTTCATTATTTTTTTCTGCAGCTTGAAGCAAATGGCAGGACCTGCACCACATACTCAACTTGATGCTGACCTAGCTGCTGGCATGGGAATGCCAGATAATGGCCTAAAGCTCATGTCATTGTGAGCTTTCTTCTTCTGTTTTTTTTTTCCTTGTTTCTTTCTGGCTTCTGTGGATAGTGTGTTACTGAGCTGCAGACTGCCCTTTCGATAGTGGAATCGACGTGTAATTTGCAACGTACGAATTTTCTTTCTTGTTATCATTTTGATATTAAGAAAGGATGATCCAAATACCTGGTTGTTTGCTCTCTCTTTTTTTCCCCAGTAATTGGTGGTTTGATCATTTGCTTGGGTATTATTTGTTTTTTAGTGGTCATATTTAAGATTGCATCATGTTGGTAATACTTGGTTTGGAAATTAGTTGACTTTTGATAACGAGCTTCATCTTAGGAAGTAAACTTTTTTCTCTTTTCAGGTGAACTCATACATACATAGAAGTTGTATGTTGAACTACCTATTTATTAGGAAGTAAACTTTTTTCTCTTTTCAGGTAAACTTATTTTTTTGGGTCGATTAAAATTTTGTTAAAAACCACAGACAATGCTGCGAGCCTGTGACCATAAATCAGATGGAAACTTATCAAGAAGTTGGACATTTCTTGTTTTCAACATATTTTTGGAGCTCAAGATGGAAAGATGTGGGCTATTGGTGCCTACTCTAGGCCCATTCCCTCATCCAGGTAAAGATGATACTTCTCTTATAATCCAATTCAAGATTGGCTACAGTAGCAGTGTGTGCATGAACACTCAGCTATCTCATCTACCTCATATAAAACGTGTCTTTTATTTATTTATTGATGTCAATTCCTACTTTCATTGCTAGCATGGCATTTTGGTGGATGGATCCACTTAAATATTGGGTAATGTTTGGAGTCTTATTTTATGATGTAGCGAATTTCAAAAGATTTATTTCATACATTATTTCAGATACCTTTTTTGACAAAAAAAAATAGAAATCTCAAGCATTATCGGTTTTCATATATCCTTGTTATCTAAAATTGCCTGATCCCAGCCATTGGACCAAAGAAAATATCTTTTGACCGGTTACTGGATTTTGAGTAGAGCAGTGAAGGAAAAAGTTAAAACTTTTAGTCAGACTGATTTTTTCTATCTTCTGTTCGTGTATACACTACTAGTCTCTGCAATACGTGCAACCATTACGGGACAAGGGCACAGACTGTCACTCAAATCCAGTAGGAACAATCCATTCCACGCCACGCCACGCCACTGAAAAAAAAATCATCATAGTTGCTCAGTTCCACAATAAATATCCATCCCCCACTCCGCCCCCCGCCCCCCGCATTGAAAAATATAATATACACGTAGTTATGTAGTTCTATCAATTCCCTTCAAAATATAAGATGGAAGTGTTTTTTTTTTATATTTGCAAAGACAAATAATTTTATATTTTAGAACATAAGTAGTATATATATATATACGAGAATAATTCATAACACATACTTATTATGAATTAAAATTGAGCAAATATTATCTTTATCGTCCAATACAACTAACGATCTAGATTAAAATTAAAAAATTCATGGCTGCGGACAATAAATTACGTCATCTACTAATAGTAGTGGATGTTGCTGATAATAGTAGCGCATTCACTATTATTAGTAGCAAGCGTAACCCGCCGTACGTTCATATATTTGACACTAATAATGATACTATAGATTATTTATACATATATGTATATGATATTGATCTCCATGTGATCCATCCCTACCCCCTCGTCCATGAATAGCAGAAGTAAAACACACGCTTAAAATTTGACGCATCTTAAAATTTGTAGAAAAGGATTAAAAAGAAAAGTAAAACCCAATTCTTCTTGTTTTTTTCTATTTTGGCCAACCAACACGTACAATCATGTCTCTGTCATTATCCAGTTCCATTTCCCTTTTCTCAAATTTTTTTCCCAAGGGAATCGATTGAGTCACAACTCTACCTTTGTCCGTCTGTCTGCTTCTCTTTCCATCAATTCACTCCGTTTGCTGTCGGTGTGTAAGTGTCTCGTTTGCATGTGCAACCATCATGTGAACCCCAACCAAATCAATAATGGTGTTCCCACTTTCTATATCCTCCAATATCACTTTCTTCTCTTCTGCGAAATACACCACCGCTACTGTTTGATCCTTTTGTATTGATGGCGATGTATAATCCCATTGAGAAAGACTATGGAAATCTGACATGTTAAATAAATTGCCGTTGCATTCGGATCACATGCCCGTCCGTTGATAATGGAGTCATTTTATTGGATGCTCCCCCCATTATATAGGGCATGGTGTTCCTCCTGAACTTGTTTAGAAAATATTACCCAATCTATAATTCGACTAAACAAAACTGTCCGTCTCATGAATTCAATTGGTCATACACATTGAGATCAGAGAAGAACAATTTAAAATGATGGCATATACTATGATAAATAATTAGTTAGCTAATACACATGCTGTACTATACCAAAAACAAGAAATACAAAAATTATAAATTTGGGGGGGGGCATAAATCATATACTCCTTCAATTTCCCCCTTTCACTCTCTATCTTCTTCCTCTCTGGGGCGTACTGAAGAAGTTGAACCTGATGCCATATTTAAGGCCTGCCCGTGGGAAAACCTCTGCAATTGTATCATACGTGAGTAACACCCGTCGGGGTAGTTTTTTAGTAGCTGTGAGTGGGAACCTTGTTCTGCCACTTTTCCATCATCTATCACTGCAATGACATGTGCATTTCTTATTGTAGATAGGCGGTGGGCAACCACAATAGCAGTCTTTCCAGCACAAGCGCGCTCAAGAGCCTCTTGTACGCACCTTTCAGACTCTGCATCAAGCGCGCTTGTAGCTTCATCAAGCAGCATTAGCTCTGCTTTTCTCAAGAAAGCGCGAGCAATGGCAATTCTTTGCTTCTGTCCTCCGGATAATTGAACACCCCTTTCGCCTACAAAAGTCTTGTAGCCATCGGGCAATGACGAGATAAACTTGTGGGCATTTGCTAGTGTTGCTGCTTCGATTATCTCAGCCTCCGTTGCTGATTCGTGTCCGTAAGCTATGTTTTCGTAAATGGTGGTAGCGAAGAGGCAGGGCTCTTGTGGCACCACGGCAATGTGGCGTCGCAGTGTCTTAAGATTGTACTTTCGGATGTCCTTTTGATCAATCATAACCCGTCCAGACGTTGGCTCGTAGAATCTTTGTATAAGCGCAATGACTGAACTTTTTCCACAACCACTAGGACCGACAAGAGCTAGTGTTTTGCCGGCTCGAGCACGAAGAGAAAGGTCGCGAAAAACTGGCATATCAGGGCGGGAGGGATAAGAAAAATCCACGTGTTTTAGGTCCACTTCTCCACGGATGCGGTCAGGCATTGGGGTAGAATCTGGATCATCAGGTTCAATTTCTGTTTTGCGATCGAGAAGGTCAAAGACTGACTTCATGGCTCGGCCACCCTTGATGAAGTCAGGGGCCAGGGTTAGTGTTTCAGCAGCACCATTTGCAGAGACCATGAGAACCATAAAAACCCGGATTGTTTTTGCAAAGTCGGATATCCCATGCTTTACAAGCCACGAGGCGTACCAAAGACCAAGGGCATATGAAGCATAAAGTAGAAACTGGGCTATTCCATATCCACTTCCAGCAATCTGTCCTTTCCAAAAACAGCGGCGTAGTGGTGTTTGGAGGTTGGAGATGAAAAGTCCCACAATCTTGGATTCTGAATTGAAGGCAGCAACAGTCCTCATATTTGCCACTGCTTCCCCGGCTAATTGCGTGGCTTTGGCATGTGCAGCTTCTAAGTCTCCAGAGAATCCTTGCATGAACATTTTCTGTTGAAAATATAACAGTAAACAACAGTGACCATTTGAATTTTTTAATATGTAGTTCCACTACTACACCTATGTTGAAATTGTGACTGTTGACAAGCATTTCAATAATAAAAATTGCAACAAAATTTTCTAACCATGTATGATTTGAAGTATGTGAATTTCAAGAAGTTAAAAGTATAACAGCTATTTCCCAAGTGAACCATTTTTAAAGGCCTATATTTTCCATCATGTCATGTAGAGAAAAGCTGTGGTAAATAGGTCCAAAGTGAAATTAAAAGCATCTGACCATTCTATTTTATACCTAGTTATTTTAATTAGGTCACAAATTCAATTCAACACCATTTCTTAAAAACACTGTAGAGGGATATTACTTAAAATTTTAGTTAGGATTTCTACCGTACAAGTTGTTGAGACTTGGTTGCAAAAAGCAAACCTGCAAAACGGTGGCTGCAACAACAATAGGGAAGACGGCAATGAGGACAAGGGCTAGGCGCCACTGCAAAACAAACCCCGCTGTGCATGCAACAAGCATGAGCGCTGAGTTCTGCATGATCACCGAGATTCGATCCCCAATGGCTGACCTAACGTTGTTGGCATCAAGAGCCAGCCTTGCTGCAATTCTAGAACTCTCATTTTCCTCCTGATCGAACCAAGCCATTTCGTTTTTCAGCACTGCTGCCAGCATTTTCTCTCTTACCCGTTTGGTCAAATTTTCTCCCACGACATCCCAGAAAAAATGCTGCAGCGTGTTGAATATTAGTGCAGCTGATGAGACACCAATTAAGAGATAGCAATATTTTCCGATTTCTCTGATCATGTAAGCATGGTCTTGATTGTAGTAAACACTTAGGACAGCACTCAAAACATATGCAAAGAAGGCACTGAGGGTGCCACAAACAACAGAACCTATAGAACCAACTAAAGCATAAGTCCATTCAGGGGAGTTCATTTTTGCGAGGCGCCAGAAAGAACTAGCTTGCTCCTTGAATGGAAGCTTTTCAAGCCGATAACTGGGATACGAGGCGTCCAGGGAAAGGCTAAAGTCGGAGGTGGAGAAATCAGATAATCTGCGTGAGTATGGTGACCGGCCATAGGATGAGTTCCGAGTGATTATAGGTGAACTTACCGAGTTCCTTGCACTTGAAGGCCTGCAAATGAAGAACTGTGTCAATTAACTAATCACCATACAAAAAATTAGAATTTTGGATATAACAAGTCCGTTGGGCTACCAACCTTGCGCTACTCTTCCTGGCATTATTAAGGGCAGTTTCATGAGCAATTTCCTGCAGTCGGATGAGCTTTGTATACGTTCCGTTCTCTCCTTTGGCAAAAAGCTCATCGTGGGTTCCAATTTCAGAGACGCTACCCTGCTGCAGGACAGCAACAAGATCAGCCTTCCGTATTGTGGAGAGGCGATGGGCAATGACAAGAGTTGTCCTCCCAATCATGAAACGGTCAAGAGCTTCTTGAACAAGCTTCTCTGACTCAGAGTCTAATGCACTTGTTGCCTCGTCCAAAAGTAAGATCGCTGGGTTTTTCAGCATTGCTCTTGCTATAGCTATTCTCTGCTTTTGTCCACCTGAGAGTTGCAATCCCCTCTCCCCTACCTGCTGACATCTTTGTGTTACTATATTTCAGTTTTATCTCCAACATAAAGTATGTTACCCAGAGTGATTAGCCGCTCTAACTAAGAAAAACTAGCACTAAATTCATATATATAGTATTCCTAAAAAGAAATTGAATGAATGCTAACAGATTAGCAATCCACTTGTCGTAGTAACCTATTTCCAAAGTAATTATTTATAGTAAAAACTTTAATGAACCCAACATGTTATTAATTTTCCGAGTTTTATATTATGTCTCTCTCTCATCCGGCCTCACCCCATTCTGCCAAGTTCAAAAGTCTTTGTTCCTGCCAGACTAAATAAAACCCTATAAGTATCTGCACATGCTTTGTTGAACCGAGACCGTGCTGTACCTCTATATGAATGCATGCATTACATTGACTTTGAAACAAGTTAGGTTGGTTTGTTGACAAAAACAACACATTCAGTCTTTAATATTGTAAGTATAAGGTAGCAGCTAATGCCATTAAAAAATATATTTAAACAGAACTACCCACTTTGTTTAATATTCATCACTACCTTCACCTTCCTGGCAAGGACAAAACTAAATTACTTCGTCATAAACTCGGTAGGAAAATTTAATGATAAAATGAGCTCCATTCGTCTCGAGGTAAAAAAATTCAGAAAATACAAAGAAAAATGGAGGTAATAATATTATGTAACCTGAGTATCGTAGCCATCGGTAAGCTTGATAATGAAAGAATGAGCATTGGCAACTCTTGCAGCTTCTTCGATCTCGACTAAGGTTGCATCGGGCCTACCCAAGAGTATGTTCTCTTTAATGGTGGTAGCAAACAGAGCCGGTTCTTGGCTCACCAACCCAATTTGCTGCCTCAACCATCTAAGCTTTAATGTCTTTATGTCATTACCATCCAGCAAAACTTGACCTGCACAGCTACTATTTATTAACTGAGATTACGGTTCATAAAACACATCATGAACCCACGGGCATAATTAACATCAACTCACAATCTGCATTAAATCTGTCTGCTGCAGAATTTACTAATTGTAAAAACTTGAACACCAAAATTGGTTCAATTATAATGAAATTATTACCTGAGGTGGGATCATAAAACCTCTCAATGAGGGAAACTACAGTGCTTTTCCCAGAGCCACTGCTTCCAACCAGAGCTATGGTCTTACCGGCCGGGACGCTTAGCGAAAAATTGTTAAGTATAAGAACATCTGGCCTTGAAGGGTATGAGAAATCCACGTTCTTTATCTCTACTTGTCCTGAAACAGACTCTAATTCCAAACCAGATTTGCTGTTTTTGTCAATACTAGGTTTGTGATCGATGATACGGAAGATTTTGGCAGCTGCAACTCTTGCCTTTGCAAATGCAGCCATACTTGGGGCGGATTGTCCTAAACCACTGTAAAAAAAAGTGTCTTTTTTTAGCTGAAATAGATTCAACTAAATTTAGTAACATTAATATGTGCAAGAAAGTACTTACAGTCCCCCTATCATAACAGCGAACATTGTGGCTATGGCAAGTCCTCCATTGGTGTAATGGTGCCTCACCAAATAACCTCCATACCAAAGCAAAAGAGCATAACAACAAAAGACAGTGAAGTATGTGGCCCCAAGACCTAATCCCTTTGAAAATCCTGTTTTATATCCTAGCCTCTGGGAGATCTTTAAGGCGGATGAATACGCTTGTAATGCTCTCGACTCACCAACAAATGCAAAAACCGTCCGAATTTGAGCTATTGTCTGCAGTTTTGCTCAAATTTAGTAATACCCAGATGCAAAACACAGAGATTTCTCTGTACCCTTTAACAAACTCAAATTCAGAATCAGATAAAACTTAAAACTATCACATTCTCTCACCTGCTCTGCTATATTCCCTGCTTGTGAAAGAGCTTCTTGGCTCTTGGCAGAGAGCTTAGATAATGTGGTGGTATGAATGGCTCCAATTATTGCTATAAGAGGAACCACTGCAAGTGTGACCAGAGCTAATTGCCAAACAGCAGTAAAACCCACCACAAATCCAGAAGCAAATGTTGCCATATAATGTATGAAATTACCCAGCTGCACAGAAGAAAGAAATGAAGAAAACAGGGCTATTTAGAGAGCCTGTAAAACCGAGCATTAACATACACACAGAGAGAGAAAAATGACGCTGATTTTGGGTTCTTTTTCCTTCTTTTACCCACCTTCTCACTAATGGCATCTTGGACCATGACTGCATCAGTGTTAATTCCAAAAACAACATCTGATGTTCGAACCTCCGTATCAAAGTATTGAATATCCTGATTCAAGGCTGCTTCTAGGTACTCAATCCTCATTCTAGTCGTTTGTCTCTCTCCAGTCCACATCCAACAAGATATCTCTGCAAAATCAAATCTTTACTATATTAATCACAATTATATAGATTTGTAGCCAAACCCAAAAGGTCAAATTTATTATAGAGCTCACCTGCCCATGAAGAAGCCCATATTGCAGCTCCAACTACAAGAAAGTAAAATGCGTACTACAAAACAAAAGCATCAAGAAAAAGAATTAGTACTCTGCTCGTTTATACTAAATGAATGCGATTGTGAATGAAATAGTATTATTGTTGTTATTATCATTACCTTTAGAACTTCTTGGGTCATCTTATCAATATTGTTGGCATTGGACCCAAAAGAATTAACAAGATCAGCGAAGAAGCGAAGGAACAACGGCAAAGAACAACCATGAACAAAGGCCCCAACAGTTCCAATACCCATCAAAACATAGTCTAATCTATCTGCAAATCGGAAAAGCTCCCCAAACCCAGCTGAGGGAGGCAAAGAAGCAGGTTTTTCTCCATCTGATTTATTTCCCTCTGAAACAACCTCCATTGCTCTTTTCTTCTCCTTCTCAATTGATACCCCTCTTCTTCTTCTTGTTGTTGTTGTGTGTCTGTTGTTTTAGTATTATTGTTGATGAAGGGTTGGCTTCTTTTAAGGAGGAGTTTTGGGTTTGTAGAGCAAGTTCAATAGTTTGCATTTCAGACCCATTTACAGTGCTCTGGTAATATCGTCTTTTATCTCCTCAGAATCTTGTGACATTGCTTTTATAATTTACAGACAAACCCATCTCCTTCTTTATCTTTCTCTCTCCACCACTTTAAACTTTTTTTTCTCTTTTGTTTTCACTAGTTCAAAATTACTATTGTAAAAAACACAGAGAGAAAGTGACAGGTGATGAGCACACCCAGCACAGGCACAGGCTAGACAGAAATTTGGCCCCCCGCATAGAACACTAGCTGTAAACTTGAGTTTGGGTTTTGACCAAAACAGAGTCTAGTAGGAGTTGAAAGTTAAAAAAATAAAAATAAATAAATAAAATAAAATCTTGGGTGAATAATCAAATTAAGTTTAACTATGTTAAAAGAAAATGATTTTTTCAGTTAAAAGTTTACCGTTCCAGATTAAATGTAAAATTTTATGCACATGATATAACTGTATAAAATATAATATACAACGAGAAGCTATATATTTTGAAATTTTTGTGTCGAATTATAATTGTCAAATATGTGATACAAAAGGTTGATTCTAATGAGTGTGACCTACTACATTGCACATATATTTAAAATAAAAATTATCAATAATTATTCATGTAATTGTCAAACAAAGTTGGTGATATATATATAAAAAAATAGAATATATAATGAAAAAAAATGTATATATATATCTGTGTAGTACACAGTCGGTTATGTCCAGTGGCGAAGCCAGAAACTTGCGTCAATGGGGGAGAAAGTATTACTAAACTATAAATAATTTGGTGGGGGTTCGGGGGCAGCGCCTCTGAGCCAATTTTTTTAAATATTTTATACTTTCGAGTCACATATATATACACTATATTATAATAAAAATATAATAAGTAATAATATATGGTATGTATACACTATATTGACTCATAATATACTTTTTAAATTTATAATTAAGTAATTCAATATTTATTTTAAAAAATAATATAAATTAGATTATTATTTAGTTTAAAATATTACAGAGAGATATACATATATTGAGAAGATATGAGTCATATGTGAATAAATTTGATTGACAAAGTTATAAAATTTCAATTTGACCCCGTATAATAGAAAATTTATAAAATTTCAGTGGGGGCAATATATATATAATACTTAAAATTTTTAAAATTTACCTTACATTATAAAATAATTTTTTTTTCCAGTGGGGTCGATTGACCCCACAAGTGTCTATGTGGCTTCGCCACTAGTTATGGCGACAGTTTTTTGGGCTATAGTGACGGGCAAAATCGTCGCCATAGCTATTCTGGGTTACGGCGACGGGTGAACAGTCGTCATAGCTCAAAAAATCCATCGTCATATTCTGACTATGTAATACACAGATGCACTGGCGGATCTACACATAGGGCAAATGGGGCATTGCCTATGCTCAAATTTTTTTTATAGGTATAATGAAGAGCAAAAATAAAATTTAATAAATTTAAAGGGGCAAATTTATAAAAAAAGTTAAACTTAGATGGACAAAAAAAACTTAAACAACTATTCTAAAAAAATTAAACACATAATATATTCAAATTTTCGCTCTCTACTTTGCTAAACTTCAACTCAAAAAAATCCGTCCCTACTGAGAATAGATCCTGAATTTGCCCATACATAAATGTGTATATACATATAACTCATATATAATTTGCCACAGTTAAACTTGACTATACATCAAAATGATGTTGTATCTAAAAATAAAATAGTAAAATGATTATAATGTCATGAATATATCTATAGTTAAATTTAGATATGGCAAGTCGGATATTTCTTTCTCCATATATATATATATACATATATATATCAGAGTTTGCTTTTGTTGAGGTGGCTTCTTCTAAAAGCAAGAATTAAGGAAACCTTGTAAAAGGAAAATTCATGTTCAAACCTGTGTCCCCTGTAAATCCGGCGTTCTTTCATCAGTTATATTTAATGAAGTTATTTTCTTTTTACTTTTTGTATCTATATATCTATTGGATACTATCAGTATAGAATAATTTGTGGTATAGTAAACTAGCGACCTACAGTTAAACGTTGACCGAGAACTTCACCTATAAGAGTAGTAATTTGCAAACTTTTCTTTTTCTTTTTCTTTTTCTTTTTGGTGGAATTTTGTTTTTATAAATGATGATAAATTGGTGGCTTTTATTAGGAGTGAGTATTCGGTTACATCTGAACGAATTATTATAAATGAACATCGAATTTTATACAATTTTATTATCTGAATAATTATTTAAAATATATATTAACCGAATAACTCAATTATACTATTAGGTTATTTGGTTAATAACTGAAATATAAACTTAATTTTACAAAACACAAAATTTCACAAATTTCACATTTAAGTATTCAATCAATATTTAACCACAATCTGCAATCTCTCCGTCCCAAAATAACTGCTCAATTTTGTTTTTTTTTTAGTCAAATTGACTTTTTTTAAAATTAATAATTAAGCATGTATAAATATATTTTTAATATTATAAAAATTGGTATTAGTAATAAATTGTATATACTTTTTTTTTGTTATAACCTCTGTACCTATATTCTGTAAAAATGGTACGAAAAATAGTTTTAAAAAATAGTCAATTTGACTTTAAAAAATCAAAACTAAACAGTTATTTTGGGACGGAAGGAGTAATTTATAAACTGATTTAATAATTTCAAAATAACAATACATACACACAATCTATAAGACAAAGTCTATCAAATTCTAATAAAAAATAGTATTTTATTTTTGTAAGTTTTTAATTTAGTTAATCGATAAATTGAAATATAAAACAGTTATAATCGAATATACCCATATAACTGAATATACTCAAATAATTGAATAATTAAATATAACCGAAATAATTTAAAAGTTAAATCAATTCGATTTTATCCTTTTTTTTACTCGTGTTAACTTTTGTAATCAGCACTACTTCTTTAAATAATTATTACATATCTAGTTACATAATTACAAAGTTTAAATCCAGAATTAATTATGATTGGAACAGCTAAGATCTAATCAAATCTCCACTAAACCTTTCTTACTTTTGAGCTTTAGTTTTGCTATTATTATTATTATTATGATTTATGAACCAAATCAAGAAAATATATATTCTTTCTGTCCTCAAAAGATATTTAAAATATGTGTTTCACATAAAATAAAAATAAAAATATTTTTTTAAAAATAATAATAAAATAAACACAACTTTTATTTATAGTGGACTCTACATAATTATACTAATAAAATTTTGTCTGTTTTAAACTTAATAGACCCATTTTAAGTTTTTGAAGACGGAGGGAGTAGTAATTTATTTATTACAACTTGCGTCCACCATTTTCATCCATAAACGAGTAGTAATATTTTCATCCAAACCTGAATGGTACCATCTATTGTATTGTACTTTTTAGATTATGATTTAATTAATTAAAACAAATGTAACTGTCAACAAGCTATTATTTTGTTCAATAAAGTATTAAGATGCACTTTATAACTACACGATACAACGTCAGAATGTAGTGCTTGTGCGAAATTAACAAAATTAAGGTAGCTCTCTGGCAGTATCAGTATCAGATCCAAGAATTAATTAAGTTTTAACAGGATTTGTTAATTTAGTGATTAAAGTAATGCTTTTTTCGGATCCCGTGAGTATGAAATGAATTTTATGGTAAGTCCACTTCATGTTCAATACAGTGCTGACATACAGGCGGAAGAGTGATCTCTCCGCCTGGGTGTCAGCACTATATTTGACATCAACTTATTATGAAGTTCACTTCATGCTAACCACTCTCGCTTTTTTCTGATCGGACTGCAAATTCTTTCGAGTTGCAAGGTTCTTTTTGTCGGGTGCTCCTAAAAATGTCTAATTTATCACTCACACAAAAATAGAGATGATGATGGTGATTATTTAGATTAAATAAATATTACAATTATAAATGAAATATTTGAAGCTTTTACAGAATCATCAGGTTTCACAATTTGTTTTTTTTTTAAAATATTTGACTCACCACATAGAATTTATGATATGTGTGTTCTATTCTACTCATTCTACTGATAATTCAATCTCTTTTTTATTATTAGTAAAGAGTATAATAGTTCAAATGATTAAATTTTTTTATTTAAATTTTTAAATAATTTTAAACAAAACAAACATAATTAAATTTTCACATAAATAATCTCAATCTAAAATCTAAATAAAGGAACCGGCCTAATTCATAATTCACGCAGGATTCTTCCGCTTGCACTAACCACGCGCATTTGGGTCATACAGGAGACAAGTTGAGTAAAAACTAGAGTCTCTTTTAACATGCTATATATATTATGGGTCCTCTTAAAATATGTCCTAAAGCCACATGTTAAGTATACAGTTTAAAATAATATTTTTTTGAAGTGTGTGTATATTCTCTTGATTTCTGTATTTACATCAAATTCAAGAGAATATATACAATATAAAAAAATATTCTCTTAAATTATGTACTTAATATGTGCCCTAAGAACACATGTTAAAAAATTTCATATATTATTATCGATTTGTTAAAGGGTAAAAATCCACCCATAAAGTTGCTTGTGATGGTTTAACTTCTTCCTCCGTTGAAGTCAAATAAAATGTTAAAAATTTGCCGGTGGGTCATCTCCATCATAAGGAGTAAGGACTGAACTTTGACTATCCGCGAACTGTCTACAAATTTTGAATATTGTGCTATTCAACCCGTTTTAAAATTACAACTATATTTAAAAAATGAAGAATTTTAAAAAAATATTTTTTTTAAATAATGTTACTATCACATAATTTTTGATCATATAATACTCACATACACACACATATATACTGTGAGTCTTGCGTGACATGCAGGACCCGCAAATATGCATATGTGTGTGTATGTGAGTTTTAATGTGACCCAAATTATGTGATAGTAGCATTGCTCATATATTTCTAACATTTGTTAAAACAAAGCAATGCTGACGTAGAAATACTCAATCTACCTAATATATAAGTACTGAAATGTGTTAAGAAAACTGAATGGACAAGTTATATATATATAAACTTATCTTTTGTACACCAAATTTAAAATACAGAAAATCAGTATGTCAAGGCTAGTACTTGATATTATGTATTTAAGACAATTATATTTTTTTTACGGTGTTTAGAGTTAATAACACTTGTCTCTCAGGATACAATGACAACGTATACTATAACAACACTATATATAGTATACTCAACGAACCAAATAAAATGCTCAGAACTCTCTCTCAATATGAACTATGAATAATGAATACTAGAAATGTTTGAAATGCTTGAATTTGAATGAATGAAAGGACTGACCCCGTAGGCTATTTATAGAAGAGATTAGTGATCCATCAGATGGGGCATAACCCTTTGAAAAGACATATGTGGCCAAAAACGATCTAGTTTTTGGCTTTAGCAAAAAGGACGCGTCTGTTCGGATAAAAAATGAAGTAGTTTTAGGCTTGGCAAAAAGGGCGCGTCCGTATAGGCAAAAATGACGTAGTTTGGGGAGTCTGTTCGGACTGATAGCACTTCCCAAAACGATACAATTTTGATAATAAATAATATTTTTCAAAATGACATAATTTTGATAATAGAACTAAAATAAAACAAAATTTATTTAAATAAATTTTGTCTAAAAAATATATACAATAACCCAGATCCACGAACCTCGAGCCAGCCTGACAAGTTGATCGATGTCAACACGCGTGTTGGTTCAAACCAAGTCTTGAGTAGGTCATCTCTCTTCCACAAAAGTGGGGTGCCCTTGCTAGACCCACGAACCTCGAGCCAACTTGAAAAGTGGGGTTCCCCAGCCTGGCAAGCCGATCGGTGGCAACACATGTGTTGGTTCAAACTAAGTCTTGATTAGGTTCTCTTCTTTCCACAAAAGTGGAGTGCCCATTGAGACCCAAATTCAAGAGCAACTTTATTGTATATAAATCTATTAAAAGTTTAGTTCTTAACCGATATGAAACTTAGTTTCCCACAAGTATTTATTATTATTTTCAAGAGTGATCTTTAGGAGTTAATTTTTCATTTATTATCACGTGAATTTAAATTTTTAAATACTTTATTTTAATCTACTCATGGAGTAGAACTTATTAATATATGGATTCACTTCAAATAATTAATCAAACTCACTTCAATTTTAACTCAAATTCTAACAAAAATGTTCACGTGACTTTACCGTTTAAAATAATAGGTATATATATATAATTTTAGAAAATAAAAGATGTAGTTCATATATGTCTTCAGAGTATATATATAAAAAAAGCATGAAGGAGAGGGGGAGTAAGAAAAAGAATCTACTAGCTATTAATAAGACGAAAATCATGATTGGCAAAATAATGGAGTAGAAAAGAAAGAAATAGTGGTATGTTGTGGCATGTCTTTGGACCACTTGTAAAAATGGTGTGAAGAAGATTCTTTGGGACTAAGATTAGGATAAGGCTTTTATCATGTATGAAGTTATTATATTAACAATTTAAAAACATGACACCAAGAAGAAACCAAATGAATTTGGTCAAATTATTATGTATAGTGATTGTTAGAATGAGATCTCGTTGTCTAATTCATAAAGGACTAGAATCCTTTTCATTTTACCCTCTAATTTACTTTTAATTTTATAGTTTAGATTTAAACTATAAGGGAATACGACATCATGCTGAAAGGAGAGAGAACGCATATTTTAAATCTGAACCATAAAATAAAAAATAAAATGAAGGGTGAAATGGAAAGAATCCTAATTCCTAATAAGTCTATTGGGAAAATACTAAAAGACGAGGAAAGCCGAGCCAATTAGGAGCAAAAAAGGAAGGACAGAACTTGGTGGTCCAAATTTCCATTTATTACTTGTTTTAAATTAAAAAAAATAACGAATTTATTAGCAGGTAATCAGCCAAAATTAGGGGAGATAAATTAAAAAAGAGAACAGTCAAAAAGGTGGCTCTCTCTTTCTTATTTAGAGGTCATTACGAGTTTTATTAAATAAATGGCATACTGTTATGTTATCCGTCACTGCATTTCTAACCAATTTTAGCAATTTATTGGAAAAAACAAACTTCTCTTAAAAAATGTCATTTTGTTAAATAAAAAAAGAAGAGAGAATTGAAAATTGTTCTATTCCCCTCTACACTAAGTGAGAATAGATGAATAAAGTAAATCGAAATACTCAACATATTCACAAAAAAAAATAATTAGTAAGTAAACATTCAGATGTAGCCGCACAAAAGTCAAAATTGATGCATGCGATGCTCATTATTCCATCCCATTGTCTTGCTTGTGGCTGTGTATATATATATATATATATATATATATATATATATATATATATATATGATGATTTTTTATGGACTTTTAAAATAATAATTATATTATGTAATCTTAAATTAAAAGTTAAAATGTTGGTATGGTGGTAATCCAATTAAGTAATATAAAAGTCAAATCAGTTACCAAAATTTTGCTTCCTATTAATTTCATTGATTCTTAACCTAACGTCTGCCTATTGATGGAGGAAACGTGCACTATTAATTTGCTTTGCTCTTGAAAGGTACATTACACTAATTTCTTATGCATTACTAATAATTATGTAGGGTTAATGTAGAACATGCATGATATGAATTTTTTTTAATGTTGGTAAAGAACATGTTATAGAATAGGTAAACAAGTTATTACACTTTCATCAAATACACGTGTATTGTACAATACCGATACACATGAGGAAAATGCCTAAAACTAAAAAAAATGTCTGTTAAAAGATGTAAATACACAATTTAAATTCAAAATATTGTACAAAGACTATCTTACTTTAAAAGTACTATCTTAAGTAGGACATTAGATTTTAGTGTTGTGATATTTTACATAAATTTCACAAAGTATAGATGGATTAATAAATATGGTGGAATCTAACATGATTATTGGGCGTGTGTAGAATTTGATATTGCATACTTTTTGCCCTCATTCAACAATGGATCCGGTTAGCATACAGTGCTGACACACACGCGGAAGGATGATCTCTCCGCTTGCGTGTCAACACTATATTGGTCATGAAATAAACTTACCATGAACTTCATTTCATGCTAATCACTCTTCTCAACAATATTAGTTAATTAATTGAAAGCAAATATACCAAAATCAGTGCCTGCCTGCCACATTATCACCAACTCATTTTGCAGAATTTGATTGCTTTTGCATACCTGATTCCTATCTCACATTTTCTAGCTCAAAGTGGGCATATGCAGTCTGGCAATTAAGCAAATGTGGTCCTACTTAAGTACGTATTTAAACAATGATATTCATATAATGCAATGCATTTTTGTGTTGTTTATGTGAAAACTCACTCCCACGTTCTTCTAGTTTAGGTTTTAATTTAAAATAATTACTATATATTATTTTAACAACAAATTAAATTAATCGATTCCTTTCGTCGAATTAGTGGGAATCCTGTCGAGAATCATAAGAAAATCATTAATCATAAGAAATTAAAGTGAGTTTCATTAATTATTTGAGATTAATCCATATATCAATGTGTACTATTCCATAAGCAGATGAAAATCAAATATTAGGAAATTCAAATTCATAGAGTAATGAATGATAAATTTACTCCCAAAAATCATAATTGAAAATGATAAACAAATGTTTGTGGGAAGTAAGAGTCCCCACATCGATTGAGAACTAAACATTAAATGAGTATATATACAATTAGATTGCTCTTGGGTTTTAACTCCAAGGAGCACCCCATTTTTATGAAAAGGAGATGACCTACTAAGAATTGATTTGCGCCGCGGCCGACCAGTTGGGCATGAGTCGTGGGTCCTTATATGTATATATCCTTTTGGACAATTAATTTTTTGGAAGCAGAAACAGTGTAAGCGCAGCAGCACTCGACACCAGCGCATCAGCACTAGGGTCAGCACAACTGCGCTCCAACACGGCGCAGCATCGCTCCACGTTATATCTGGTCTTGCTTGTTTCGCACCTGTTCAACCATGCATTTCCATAGGTGTCTAGTCGGTTCACAAAGGTCATGTCCAATTAAGGCTGTAAAATGAGCAAACAGTTCGTGCTCGATTCGTACTCGCTCTACTAAAAGTTCGATTCGAGCTCGATTCAAAATATAAATGATTCAAATATGAGCAAATTTTAAAGTTCGATAAATTACTCGAACTTTCTCAACTTGTAATTTTCTATTTATACTCGGATCATATTCGTTTGAAAAGTTCAAACTATCCGGACTCGATTCGAGATCGTGCTCGACTCGGTAACTAAACGAGCTTCAATCAAACTTTATTTTATATTCAATAAATCTTGTGAACCAAATCTGAGCAACTCAATATTTGGCTCGACTCAGTTTATTTACACCCTTATGTCCAAGCTGAAGGGTTACTAATCCTCATATAAACATAGGCGGAACTAGGGGGAGGGGGGGTCACAACCCTAGAATCTGAAGCATGCTAATGTCAGTTAAACTTGATCTTTGTTATGAGACGGTATTAATTCATTTGTTTCCTCGTGTCCTTCCACCTATAATAAATTAACAATATTACTATAAGATAAAATAATTTTAAATAAGTTTGATGATTAATTAATTAATATTGCACTCATTTATCTTACTGACTTAATCATACCTTGGTATCAATTTTATGTAAATGAGAATAACTTAATTCATTTTCTTGCTTTGAGTGGCTCCTCTCAGCGAAGATGGCCAGAACCACAATATAAGGTTTTGAATATATAATATTATAATTTATAATTTATCTATAAAAGTAGCTAATCAGTTGACTAAAAACTTCAAAGTCTGATTAATAGTCTCATAGTTCGGAGGAAATTAATATATATATATATATATATATGTATTTAAAGTCATTAGACTCACAACTCAAAAGTTGACAAGGGTTGAAATAGAATATTGTGAAATACTATAATTGGGCAAAATGAATTTGAAAAAACACTCCAAGCGTCAATAAATAATTTTTTTAACCGATATATTTTGACCCCCTCTAAAAATGTTATAGTTCTGCCACTGCCTATAAATATCATATGAATTAATTCATTTGAGACATTCAATTTTGTATTATTCTTTTCTATCATATTTGTTTATGCCAAGTTTTGTCGGCGCGTCCAATCACCAAATCTACGCTCTTAAACCTGCACAATAGCACGTCACAAACGAAGCTTGACGGCTGGGGCTGCCGGGTGATAGCTCCGGTGTGAGAATAAGTACAGGCTGGTCACAAGGTTAACAATGGAGGCAGTAGTGTATAGTGCTCAAGTGGGTATTACTTGTTACTATTAGGTCAAGCCTTGTATTTATAACCATTCTCACCGCCTCTAGAGTCCATGTCCCAATCGAATTAGGATTCCTAAACATGGCAGTTACCATTGTTTGGATCCAACTCAATCTCCTTTAAAAGTGCAAGTTAGTGGTTATCCAACCGCTTGCCTTATAGGACTTGGTATGAAGATACGATTAGGGTTTGAATTCATAATCGTTTAGACTCCTTATAACTCCGGGCTCCATCCGAGGAATACCCTTCGGTATGGGCCTTATAAAGTGATCTGGAACCCTGCCCGAAGGGCTCGGTGATCCGATCCCAATCATCATCCATTCGGTCTAGACTCCGGCTCGAAGGGCTCGGTAGTCCGACCCCGAACACCATCATGTTGGTCTGGGTTCCGGTCCGGTGGACTTGGATTCTCGATCCATTATCAGTCGGGTCTGGGTTCCGGTCTATATAGGGGTCTGTGGATTATATCCGAACATTTCCCCCCAGTCTCTCATTTCAATAAGCCTTTAACGGGATATTTAAGGAGAGATTTGAAGAGACACCTGGGTAATCCAACCGACCCATTTAATGTTGTACACGTTACCCCAGAAATGAACGGCCTAACGCCATTATTATCCGCCTCTCGAGATTCGTGCAGCGATCAGTATAAATATCCCCTCTTTGCCCCAACCGTTACTCTTTACGCATTCTTCTTCTCTAAGATCATTTTAAAATCTTTTTCTGGCAAGGGCGATTTTCGGCAAGCAACTTCACCACTCTGATTTGAGCTTTGTAGACCTCAAATTCTTCACATTTTCCTTCCCAATGGCAGATTCTAGCATCCCTCCATCTACTTCCTCCACAGATATGGCCCCTACCATTGATACACCTCATGCTATCGCACTATCGCCTCTACCGACTTGGTACTGGTCGATTTGCCCGCCACTCCGGTCGGTGCCACAAAATACGGCACCGAGGCTCATATCCGCCGGTGCTATGAGTCTGAGGTGGACTTTTCCCATGTCAACACCAAGTCCACCGTGACACCTTCCCAGATTTCTGACATCCAAACCCTATTCAACATTCTGAGGGAGTACAAGCTTCGGGTGCCGGAGGCAGGGGAGAGAATGTACTGGCGCCCCAAAGGTAAGTGGGTGGCCATCCCCATCTAGGCCCTGAAATACGGGGTCCGATTCCCCCTTCATGAATTTATCTTCTCTTTCCTCTGCTTCGTGGGTATCGGGTTCGCCCAATAGGTGCCGAATGCGTATATCCACTTAGTCAGTTTTATAGCCATCTGTCATGAGCTAGGGGTCAGCCCTGGCCTTGACTTTTTCTTTGTCCTTTTCTCTATCGGTAGGTCCAAGGAACCTGGCCTCCGACAGTTGAACCGAGTCCCTGGTCGGGCCACCTTTGCTAAGACTCCCTCTAGAAATAAAGGTTGGCACGAACAGTGGATCTTTGTCAAGGGGACCGATCTTCAGCTCCTCCCTAACTGGTCGTCTCCCGATGATACCATCGTGAAAGTGACCACCTTCCCAACCGCCCGAAAGGATGAGTTCGAACCTTCTACCGGAAGGTGAAGAAGACCATGTGGAGCCTGGATACTCTAGCCGATGAGGCCTGGCTGTACAAGCACAGATGTAAGCATTCAATCCCGATCTCACTTGTCTTTTCCTTTCTTTCTAATTTATTTTGCTGTGATTTCTGATGTGTGTAATTTCCATTTGCAGTGACCATCTTCAAACCGAATGGGGCCGATGAGTCTCATTCCCCCCTCCCCGTTCGGTCCGGCCTAATCCGCCTACCCCTTGGGGATGGTGCCACCGAAGGGGAGACAATCCCGATCCCTAAGCTCTCCGTGGACTCCTCTTCTGCTCCCACGAAGGATGTCACGTAGATGTCTCAGGCTGAGAAGGTGGCTTTGCTGAAAAAGGGAAAGAAGAGGGTTCTGACCAAGGCCCCCCCTAAGTCATCTTCTTAGAAGACAAAGGTGTTGAAGTCGGCTCCTCCACCAGCTCCCGAAGTGAAAGTCCCTGAGGATCCCGAGGAAACCAAAGACGAAGCTCTCGAACCTCGCCCCAAGAAATTGAAGCATAAGTTGGTGGATGAGCCCGATCTCCAAGTCATCCTGGCTGCTGCTCCTACGCCTGTTGCTGAGGTCGATCCCTCCCCCAAAGCTGGTCCGTCCTCTGCGTCCGGTTCATCCAAGGGGTCGCCTCCGACAAGCTTTTGGCCGAAGAGTCCCACTAAAGTATTCCCCTTTGATGCCCTGGATCATTTCAAACTTCCCGAAAATGATGCTCGATTCAAGGGGCATTCTACCGAGGGCCTCTTGGTCTTTATATTAAGGCTAAGTGTTAGGTAATTCTGAAAGCCTTAAACTCTGTGCTTTGACTCCTTTATTTTGGCTATTCTGTTAGATCATAAGTAATGCTTGTTTGCTCCCTTTGTTGCAGGCCAATGCGATCTTTGTCTGAGTTATCCCTCCTCTTGCTAAGGCTGCCCGAAGTGACGTTCAACTTTGGGGGGAAGTAGAGATGTTGAGGGCTGAGCTTCGGAGTGTATCGGCTGATCTATTAAAGGAAAAGGAGGATCATGCCGACACCCGAAGCAAATTGTCTTTCGTTGAGCGTCAGGCCAGCGAACACCAACGACTCCATCACAACATCCAAAAGGAGTTTGTTGGCCTTGACAAGTTCAATAAACAGCTCCTCGAGGAGAGGACACTTCTGAAAGAGAAGGATCTGGACCAGCTGAATGCCCTTCTGATCCTCCAGAGTCAAATTTCCCAAATGCACGCCCAACAGATGGTGTTGATGAGGGAGAATTTGGCTCTGGAGTCAGAACGTGTCGAAGCAATTCAGCGAGCTGTTCAAGAATACCAAGAGTCTCCCGAACTCCGTAATATGGTCATGGCCCAGTTTGCTGAAGGCTATGACGCTCATCGGAAGAGTGCTCGAGGTAAGATGACTGCCGCTGGTTTGGATGCTGCTGTCCTCGGTCCTTCCAAAGGAGAATCTGATGATGAGGGTGAGGTTTCTGAGGCCGAAAATGAAGTTCCCGATGCAAAGGATGAAGCCCCTCCAGCCGATGATGCAGCCCCTTAGTTGTATATAGGATTTTCCCTTGTAAATTTTTTGTTTTTTTTTATTTTTTTTGTAACTAGCCCGATTGGGTCTGCGTGTGACTTTGCCCGATCAGTTAAGTTGTTTATGACTTTTCTGGTCGGGTCTTTGTTCATCGTCAGCCCGATGGGTTTTGTAAAAGTTTTCGAATATAAATGAACTACAAAAATTTTCGAGGGGAAACCCCGTCTATTTTATTGATGCTTGTGGTAATTTGCACAAGTCATAAGAAAGAATTACATAACTTCTCACTGATAATATTTTCTAAGTCTTCCAGCATGCCATGTATTCTTTATGTCTGTTCCATCCATTGCTCGAAGCCGATAGGTACAAGGCTTCGGCACTTTCGTCACTTCATAAGGCCCATCCCAGTTCGGCAATAACTTACCCGCGTTCTGGGGGGTAGATGCCTCTGCTTCTCGAAGAACCAGGTCCCCAACCTCGAATCTCCTTTGCTTCACATTTTGGTTATAGTGTCGGGCGGTGCGTTTCTGGTATATGGCTAACCTCATCGATGCCGAATCTCGAACCTCATCAAGCAGATCTAAGTTCAATCGCAAGCCTTCGTCGTTGTATAATTCCTGGTACTGACTGATCCGAAGTGTCGGTGATCAGATCTCGACGAGTATTAGTGCATCGGTTTCATAGGCTAGTCTGAACAGTGAGTCCCCAGTTGTGGTCCTCGGGGTAGTTCGATACGCCCATAGGACACTGAGTAGCTTTTCGGGTCACCTTCCCTTTAGTTCATCCAACCTTCTTTTAATTCCTGTGAGCAGGATCCTGTTAGTGACTTCTACCTGTCCATTGGATTGAGGGTGGGCAACTGAAGTCTTTCTGTGTTGGATGGCTAACTCCTTTAGGAAGGTTTTGAATTTCGATCCCACAAACTGTCTGCCATTATCAGAGACCAGGACCATTGGAATACCGAACCGGTATACAACATATTCCTTGAAGAACTTAAGACATTCCTGTTCGGTAATTTTCTGCAATGGTTTGGCTTCCACCCACTTTGTCATGTAGTCGATTGCGGCGATCACGAAAGTGGCCTGCCCCTTAGCCTTCGGCAATGGTCCCAATATATCAATTCCCCACATAGCAAATGGGACCGAGGATAAGACTGAATACAACTCTTCGGGAGGCTGATGTGGGATAGAACTATTTAACTGACACTTAGGACATTTTTTGACATAGTCCTTTGCTTCCTGGAAGATGGTCGGCCAATAGTACCCCTGCCTTAGAATTTTGTAGGCCAATGACTTGGCCCCCGTGTGATCCCCACATAAGCCTTCATGCACTTCCCTGAGTGCTTATACGGCTTCCGAAGGTGTCAGACACTTAAGTAAAGGAGAGGTGAAAGCCCTACGGTACAGATCCCCGTCAATAAGAACGAAGTTAGAGCTCTTGTGCTTGATTTTTCTGGCGTACATGCGATCCAAAGGCAAAACCCCCTCGGCCAAGTAAGTGATGTAAGGCGTAAGCCAACAGTCGAGCCGATCCAGGGCCAGTATGTCCGTCCTTTGAACACTAGGTTTGTCTAATACTTCCAATTATACTGATCCGGTGAAAGAACTTGCTTCGGTCGTGGCTAGTCTGGCTAGGGAATATGCTACTGTATTGTCTGACCGATCGATCCCTAAACAGTTGTACGACCCGAAGTATGAGAGTCTGTCCTTTACCTCTGCCAGGTATTTTGCCATTCGGGCCCCCCGGGCCTCATACTCTCCCGATATCTGTTTGACCACCAGTTGGGAGTCACTGTACACCACTATCTTCTGTACCTTCAGGCTTCGGGCTAATCTAAGTCCGGCCAAAATAGCTTCATATTCGGCCTCATTGTTGGTGGCCTTGAATAGAAACCTAATGGCTTGTTGGACCCGTAACCCTTCAGGACTAGTCAGAATGACCCCCGCTCCGCTGATGTCTGAGGTAGATGACCTCGTCCACGTAGAGAGTCCAGGCCGTTTGTAGTGATTGAGCTTCGGTGACCGAAGCCACATTTGGTTCGGTGAAAGAACACTCCACGACAAAATCTGCCAAGGCCTGTCCCTTAATTGCTGTCCGGGGATGGTATTCTAAAGAAAATTGAGTTAGTTCCATTGCCCATGCAGCAAGCCTGCCCGAGACTTTAGGCCTGTGCAGTACTTTTTTTCAATGGTTGATCTGTATAGACTATCATCAGCCGACCCTGGAAATAGTGCCGAAGCTTCCGGCTTGCGATGATCAGAGCGTAGGTGAACTTCTCCAGGTTCGAGTATCTGGTTTCTGTGTCTCGAAGGACGTGGCTGACATAGTAGACCGGAAACTGCTTTCCCCTTTTTTCCCGTACCAATGCTGCCCCCACTGCCATTGAGCTTGCGGCTAGGTATAGGTACAGTGGCTCTGAAGGGATCGGTTTCATCAGCAATGGTGCCGAGGACAAGTATTGCCTGATCCCCTAAAAGGCATCTTCGCACTCAGAGGTCCACTAGAAACTCTTCTCATTTTTTGGCCCCTTGAGAGTGTCGAAGAACGGTAGACATCTTTCTGCTGATATTGACACGAATCTTCGAAGGGCTGCTATCCGACCTGTCAACCTCTGCACGTCTTTGTAAGACTTCGGCGATTTCATGTCCAGTATGGCTTGAATTTTCTCTGGGTTTGCCTCGATGCCCCTTTTGCTGATCAGATAACCCAGAAACTTCCCAGATCCCAATCCGAAGGTACACTTTGTTGGATTCAGACGAAAGCTTATGTTTCCGAACCATTTCAAAGCAATTTTCTAGGTCCGCCAGATGATCTCGAACTGACACACTTTTTACAATCATATCGTCTACGTAGACCTCCATGCTTCGGTCTAGCTGCTTTGTAAACACATAGTTCATCATCCACTGATAAGTGGTCCCCGTATTGAGTAGTCCGAAGGTCATCTTCCGATACGCGTAAATGGCTCGATGTGTGATGAAGCTCGTCTGCGGGATATCTTCCTTACCCATCGAGATTTGATGATATCCCAAGAAAGCAACCATGTAACTTAGAATGTCGTACCCTGAAGTGGCATCAATCAGCTGGTCGATATTGGGTAACGGGTAGAAATCTTTCGGGCAAGCCTTGTTCAGATCTGTATAGTCGATGCATATCATCCACTTCCCGTTCTGTTTCTGAACCAGTACCACATTCGCTAGCCACTCCGGGTAGTCAATCTCGAAGATGAAATTAGCCTCCAATAGTTTGGCGATTTCTTCATCAATGATTTTCTGCCTCTCCGGGGCAAAAATTCTTCTCTTCTGTATGACTGGCTTCTTACTTGGATCCACTTCCAGTCGGTGTACTGCCACTGATTTTTCTACCCCGGGCATATCACTAGGTACCTATGCAAAGATGTCCGCGTATACCCGAAGTAGATCAATCAGCCCGGTCCGGAAGGGTTCTGCTAGTCCTGAACCAATCTTTATCAATTTATCCTCGTTTCCCGGGATCAATTGTATATCCTTTGTTTCTTCGGCTGGCAGGGTAAGTGGCTCTGTGCTACCTTCTGTAAATGGCTCCATCCCGATAGCCATCGTCTGCTTCTGCTTACTTACCCCGATTCCCGAAGAGATCAATGTATTCCAATAGCACCTTCGAGCAATGTCTAGGTCGCCTTTTACCTCCCCGATCCCGTTCGGTGTTGGAAACTTGATCTTAAAATGAGGTATTGAGGTGACTGCTTGCAAGGCTGCCAGGGTCGGTCTTCCCAATATGGCGTTGTAAGCCGAATCCACATGGACTAACGAAGAATCTGACCATAACCTCCATTTGTTGAGGAGCTGTGCCGAACCTAACCGGCAGTTCGATGGTGCCCGATACATGCACCGGGTCGCCACTGAATCCGTACAAGGGTCCTTCTCCCCCCAGTTCCATCTTCTTTTCCCCTAGGTCCATCCTCTGATAGGCATGTGTATACAGTATGTCGATCGAGGATCCGTTGTCTACCATCATCCGCTTCATATCCACTGGTCCGACCTGAGCTGTTATCACCAATGCCCCATCATGTGACTCTATGGGATTCGAAGGGTAGTCTTCATCTGAAAAGGAAATAACTGTCCCCGGGAAAGCCCGTCCTTCTTTGTCGTGGACCCAGCAACCGATAAGACCGCATCTAGATGCTCACTTCTCTTCCGTCCGGTCGCGTCCTACCGAACCTCCTAAATAACATCGATCACCCCCCGAGCGGGCTGGTTCTGATTAGGCTTGTGTTTCTTGGGATTGAGCCCTATCTTCTTCCCTCGGCTGAGTCTCGATATCTCCCCTACCTGCCACATACTGAATCAACTTTCCATTCTGTATATTTTTCTCGATCAGATCACCAGATCAAGGCACTCTTCTGTCGTATGACTCGAACTTTGATGGTACTGGCAGTACCTGCCCTTGCTCCGTCTCCCTGGCTTTGGCCTTGTCGCACAGGGTTCATGTTTTTGGACAGTCCAGACGATTTATTGAGTGAGCGAAAAATTCAAAATTATTTATATTTTATTAAATAGATGTTTAAGGCATCTTCCCCAACATGCCTTTGAAATCTTAATTTATGGAAATGAAAAGCCTATATATGTGGTTGGACTTGCATATATCTCGAGTATTGGGAATGAGTGAGTGAGGTTAAATGAATATCATAATTAAGAAAAAAAAGTCATCATATTTGAGACAAAGAAATAAATAAATTAATTAAAAACGAAAGAAAGTCACCACTGGTGTGGTGAAACAAATCCCTGTGAAAATCTTAAACATGAAGGTACCAAGTTGTCATGAAAGGGTCTCATATTTGAGACAAAATGATGTGAAAGAAGAGCAATAAGTAGGGTAATAGTCGTAAACCACAAGTACAAGGACAATGGGGTGGGTGTGAAATTGCAAACTTATATGTTTAGTTTGATCCACAAGGTACGTACGTAGGGCCAATAAAGACATTAATTTAGGTATGATGGAAATTTGATCTTTTAGTGACAAATGACAAAAAGAGCGATATACGTACCCTTTTTTTCTTAATAATAATAAATTATTGATTCTATTTCTCTATCTTAATATTTTTTTTGTTTAGGTATTTCCATAGTGGGAGTTGGTTTTTCCATGTTAGTGATCATATGCATGTGCTTGCATATCTGTGACCACTTTGCATCTTTCCCTTCCCTTACCCGTTGTTGGCCCATCCCCGTTTTGTCCTTCTCACTAATCTATTCTCTCTTTTTTCTTCAATTATTATCTTATATACTTTCTTTGATCAGTTTAATGCTTAAGTTTAAAATTTTCTATTATATTTTTAAATTTCTTCCAAATTATATATATATATATGCTCACTTTTTCTTTTTTGTCAAATTAGCATCACAGATGGATCCATCCAAAGTTTGATTGTACGGATGATAGAGTGGGTTTACCTTTGGGTAATTGTGGGCCCAGAAGAAAATGAAAAGAAAGAAAATAGAAAAAAAAAATCCATAACTTGAACTGGGTGAAAATTCAGACGACTAAATTACTTTTATCGATTAGGAAAAAGGGGTTGTGGTTGATTTTTGCAAGTTAGGAAAAGAAACTAATAATAAATGTTGAATTGTAAGAACACCTTGCTTGTCGTAGAGAATAAGTACGTACTTCTTTTTCATGTGCAAAACCAATCATGCAACATAATTCATGGAAAAGGGTTGTGTAGTTTTCCTCATGCAATGTGCGTTTGGACTGTAGCTGGCTGGCTATATATATATATATGCAAGATTAATTAGGCATTGTTACATCTTAAAGGCAAAGCATTGAAAGGTCATGAATCCAAGCTTTTGCTATTGGAAACAAGGCCTGCCCCTTGGCACATGCACGGCTTAATTCTTCAACGTCCCATGATTTGACTTAAAGCGAGAAGGAACGTACAATTAACACAATTTTGAGGTTCAGTTTAGTGCGCTGATAGTGATGCCCTCTCAGTCACAATTTAAAAGAAGAAAATTGCTAGGTTTATAGATTTGATATGAACTAGCAAATGATGGCAACTACTTCACGTACGTACGAGTTCCTGTTTAACTAGATGAAGCCGAGCCTTATTTTGGAAACACAACCAAACTTTGTCCATAAACCACTTTTTACTTCATTAATCAAGAAATTTCCTCCTCCTCCTTCTACAACATTTATTCCTATTACCGGTTTTGAAGGTTAGTTAGCCGATTGAGTGGATTCTGTCTGGTCGTCACAATTCAGTGATCAAAGACATGCCTTTCCACACTAGTAATATTTTTGGTTTCAACCCCTTAATTTGCATAGGATGAGTTTTGACCTAATTTGGAACAAGATATATAATACGATCAAATTAAAGCCTAATTAACTTGACTTTTTAAGTCTTGAACTGACCTAACTAATTATATGCAAAGATATATTCTCAAAACGAACCTACAATGTTGGTCAGCTTTTTATATTCACTACTAAAGTCATCTAGGCTCGATCTGTCACAAGGACCAATAATCAAACTCTGAGTGCCAATGTTCAGTGGGAAACAGGCAAGAAAGAAATGAGAAGCAGGTTCGGCAGTCATCGGCACAACAATTTGGACTATTAAATAAAAATGTATGAAGCTGCAACAGGAGAAACCCATAACTAATTCAGTCATTTTCACCTTTTATGCTCGACTATGGAGCCTGTTTAATTAGAATCTCTTGCAATAACTCCTCCAGAATTTATAGAGAGAAAAGAGAAGAATTTAGAGAGAAGAAGAAGAAGAAGAAGAAGAAGAAGAAGAAGATAGATTGACAACAAAGTTATATTTTTATGCATACTCAATTCATTACAATGATAGATTTATATAATATCAATATAGAAAGCTAAAAGTTAATCCTACCCGTTGACTTTTAAAAGCTAATCTCAACCGTTGGATCACTCTAACAACTCTGCACACCTATTTTAACTAAACTTGACCCATGATAGGTAACAGAGTATATTAAGTACCTAGTTAGTAAAGTGTACATGTGTGTGTGTGTGTGTGGAGTACGACTGAAGGAATTGCCAAACTTAATTCCTATTTAGTACAGTTCTAAAAGACTTGACTCATGTAGTTTCCGTTTCCGTTTACGTTTCCGTTTCCGTTTCCGTTTCCGTTTCCGTTTCCATTCGGTTGTCTCAAATTCAGACGGAATGAGAAAAAGAGAGGTGTTTTATTGCATGTGCAAACTGAATAATTGAACTAGTTCCTAAGCTAGCCCACACATAGAATCTTGTGTCCACTCAAAATTTAAACCTTTTGGCCCTACACGAGAGCCTTGAAAATTACCTTCTACCTATAATTTGTAATTTGAAAATTACCTTGGCTTGTAGTGAAAGAAGTAATGCCAATTTCCATGGTTTATTAAAAGGTTTACAAATTTGAGTTATAGAATAATATTTCAGAAATTCTTTACGAAACTAAATTATATACTATTCACATAAAGTCCTTGCAAAACCATTACAAACACCTCTGAGAAATACTACATGCGTACCAAAATTAGATATACATTTTGACTTTTTATAGTCAATTTGTCAAATCTTAAAATTCAAAACAAAGTTATTTAATTTTAATACAAACAAATATAACAATGGTAAACTAACCAATAAAAAACTCTAAAATGTCAAAATTTGTCTCTAATTTTGGAACAGATGAAATACTTAACAAGAAACAAATTAAACAATAATGGATATTTTTAACTATCTAATACATACTACTAATTATAAAATATTAACTCCTTTTATAAATTGGAAGAAATAAAATACTTACTTGGTTATGAAATATAACATCATTATTAATTTTTTAAAATTAACTTGAGATATTTTTAAATTCATAATTAATATAATAATGACTATTTACCTAAAAATCTCTATTAGTTGTAAATTTTATTATTTAGTAATGTTTAGTTAATTTTATCTTTTTCAAGTTTGAAAGTGTTTCAATATAACTTTTAAAATTTACTAACAATCTTATCGTTTAGAACGAAAAAGGTTTTAAAAATGTATGACATGATTGATAGAAGCAAAAATTGTTCTTAAAATTAAAAAAAAAAAAAAAAATCAGCGCTAGCAGGTGATACTAGGTAACAAAGTAATTGACAAACTAGGTTGAAAAATAATTATCCAATTTGGGCATACTTTATTTTTCCGAAATAAGGGTCCAAATTTTAACCGTCCGAAATATAAAAAAAATGGTTAATCAACCTAAATAGTTTCAATCAATTTGGATTGACACGTTTTGACCTATATCGGTCAGCAGGTCTATCCAAAACCATTTCATTTATGTCCTGCCTTGGTACTACAAGTATTTTTCTTAAGGGTAAAATTATATACGACTATAAAAACATGCAAATTATATAATTCATTCAAAGGGCATGCACATATATCAACACCCATAAAGAATTACAAACGATTTTCTGCAAATTTAACAAGAAAATAAAGCAGAACTAGTTTATCCAAAGTGGAAGGTAAAAATTGCTATATTCATTCCCTTGTTTATCATTGAAAAAATAAAAACAACAGATTGTTTGGAAATTTAGTAAAAGTGGTAAAGAAAGCAAAAGTTAAATACAAGGCAGGACCTAGAAGTAACTTTAGATGGGGCCCTCAGATAAGGGTATGAACCTTCCTTCTTCCACTGCCGAAAGTGCTGAAAGAGGTCAACTAGCCAAATTAAGGGTGCATACGTACTGAGACTACAGTCTCTTGCTTGCCAAAGGAGGGTCAGTCAGAGCTATCTCAGACCAGCTTTGTCTAAATGAGAATTATGCCCCTTCTTCATATATATAATGCTGGTCTCTTAATTATGATTTGCCTCAGTTTTCATGTACAAAATAATGATATCCCTAGCTGTGCACAAACCATATGAAAGGCTAGCTTTTTCACCAGCACTTCACATGGCACAAGCAACACACTTTTTATTGCACTACATGAAGAATATAGACACTTGAGGAGGACTTTTAAATCACTGAAATTAAAATACCCTTGTATTCTCTGGATGGCTGGCTGGCGTAATCTTGGGATCTTGGCTTTCGTCATGCTCTCAAATGGAAAAATAAATTTGCATAAAGCAAGGAATATCCAGCTTCACTCTGCAGGGGAAAAACACTATAAATAAATAATATAAAAAATTACTAATAAAGAAGATCATCTTTACCAGAATTATCGACGTTAGTAACCAGGAAAAAAAAATATTAAAAACTGGGAAAATTCAAATGCTTGCTTCCAGTCTGAGGTTTACAGCCCCCACCTAAGATGAGGCTGACAAGATACAATCTACACAACGTATCTTACACAAGATTGTGAAAAAAGTTAGTCCATATCATCCATACCAAACAGGAAAAGCATGCACCAAGTGCATTAACGTTTAAACTCCCCACTGAATATAGAGAAATCACAAATTTCAGTAACAAAATCTATATTCACAGAGTATTTGAGAACATAAAATCATCACATTAAAGACTTGTAAATCTGGAAAAACATAGGCAACATACATGCAACAACCTTTAGAAATTCCCACCAAAACAGTGTCAGTTTGGTGGAAGCCGATGAAAACTAGACAAAAACTACATTTGCAGGATTTGTGATGATCAAATGATACGGTCTGAGGCCATGTACACATCAACCAGCCAAATTCATTCACATATAAATGACAATTCAAGTTTTTTATGTAAACCAAAGACAACCAGAATCTCCAGATGAATATATAGGAGAATGCGAATTCATGGAAACCATAGCTAAATTTAATCTTAACTTGAAAAACAGATCAACTCATATTCGTGGAAACCTTATTACATGTTTGAAGATTCCCTCCAATTGTTAATTGCAGTCAACACTTTCGGTAGTATAGAAATTCATTGAGTCTTTGCCTATGTGAAATAGGCAAATCATAACAACAGTATCTATAAATAATCAGACTGATGTAGAATATTATTACAAAATTAGGTATTATTATGAAATTGCATTATTAGCTTTATTGTTCAAGTTAGAAGCTTGGCCATCACACAAACGTGGCCACCAAGTTTGTTTAGGCCTATATAAAGGCTTTTATTTCTCTTCTTGAAAATATATACAACAAAACTAATTCTCCTACAACTATCCTAAACAACAGCAAATGAACATGGGTTGAGAATATTATATATATATATATATATATATATATATATATATATACAACAAAATCAGAATAGAAGTGCTCCTCTTTATTCAACAGACACTAGTCGATTTTAACAAAATAACAGTTATTTTCTATACATGTTTCTGAGAAAGTAGAAGGATTAGAGCTTAGAAGCAAAATCTCTTATTGATATTTGATAGTTGCAGTTTTGTTAATAAAAATCGCTTGTACTGAGCAAGGAGCTATATCAATAACACTTTAAAGTTGATACAAACAGGACATATCCAATTACAAAAGTTTACTCGAGGGAAGTTGAGTCTCAAATTCAATACCTCAGTACATGTACGATTTTTAATGCCTAAAATGCTTTATGCCATATACAGAATTAAACTAATCCTTTCATTGCAGAATATATGTGTGAAGGTCCGATCTCAGGTTGGTCCAAAAGAGGTGAACCTGCAAAAGTAAGAAGACCACAAATATCCTAAGCGGACGGAGCCGTCGTGGGATACCTCCACTCTGAGAGTAAGTGCCGGAAAGAGGAGTAGGATAGTCGGAGAAAGATATGCAAAGGAGGTATTGAGGTTTCAGAGATAGAATTAAGGAAATTAGAAGTTACCTTCTCTGGCAATGACGTGGAGTCTCCTCATTGGCTTGGGTCGTAACCTCACATGTATGGAGGATACTTTCTTGGGGAAGAGGTAGGTAACTACCTTCTGACAAGTTGATAGTGATGTGAAGCATTCTGTTTTTAGGGGACCACAACAAAGGGTCGGTATTATTAAAGGGTTTCGCACTTATGCTAAAGGGGTTTCGCCTTTGTGCTAGGGGAGAGGTAATAAGGGAAGTCGCCGCTTCCGCCAAATGTATCATGTCAATAGAATGGAGCGACTCTTATTGTCGTTATTGTGGCGAAGACTTTACTTTTATGTTCGGATCGGGTGGACCTGATCTGCCGGTGCGACACCCGAAGGTGCCGTTCTGGGTATATCCTAACAATAATGTTATACAGTCGCTTGTTGTTTGTCATGTAGACACAATCTTAGTGTAGGATATAAATCAGTTTTTCTATTCTTTTTGGAAGACAAATTACGGATGGATCTAAGGGCCAGCAGATTGGTGAGATAGCAGGCATGTCTTGTATGCAGTCATACTGGGTTTTCATGAGATATCATTGTGGATGCAAATCTTATCATGGTAGCTGCATTTAAAAAAAGATGCCCATATTTGTAAGAGTGGACTGTCACATTCAATGACTATATATTTAGCTTCAATGACAAACAAAATCAACGAAAGGATTATAAGAGGGAAAAATTAGAAAAAAGTAAAACCCTAGTATACTAGGCACTTGCCAGTTGCCATGCCTGCAGATAGCTAATATATGTGTTGTTAAGCATTTCCAATGACTTTTGAAATGCTTAAATCAATCTGTATCTGAGTTATGTTTCGAACGGGTTTTTATATATCATTAAATAAGTACTTATCCTTGTCAAATTCCTTTTAGTTTTCACTAATTGAGCACAACCCTTTTTGGGCTAGTAACATGGCAATATGTGAATTGTACATGTCCAGTTCTTATATTTAGTATAGCCTATATATAAAGTTATAAACCAATAAAACGACAGAATACCCAAATCAAAAGACAATTACGTGTTTAGACTTTGACAAAGTGCAGTTTGTATTCGATGCCTCAAACCATTCTAACAGCTATATTTCATCATATACTTGAAACTAAAGTAAAAATTGAGCTTTTAGTTACCTGGAAAAAACACGGCAATATTGGAGAAGCCAAGAAGGCGACCTCTGGAGAGATTTGGTTTTGCAGGAAATTGATGGGTATATATTTGAAAGTTTTCTGAATTCCATCCGATTTGACGGGAGTCCAAATAGGTGATTCTGGATTGGGAATATATTCGGGTATTTGAGTTGGGGCCGAAGGCAATGTTATTACACTGTTTGGTCCGAAGGGTTATATTTGGCATGGGGAAGAAATTAGAATGACAATAATCTCTTCATATTTTAAAAAATAATAATAGTAGTGAATATTCTAAAAAAAATGTAGCAAAAAAAAATATTCTTAAAATAAAACTTCATTATAATGATTAAAGATACATTCCTAAGAAATGACCCGGTCCCTTGTTAGAATAAAATAATAATAATAATAAATTAACGACACATTCTTACAAAATGACGACTTTTATTATATATAAAAAAAGTGAAATGCACTTTATATCTCCAAAGTTTTATATTTTATACATTGCATTCTATACTTTAAAACATAATATTTTACATCATGTATTTTTAGTTAGTCGGCACATAACACCTTCCGACCCAAAATCTGTTACTAAAAGTGTAAAATTTGTAACTTTTAAACATTTGTCTCGTCACTTTTAGCGATGAATTTTGGGACGGGAGTGTTATGTGTCGGTTTGCTAAAATTACATAATGCAAAGTGTTACGTTTTAAAATATAAGATACAATGTGTAAAATAAGATAAACTTGATTAATACAAAGTGCATTTAACTCTAAAAAAAAGTATTTCACAAACATATTTCTAAATTACAAGTGTAAGACCCCAACTTTTTTGAATAAAGATTTAATTTTCTTTATACATTATTTTGAAATACTAAGGTGTTGATTTGATAAATGTGATAAGTTATGGGTGGTATGTGCAAATTTTATAAATTAAGCAAATGGTCATAAAATATTCATTGTGTCGGAGAATATTCTTTTGTCAAAGAATATTGGTACGACGACGCAGTCATTGGTGGACCCCACAACGGAATAATTATCGGATATAGAAAGCGATATAAATAACATTTTCACGACAAAATTTTTGTCGTTAAACTGTTAAAATATTCGGTGATAAAAATACAGTAATACGCGTTGTTACATAGTAGTGCACGGTATTGCACAGTATTTTAAATTATTGATTCTTACGTAAAAAGTCACTCAGTATTCAATAATTGCTACAGTAGTTGCTACAATAGTTGCTACATAGTATCTCATATTATTGATTCAATTATTATCACAGTATCATTTGCACAATACTTTAAAATATTAAATCAATAATTGACACAACATAGTTACTCATATTATTATTATTAGCATTATTGACAATGTCTAAAAAAATTTATCGAAGAAAGGAGTTAGGTTATTTAATTGCGCGCCAGTAAGGAGAAATTCTTATCGGAAAGCCCCCTCTAACCTAGGAACGATTTGGTTGTCAATATTGTGAATTATAATTATGAATGGTTGATAAAAATATTTTTATTGTGTTAGAAATATTAATGTTAGTGAAAATAGATATTTATTTCGATAATAGTTAATTTTCGGATGTTAAATTGATCAAGCGGAGAATTAATCAGATAAATGAGCAATTAATGAGTGGTTAGTGATAGACATGTGGGGGCCACTATAATAAATATTTGGTGGATGGTTGTAGGGGAGGTGGAGCAAGATTGATAAACTTGAGGGACTAAATTAAAAATGAAGGTAAAGATGGAGATACTAAAGTGTAATTAATCAATTTTTTTCTAGTCTATAAATAGCAAGCTAATTTCATTAATTTCTCAAAAAAAAATTTGAAAAACAAAGTTATAATAGTAAGAGAAATTATAGAGAGAGAAAGAAGAAGAGTATTCTGCTACTATATTATTTTAATATTCAATCTTTTACTGAGGTAAGGAGTATTATTTCTTTTGTATTCATAAAGAATGCTATTTTTTTCAATACTCGTAAGGGTTGTTACTCTATTCTTTATTGATCTGTAAGAGTAACCTGTCTACGGGGACTAGCGCATGCATGGTGAATAACCCTTCGTATTCATTCTTTATTGATCTATAGGAATAACCTGTCTACGCGGACTACCGCATGCCTGGTGAAAAATCTTTTGTATTCATTCTATTCCTTATTAATCTGTGGGAATAGCCTGTCTATGCGGACTACAGCATGCGTGATAAATCATTCATTTCTATTAAATTGTGGAAATGATCTGTCTACGCGGATTACCGCATGACGGGTGAAAATTCATTTACAGTTTCGTATATTTATTCATACTCGTACGAAATATTATTTCAGTGAAATATTGGTCTGAACTTTTTATAAATTTTTCATCTTTTCATGACAAGTTACTATTCACGGTAAAAAATATTATTATTTTTCTTTGATTGGATCCAAGTTTTAAACTTTATTCTTAAATTTTGCTCCACAATTGATTATTACGAAATATTTTTGAACTTACGAATCCCTAATCTTTGTCCTTTATCTCACTGGATTCATTTTTATATTATTTTTCATCATCTTCGGTCTTAAATGATGATACAAATAAATATCTTTGACCTGTAGTGCAAAGATGAATGATTATTTGATGAATATCTTTGGCCTGTAGTGCAAAGATGGCCTGTAGTGCAAAGATGATTAGTTGATGAATATCTTTGACCCGTAGTGCAAAGATGGACAGGTGTTGAGATGAACATGACCACTGATGATACAAATGAATATCTTTGGCCCGTAGTGCAAAGATGAATATTTGATTCGAGATATATATTGATTGATGTTACATGGATAAAATATTGATAATGAACTTTTAAATCATAGAAGATAGTAGACATCATTATCTACTTAACTCTTCTAATGAATTGTTATTTTCGCTGCAGTTGTTAATCTAAAACTTGTTGTCCATAATATTTTATCTGATTTATTGAAGACTAACGATAATTTTATTATCTTAGTCATAATATTCTTTATTGGGCTAGTTGAGCTCACCCTTTTCTTTCATTGTTTTCTTCAGGAAATAAGAATATCGCGGGTACTAGTCGGGGAATGAAGTGATGGTTCAGGTTAGAGCTGTAGAAGTCCTCACTATTTTTTATAAAATAGTGTGACAATAAATGTAATGAGGACTTAATTTTAGTGTTTATATTTTCTATATGTCTGTATTGACACTCACAGTTGTGTGGTCGTATTTTGCACGATCGTTTGATATAAAAAATTATATTTGAATTCTGTACCATATATTTGACGACTCAGAATGAGTTGAGTATTAGACTAATTTTGGGGAAGTCACAACAAGTGTTAACACGAATTAAAGATTCATTCAGTAATGTAAATGTATATATGAACAGTGTTAGCACAGTGACAATTCATAATAAAATACTTGGATAAATAAAATTACTTTTATTCTAATGATGTGCTAGGATCCTAAAACCACTCATATATATACTGTTAAAGTTTAAGTCTTCGTAACATAGGTTATCAAAATAACATCGGTGACGGCATAGGACTCAACTAGTTGATAGTTTAGTGATAAAGGTCTCTCTATTTATTGTACAATGTCATATATTCGAGTCTATCGCTCACTAACAATAAATCATATTTCAGCAAGTGGTTCAGAGATTAAAAGTTAATTTCCTCCTAGTCTCCCTCGTGACCCATTTCCTCATACTAAGGGCATTGAGATTGAAATGTATCCCTAAATTTACTATATTATGATTATGATAGAGTATGTTCTAAAAAAATAAAAAAATATTCTAATTATAAATAATAGTATATTAAAAATTTAATGATATTTATATTTTAAAATCAGAAATGTATATTTAATTTCGAACAAATAAAAAAATTATCTCTAACTATAAAATGAATAAAGAGTAATTTATTCAAAAAAAAATCATGTTATAATATTAATTGTAAAATAATAAATACGTATTATAGGTTATCAAAAGAATTTCGCAATGTATTGCGAAAGTTTTTTACTGAATTAGACATATTAATATGTGAGATTGAATAAAATTATAAAGTACTGCTATATATGACGACAAATTTGTGTCGATAATATATATCGACATATGTGAATACATGGAATAAGTAGGGATTAAAGGATGACTTATATATTATTATTTTATCATATTGCTTAAAGTTTCACGTTAGTTATAATCCAATTTCATAATAAATTATAATCCAATTTCATAATAAAATTTGTCGATATATATCATTTTTCAAAATTATAAGGTTGACCCATTATATTCAATTTGTCGTTAATATATTATCAATTATAAGTATCTACACAACTTATAGTAAAAAAAAATTGACATATGAAGTTACAAGGTATATCATTTTTCTTATCCAAAATCCTTAAAACAACGTTATTTATACAATAATTTTTATGTTTCGGGTACAACTCACACGTTATCAATGACAATAATTTTATCTTAATCATGTGATTAAGATCTCATTATAAATATTTTTTGTTTATTTTGTACAAAACAAAATTGAAACCCGTGCGAGGCACATACTTGATACTATCTTTCTTATATATTTTTTAATTTATCAAAATAATTCAATTGTAAGTCTCTTTTAGATTATTATTATTATAATTATTATTATTATTATATTTGGACTTATTCTACAACATGCGTTAGTTAATAGTACTATTTCAATTAGTTAATCTCTGGTCGTCCATTATAAGATCTAAAGGGTGATAATTAATATGGCAGGGGCTTGACCGCTAGTAAGACTTGTGACTAGTGCAATTCTCAATAACGCCCAAACTAATTATTATTATGCCCTCGTTTTTGACTTTTTCAAATTGATCGTTAGTAGGACTTGTGACCAGAATATAAAAAAAAAGGAGATGACCAGACCAGAATACAAAAACAAAGATGGGCCGAGTAATATATTTAGTGTATTCTAATATCTCAACATAATAATAGGAAAAAAATATCAAACTTATAAAATATATAAATTAGTAAAGGAGAGAAATAGAGATGCTAAATGGTAAGTATGATATTTATTATTTCTGCTGTACTACACACTAAATTTATTACTCCTCAGTTTCATTCTGAGTGTAATAATCAATATTTTGACTTTTAAAACTAACAACTAATAGGAGGCAGACCCTTTTTTTTTTCCCTGTATTATGGCCTTAGGTCTCACCACTTAAACATTGCAAAAACGATCAGAGATCAGCTAATTGGAATAGTGCTCCCAACTAAGGTATGTTGTGGAATATGTCCCATATATATATATATATATATATATATATATATATATATACACGACATTAATATTTTTTATGACTTTTATTTTATTTTATTGTGAGATTCATGTATACATATATATATATATATATATATATCAAATTATAATTATATTTATTGAATTTGAACATGTATCTTTCTTATATACTTTTATATATATATATATATATGACATTAATATTTTTTATAATTTTTTTTATTTTATTGTGATATTCATGCATGTATCTATATATCAAATTATAATTATATTTATTAAATTTAAATATATATTATTATAATTAAATAATTTATATTTAAAAATTATAAGTTAACGTCTAAATTACTAAAAAAATGATCAATTAAATTAATTTGGGTAATACTATCATTTCTTGACTTGTTATATATAGATTGATTAATTGATTCCATTTGTTATATAGTTGTATTGAATGATTTATGAGATTCATCGTTGAAAGATTTGAGAAGTTGATGTTCCCCTATAGTAATAAACGAACCTCCGTACACGTGTCACCCGTTACGTGGCTTCCACTTTTCTCCATTTTCCTTGCCCTTCCTCCAAATTTTCCAGATTCGTTCATTACCGATCCCGACCTTGTTCCCTTTTATCTCCAATGGCGGAAACTTCTCCTATCTGCTTCTCTACCTTCTCTTCGTCTTCTTCTTCGCATTTTAAATCGTCTGTTTCTCGCTCTAAACAATCATCATCTACCTCTACTACTTCTCTTTTCTCCTTTCGTAGATTCTCTCTTCCCCGTTTAAATTTTTCGTCCCGGTCTGTCCGTTTCTCTGTGAGAGCTTCTGATTCCGGTGGTAACTTCATCGGAGACGATTCGTTTGGCTTTTTTCCCTGGGAGTCCTCCCATGGAGACGGTGGTAAGTTATCGACATCTCAACAATTTTTCCCTTTTATGTTGTCCTTATCGTGTGGAATTGTTGATTTTGTAGGATATATATGAATGATTTTATGTCAATTATTGTATGTACTTGTTGTCTTGCACAAACAGTGTCTAATTTTTTATTTTTATTTTTCCAAATACATTAGTACTAAAATTAGTTGATTCTCAAAACTAATGTGATTCATGTAAAATTTGAATATAACAAATATTGTTTTAGTAGTACTTTTTAAATAGCTTACAATAATTTAGATTGTACAGAATTAACTAAAATCAAATGAATTTATATCAAATTTTGACTGTTAGGATTTCACAAATTTAAGTTAGGATGACTCTTTTTGTGGAAGGGAAGGAGTATAATTTGATCATGGCTTAGTGGCTTCATTTCATTGTGATAATTGTATTGAATGTATACAGTATACATATATTATTATGTACTTATACATAAAATTGGGTGTGCGCGTGCACAAAAAGATAAAATAATATATATAAAATAAAGAACACAGTTTAACTTAATCTCTTTGACAATTGTGACTTATAGCTGGTTTGCATATGAGTTTGATGATGATCAACATTTGAAGTTTTAAAACTTAGTTGAACTTAATACATGATGACTAGTTGTATTATATTCATTGCATTCCTGTGTTGAATCCGATATACGTGTATAATTGTATTCACGTTTATTTTACTCAGTCTGGTAAACAATTTAAAGTTGAAAAATCTCAAGGCACTCTCTGGTTTATTAGATTTGTGGTCCGGCTTGAAATTTGAATACTCATTAATCCCTAGCATTGTTTGCACCTTACAGAGATTTTTGCATTCTATCATTTGTTCAAGCATTGTGTTCTAGGTGCTGTTTCTAAACCTGGCATTAGGAATTAGTATTTCATCAAACTTATTTTGGAGAAAACCAGTTCCTTTAACTTCAAAGAGAAAAACCTTCATTGTACAGAAATTAACTATTTTGATAATAGCTTGCTAATTGAGCCTTTCTATATATTTTTTTCTCCAAAATTAAATATTATACACTCCCATGAGTATTTACAGTTTCTTCTTAAACTGTGTTGACTTTCATCTAAAAGCAATATAGGTATATGGGTTTGGACTTTGCTGCAGTTTTTAAACCAAAAAAAGAAGAAGGTGAACTTGTAGGTCTTTTGGTCCTTCCCAACGTTAATTTAAAGGAAACAAAAGAGAAAATGAAAAACCTTCTTTGTGCAGAAATTAACTATTTTGATAAATGCTTGCTAAATATTTATATATATATATATATATATATTTTATATTATTTAATTATTACATGTTTGCTCAAGTATTTTTCAGTGTTTAAACTGTATTGGATGGTTCATTAATTAGTAATATCTTCATAAATCAATTTGCCTTTAAGAGTTTGGGCTTTGCAGCTGTTATTTATGTTAAAACAAAAACAAGAAAAAAAATGTGAATTTGTGAATTGACCTAAATATTGTTGACAGTGCAAAGGACCCCTCTCTCTTCTTCTTCATAAGTTTTCTTATTCTTGGGTGCATGTGCTCCATGAATCGGTATCGGAAATGATAAATGCAAACTGAATCAATTGTTATAATAATAACTGGATTATTAGTTAACGTATCAAAATTAACTGTTTGGTGATTCTGCTAACAGGCATTCAGTGGGTTCCTGAGGAAAGAATCACGTTGTTCACTGCTGATGGACTCATTCAAATTGGTGGATCCATGATCCCTAGGCGTATTCCTTCTTCAGATGTATGTCAAAAATTTGTTTTTATTTTATTTTTTCCTGTTAATTATATCTCTATATTTCACTGATAAGAAAAGATGGGGTATGATTTAACTACTTTAACACATCATTTGAATAATTAACAGGAAAAAAAATATAAAGTTCCCAGAAGTGTGCCAATTCTCTTCACACATTTTAAGTGATTTTTTTTGCAATGCCCTCCCTGAAGGTCTTAAACTATCAAAGAATAGAAATAGCGTGGATAGAAATCCGTTAAATTTTTTTGCAATGCCCTCCTTGAAGGTCTTAAACTATTTCTAGTGTGGCCCGTAAGGGGGTGGAAGTGCACATTTTCGTGTTCAGAGCATTGTCCAAGTGAGTAGGCAGCGCCTACCAAGGGTTAGGCCCGCTTTTTACTTATTCTATTATTCTAATCATGAGTGAGTTCAACAGATGGAATTTTTTAAAATAGAATAAAAACTTGATCACATATTTTGAATTTGTGAGCCGTGACCATCTAAAATGGCAAAATAGTCAATGAGACTTCATTCAGGAAAAAATTAATTGCCTTATGTCTTCTCTTTTCTCTAAATTTCTTTCTTTTTTCTTTCTTTGTCTTTGTCACCATAGTCTAGCACTGCCTCAACCCCAAACTACGACTTCCACCGCTGGATGGAAAACATCATCTTCCCCCACATGGCTATTTCAATTATCTAACGCGTTTAACAATTTCCATATGCTGAGGTTTTTAATGAATAGACAAGCCAACAGTCTATTAAATCCGGTAATGTACCTGTTGGTCCTTGATTTCCTAGTTGAGCCATGATTGAGGTTAGCTGGTTACTGTGTTGAATACTTGAATTTTGGTAGATTGGCTATGACGGTGGGTTGTGCTGCGTAAAAGAGCTAGGAAATATTAAAAATTATATCAAGTGTTAATCAATTGATAAATTTTTGACCTGAAAAGTATAGTGAAAATATGGGTATTTGATAAAGGATAGAGATCTTATTTTCACGTGCATGCTTCCATTTGATTCAGTTTTTACAAGTAGTGTGAAACCTTCACCAAAATAATAAAAAATGAAACTTGGGGCCAAATTATAATCACATGATCTTTTAGGGTAATTTTTAAGTTTCCTTTATAATTAGTTTGGAGTTGTGAATTGAATCAAGTTAAGTAAAGTCGAGAATTGTTGAGTACTTGATTATTTTTAGTGGAGGCAAGTCGGGTATTGTTAATTGGTTACTTATTTTTGCCGAGTTGGGTTTTAAAAACTAGGAACTCGAGTCGAGTAGGTAATCGAGTATCTCTCGAGCTAGGTGCACCGAGTTGAGTTGGGTATATTACAACTTAGGTGTTGAGTTGCGAACTTATAAAATATGCATTAAATAATATATATCATTGAAAGTACTCGGGTACTTTGGTAATATCGGGCCAGATCAAGCAGAAACGAGTACTTAAATGAGTCAGAGTGGAGTATCCCAAAACCCTCATCTCAAATCCTTTACAAAGCAAGTTCAACTCGAGTAGCGGAGTCGAGTATACCAAAACCCCCATCTTAAATCCTTTACAAAGCAAGTTCAACTCGAGTAGCGGAACCGAGTTGGATTTACTCAAGTCGGGTTGTGTAGTTGGGCTATGGGGTTTGTTTACAGTCCATTATTACATGGAAAATATAGTGTCATAGCTGCCTTGTCAAAGTCTTTATAAGCTTTCGTATGCGTGACTCAAATTATAACATTTTCATGTATTCTGTGCTGAAGCCGCTCAATGTTCTAAAAGGCAGGAGGCGGGCGGCCAGGGGGCCTAGACGGGATTTTTTATTTTAAGCCAATTTTAATATTTTATCTTACATTTATCCAAACAAAACAATAATATAAAGCAAAACAATCTATAATAAACATAATAAAGGCATTTGCTTAAAGTTCAAACACATTCATATTGCAAATGTCAAAGTTCAAACACAAACATGCAATTATTCAAAGTTCAAACATATCTTTAACGTATTAGTTTTATTCATAAACATTAAAATTTCAAGAATTCAATTCAATATTGAAACTTAAGAAACTAAACATAAATTTAACAATTATATTGAATTAAACTAAATATTACAAATGTCATCATTTATATAATGTGAAGTTGGTACAAGTTCAAAAAAATTACAACTATAATAAAATTATCCATTTTGACTTGATCTTGTTGACTTCTTGTTGTGATTTGATATGCTACAACTTGCATTATAAATATGGTAAATCATTAGAAAAATAAATATATCAAGATCTGGTTTGAGTAGTTATTAAAATAAAAAAAAACCTCTTCGCCTAAGTCCCACCTAATTTTCTGGAGGGATTTTTTTGTCTCATTGGGCCTAGCTGAGGCGCCAAGGGGGTCTAGCGCCTAAGCGAAGCGCCAGGGGGGCCTAGTGCCTAGGTGAGGCGCCAGGGGGGCCTAGCGCCTAAGTGGGGCGCCAAGGGGGGCCTAGCGCCTAGGCAGGGCTTAGGCGGACCTAAGCGGGGATTTTTAGAACACTGAAGCCGCTACGGCACTTGGACCATAAGTACCTTGGACTAATTCCTAGTGGGTTGTGTTTTATCAAATGGGCAAGTGTTGACACAGTACGCCTTTTGATTTGATATGAGGAGAGGTCAAAAGCTAGATCTTCAATTGAACTGTAAAGTAAAGCCATACAAGAGGCCCATGACATCAATAACGGCTGTGTTTTTTTTCCCCACAAGAGAACTAACCTTCCAGTTTCTTGAAAATTTCTGAAACACTAAACTTAGCTTTGGACACAACTGGTGGCATTTGGAGTTATGCCATTTTGAGCTATATCTTATGTCCCATCTTTTACAGTGAAGTCATTGTTCTTTTGAAAAAGATGATGAGATTGTTGAACAGTGCATTCGCCTGCACAATGGTGTATCTTTTGCATGCAGAGGAAACAAGGGAAAGTAAAGACTTCTCAAAGATTCCAACGCTATCAAGAGAGTGACTACATGGATCCAGCTCAAGGCTTATGTTTGGGTGCTCTCTTTGATATTGCAGCAACAAATGTAAAAACTGCTTTTGCTTTTTATATCAGACTTCTTGATATATCAAAGATATTATATACTTATCCAAGAATTTGTCATTGTAGGGGCTTGATACCGGCAGAAGGCTTTGTATCATTGGGTTTTGTCGGTCCATTGAGATGTTAAGTGATGTTGTGGAGGACACTGTTTTGGAGCATGGTGGAGAGGTATGTAGGCTCTTTTGTGTCAAATTATTTCAACTGACCACTTGACCATTTGATTGCTGGAAACATGTGAAAGTAAAGCCTGCTTTATGTATCCCCTTTATCCCCTTTTCAAATAAATGTCAATATTACAAAAAGCCACTTAGATTTAGTCTTCAGTAGGTGTTATGGTGTGTAGCCCAGACCTCAAGAATTCAACATATAAGTGAGTTTTGGGAGCACAGTTTAATACCTTTTCTGCTGTTTAGTTTACTTTTCTAGTGTTCCCCCAATTCCCCTCTCAAAAGTGCATCCGGGTCTTTCATATAATACAGCATATAGTAAGTTAATTGAATTGAGTTTCCAATAATAGATAAATAGATGGGTGACATTTTTTTTTCTTTTTGATTAGCAAACAAATCCACTCTATAAATGCCAAAAGGCCCAAGTACATGGGGGTTAAGGTAGTACAGGAGTAAGTTTACTCATGATGGGATAACATGATCATGTTAAAAGACAGGTTTGATTTTTGAGCATATATATTCAATCTCTTTCCTATTTTTGATTGCTGTTGATGATTTTTTGGATTATCTCTAGTGTAGATGGTGTTATTGTTCCCGTGAGGGTTGAGTTTGTTAGGATTAACTTTAGTGGTAGCGGCAGTTGATTTTGGGAAGGGAAGTTGTGTTTCAAGGACAGATGACTTGGTTCTTTCTTTGTTTGTGGATGAGTCGGTTGGTACCTGTTAGGCAGTAGTTTTTTAATGTTGGAATCTCCCTTCTGAAATTTGTTAAAGAGCTGTTTACCAATTTAGTTTCAGAAGCATCCAACTTTATGTGTTTGACTCGTTGACGTGTTTTTACCCAATGGTCAGGTAGTAACTGCAGAAAAGGCAAGTAAGGGCGGTTTGCAAGAAAAACTAACCATGACAGTTGCAGTGCCACTACTTTGGGGGGTTCCTCCGGCTTCTGAAACACTCCATCTTGCCGTTCGGAGTGGTGGGGGGATTGTAGATAAGGTCTTCTGGCAATGGGACTTTTTGTAGATGAATTGCTCCGCCAGCTGTTCTAACTGTCTTCTGTGCGGTCTGTACATAATTGGTGTGTTCTATGTACAAAAAATGTTGTATCTATATGTACATAATAATCTATTTTTATGTGTATATCCAATTAATGGTACCAATTGTTATCTATAAAATATCAAATTGTTGGTACCAAATGAGTTTCAAATGGCAAAACATATATAAACGCTTAAACATAGACGGTGGTGAAGCCATAAATTTTTTGTCAGTGGGGTCGAAATAATTGCTACTCCTTCCATCCCATAATAACTGTCGTTTTAGTTTTATGCACATGGATTAAGAAAGTCATTTAATGCTATCATTTATTAATTAAAATTTGTGTAAAATTCCATCACTACTCCTTTATGGAAAGTTGAAAACTATTAATACAAGTGAGATAATTTCTTGGGACAATAAGAGAAGGTAGGGGTGATATAAGAAAGTAAATAATTTATTCTCCTAGAAAGTTGTAAACGACAAATAAATTGAAAAAAAAAAATTTCTTCTAAAACGACAGTTATTATGGGATGGAGGAAGTAAAATATAAATAATTTGGCGGGGGTTCGGAGCATCGTCGCCAAGTCAATTTTTTTTAATACTTTATACTTTTGGATCACACACACACACACACATATATACGGTCTACTTCTCCAACGAGCTTTAAACATCGAACTAAAAACGAACCGGCTATAGCGACGGGTTTTTTCGCTATAGCAACGGTTCAAATCGTCGTCATAGCTATGTCGTCGGCTTTGTATGTTATAGCGACGGAAAAAACTGTCACTATAGCCGATTCGTTTTTAGTTCGTTATTTAAGGTTCGCAGGAGAAGAGTACCGTATATATATATATATATCGGTCCGGATATTAAGCTTACCTGATGTGATAAAAATATGTAACTGCAAGTGCACAGTGTCAAATTAAAGAACTGGCAAGTACAGGTCAAACCCACAGAGACTAGATTAATTTTAATGTATCATTAATATTTAATTTAGGTGAATTAGAATTAAAGATTGAGAATTGATTAACTAGAATATGAAAATTAATAATGAAAAAACATTCTAAGAATCCGAATCCATTAAATAATAAACATTACATATAATTCAATCTCTTCTATTTTTATAACTTAATTATAATTTTGATCTCCCTTTCCTTTAATTTAGTAATTTTACAATTAACGTGGGCAAACATAGACTATGAAAATTTAAGGATTAACTATAACCCATCAAAACTTCTTTAAGCAAGCATGGATTATGAAAAACTCATATCTAAACAATAATATATCAAAACCTCTTAATTAATTTAAAATCACATAAAAATTATAAAACGAAGGTATTTCAATAATGAAATATGAAAGCAAAATCAATTAAATATAAAAACATAAATAATAGAATAAATAAAAAATATTATCATGAATAATTATTTAATTTCATCTTCATCCTAGATATAAAAAAAATTAGCTAGACATGAAAAATAAATTAGCTAACAAAAATAAAAAAGAGAACAAGATTAAAAATAAATAAGAAAACTCCCTTTATTGACGATTCTCTAACAAGCGTACAATGAAAAAATAATTTAATCTACTCCTACTCCTAACCTAAATTAGTAATACAATATCTAATACCCCTTTCTCTTCAAAACAAGAGATCTATTTATAGAAAAAATAAATTTATGCCCTAATTTAGATTTCTTGAACTTGGACACTTTTATCCCCTTTTTTCCTCTTCTTTTCTTCTTGACTTCAATCTCTATATGACAATCCTCCAAGAGTCCTTTTCTATCTTTAAGAGCTGAATATAAATCCTGTAATTGCTCCCCAAGAAAAATAAATGTTATTTCCTACAAAATAAAATAAAATGTATTAGTTAAATAAAATAAGCATATAAAATAATGAATATGGGAACATTAAAATGTATTAATTATGTGTCTATCAAATACCCCCATATCTAGCTTTTGATCGTCCTTAAGTAAAATAAAAATAAAACAAAAATGATACTACCCCATTTTCGTAGAAAACACGATTGCACTTAATATATGCAACAAGCCTTTAAACCCCAAGGTTACCCCAAGTGGACGAGTTGTGTCTCGTGAGGGTTTGCAGTGAATATACCCACAAAATTCAAAAATATTTTTGAGTTCAACATGTCATGAAATTGAAATAAAGCTTCTAAATATCCTTGGGCATTATACACAAGTAAGATTAAATTCAAAATCACACTTTCACCTTATTAAAAATATTCAATTTTTATTCTAGACACCATCCTTTATTAAATTAATTTCATGTGATGCAAGCATGTTTATGTGATGTAACTCTTAGTAGGAATTTTTACCATGAAAATCAAGCAAACTCATTTTTCTTTTTCTTATTTCTTTTCCTTTTTTTCCCCATTTTTTTTTTAAAAAAATCTCGACTTGTGCAATGTCTCATTTTCTTAGACTTTTCAGAGTTACCCATGTATCGAGCATTTGACCAATGACTCCCAAATCAGTTGGTTTTAGGGCACTAAGTGTAGAGACACCCCTAAGGGCTTACTAACTCGAGTAACAAAGACTATAAAACTAGATTAGTCAAGCTACTTATATTCATCACACTTTTCAGCGTGAATATCGATGTTTCATAAGGCTTGGATACCCAATTATTTCGTTCAATGGACATTGAAGCTGTTACTTATTTCTTTTTCTTTTTCAACTTTATTTTGAAATTACTCGAATCATAGTTTATACCCCACAACTAAGAATTAGTGCAAACATGAAGTGCAAAATGTTTATGAAATTAATTTTTATTCCAGATGGTATTTCAAACTAAGATTTAGGATCTAATCAAAGACTCAAGAGTTCTAAATCTTTCAATCTCATTTATGAGTTTTGCTCTACAGACACTTACTAAAATTCATCCAACTCATAAAAAGTTAAACAAAAATTTTAATTTTTTTAGTTTTTTAGTTTTTTTACTATATTTTCCTATAAAAAAAAGTTAATACAATAATACAAACAGACTCCCCCCATACCTAAATCATGCATTGTACTCAACGTATGCAAATGAAGAAAAGAAAACAAAGATGTGAAAGAATTGTACCTTATATACGGGGCATTTGTTATGCAAGAAAATGTGATGAGAAGGAAAACAAATGTATATACCTATGAATTTCATAAATCCTAAAAAGTATGTGACTAAAAATGAATAATACAAATGAGTAAGTGAGTGTGAACTTGTCATGATTTTTAGGAGGTCTAAAAAATTGAAAATAGTCAGAATCACTACAAGAAAAAATCTTATTAGCGACCGCCTTATTGGTCGCAGATGTCTATCGGCGATCGAATACGGTCGTAGATAGTGGTCGCATATATTCTGGACGCTGACTGCACGTCGGCGACCACTTTTAGCGACCCGAGTGTTAGCGACCGGCATATAGCAATCGATGTCGTCTCTAATCTGAGTCACGTCTCATTGTTGACGTGGCTCACGTGTTCGCGACCACCATTAGCGACCACCCCAGTCGCTGATATCCCCAAGTCACCCCCGGTCGCTGATACGTATCAGCGACCGGATGCAGTCGCTGATTAATAATAATAAAAATATTTGTCTGTTTTATGGACTCCTCAAAAAATTTATACCTGTTTGTACCTGTTTTATATCTCAACACACATCAGTATATATAAATCACCAAAATTATATAAATTAATCGATCCACACGTCCATAAACCAACACAATAAACAAATCGCTTGAGCGACTAAAATTTATATAAAAAATATATCTTGAATCTAAAACTATAATTAACTCCATTGTCTTTGACAACAAACAACTCAACAAGCAAACAATTAGTTGTAGTGAAAGAAAATATTACAATCTAAAGATTTTCTGTTTTCTTTCTAGATATATACAGCATCGTCTCAACTACTCTTACAAGTCATATTTATAGACCTCTTGCAAAGAGAAACTCTTCCTGAAGAAAAGATACAATAGAAGAACCATAAGTAACTAAACATAAAGTTAAATTCATGACAAAATTACCTCGGCACCATCATCGATATCCTGTTATTGTGTTAACGTTCGCCATTGCATAAGCTAATGCCCGCGCCAAGTGTAAGAAGTAGATTACGAACTTGATAGTCGGTCATCTTCGATAAAGTTTGTCCCCAGTACTCCTTGAGAAATGTAAGCTAGTTGTGGCCCACCTCTCTATGAAATCAGAAAACATCGTCAATTTTATAGTCCTAAACCTTTCAGCTGTTACTCCTGTTTTTGCAAAATTAACTGCCATAGAGTGAAGGGTTATCAAATTCGACATTTTTTAATCATAGTCTTATCTGACTCAAGGTCTGTATGTACTAAATGTGCAGTAAAGATTGTACCCAAGGTATGAGAGACAAAGGAAGAGTTGCAGGAAATTCAGCAACTTCCAATAAGTATTTCACCATACTGTACTTCTTCTCGAATTCCCAGAATAAAGTGGTTAATTCCCGAACAAAGTGGTAATTCTCGAACCGTTTACCCACTTTGTTCAGGAATTCAACAGGAAATACAGTTGAATTAATTGAACCACTTATTGGGAACTGTTGTATTTCATGCAACTCTCAAGGAGTCTCTCATTTTTCATGCAAACCTTGAGTCAGATAAAACTATGAGTAAAAAATATCTCAGTTGACAACCCTTCACTTTATGGCAGTTGATTTTGCAAAAACAGGAGTAACAGCTGAAAGGCCTAGGGCTTTCAAATCGAGGATGTTTCCCGATTTCATGGAGAGGTGGGACAAACCAGCTTTTACACTTCTCAAAAGTATTGGGGGAAAAATTTATCGTGCTAGTCTTAAATCTATAGTGAATGAGAAGTCGCAATCTATTTGTTCACAGAATATAATATCATCAAGATGTGCATATAAAATACTGAAAGATATATATGTTTATATACTCAAAATGACAACGCTTTAATTAAAAAAAAAGAATGACAATGATTTAATTAAAATAAATAAAAGAGAGAACATACTCTATCAATAATTCAACTGCAGCATCCTTATGACCAACTTATTTCGAATGTTTTGTTATCAAATATCAGTATTTTTTTGAAAAATACTTTCTCTCACAATCTGTATCATGAAAGTATAATATGAATCTACGATCAATTAACGTAATTGGTCTTGAATCTGACTCCACAAAGTAGTACCTCCGAAATATATACAATAAATTGGAGAAAGATGAAAGTGTGCACTTGCTGAAATATAACTTGTAACAATTAAATGAAAACTTCAAGTTATATATAATTTAAAACAAATACGTACCTTCATCATCGCCCATGAGTAATGATTACTAGGATAAGAGTCAAGAACTTTCTTGTATGCATGATTCGACATAGCAGTTACAGCTAATACTCCAACAGGTTACTCGGTAGCCAAAAAAATATGGGTCGTGTAGTTCCTGTTTGTGTCCCTTACTCGAATGATAAGTTAATTAAATTAATATGGACATTCCTCACTGTTCCATCAAAACAGAAGACAACATCCCGAAGAAGGGCCATTAAGCTGTTGAACAGAACGTCTCACCTATTTTTCTGTGATAACTACCCATCTCAGGAATTCGGAGTGGTTAGAAGCTGTCTGTGTCATGGACTGGACCCATATCAGCGATGATTTATTTCATAGATATGAATCATCGCCTGATATGGGTCCAATCCATGACATAGACAGTTTCTCACCACTCCGAATTTCTCAGATGGGTAGTTCCCATAGAAAAATAGGTTTTAACGTTCTGTTTAACAACTTAATGGCACTCCTTAGGGATGTTGTCATCTGTTATAATGGAACAATGAAGAATGTTTGCAGTAATTCAATTAACTTATTATTCGAGTATGGGACACAAACAGGAACTACACGACCCATATTTTTTTGGCTGTCGAGGAACCTGTTGGAGTATTAGTTGCAACTACTATGTCAAATCCTGCATACAAGGAAGTTCTTGATTCTTATCCTAGTAATCATTACTCATGGGCGATGATGAAGATACGTATTTGTTTTACATTATATATAACTTGAAGTTTCCATCTAATTGTGACAAGTTATATTTCAGGAAGTGCACACTTTCATCTTTCTCCAATTTATTATATATATTTTGAAGATACTGCTTTGTGGAGTCAGATTCAAGACTAATTACGTTAATTGATCGCAGATTCATATTATACTTTTATGATAAAGATTGTGAGAGAAAATATTTTTTAAGAAAATGCTGATATTTGGTTACAAAACATTCGAAATAATTCGGTCTTAAGGATGCTGCAGTTGAGTTATTGATAGAGTATGTTCTCTCTTTTATTTATTTTAATTAAATCATTGTCATTCTTTTTTTTAATTAAATCGTAATATTTTATTTATTTATTTTATAATATATTATAAAATAATGCTACTATCACATAATTTTGGGTCACATAATTCTCACATACACACACATACTCTATGTGTATGTGAGCTTTATGTGACCCAAATTATGTGATAGTAGCATTAATTGCTCTATTTATGTTATGTCTTGAATTATATTATATTAACTAAGTAAATTAATGCTACTTAATTTATTTTAATTAGTATTGAAAAACTAAATAATATTAACTAAGTAAATTAATACTATTTAATTTATTTTAATTAGTATTGGAAAACTAAGTAATATTAACTAAGTAAATTAATACTACTTAATTTATTTTAATTAGTATTGGAAAACTAATAAGTAATATTAACTAAGTAAATTAATACTACTTAATTTATTTTAATTATTATTGAAAAACTAAGTAATATTAACTAAGTAAATACTACTTAGTTATAAATTTAGTAGTGAAAACTAAGTAAATGCTACTTAGTTGATTTTAGTAGGAAAAAATTAAGTAAACTAAGAAAATTTATTTTTTTATTTTTTTTACTTTAATTTGTATTATTTTATGTTATTTTATTTTATTTACTCTCTCCGTCCCATAGTTATAGGCTGATTTTTTTTGGCACATAGTTTAAGAAAATCATTTAAGTTAGTTTAAGTGGTAATTTTTTTTAAAAAAATTCCACATATACCCCTTAATATGGAATTAATGAATAAGTTAATTACTCCTTACTTATCACACTGGAACTCTCAACTTAATTGATTAACGTGTATTGACCATTAAAGTCCTTAACCATAGAACTTTAACCAAAGATGGAGTTTTTAATCTACATAAACTTTCAACCAATCACAAAATATGTTAAACTAGTAAAGCCTAAAAAGTTGAATTCTTTTATTGAGAATACAACAACATTAACTGTGGTGATAAAAATAATGATGTTGAATGTTGTTTCTTCAAAAAAAAGAGTAATGGTTGAATATTTATTATAAGGGCATAAAAGTAAAACAAGGAACCAATTAAATTTTATAAATAGTAAGTAGCCTATATATTAGAACATCCCAAAATGAGAAATCAACCTATAACTATGGGACGGAGGGAGTATATGTTATTATATTTAACTTAATGTAGATTAATATTTAATTTATGTATTTTAGTAATTAATATTATATAATAATACACTAACATAAGCCTCAATATCATATTATGAACATGCATGCATTGAAATTGCATAAATTAAAGTCAAATTAAAACTAAATATTACATATATATAAATCTAACCCAAATTCAAACTAAATAGCCAAATCAAACACATATAAACACATATAAAAACATAATATGCAATATATATAATTTCAAATCAAACCCAAATTGATAATATATATAAAGGAAAGAAAGAGATTGAATACCTAGATGGGGTTGCCGGCGTCGACAGACGGCGACGATGGACAGCGGAGGCGGGCGGCGTCGCCGGGCGGAGTCTCGGCATCTCCTTATTCTCCTTTTCTCTCCTCCCTTTTTTTTTCTGTTCGCGCCTTCTGCAGAAGACCAGAACAGATCGTATTTAAAAGTATCAGCGACCGCCTTTGGCGACCGCATGCGGTCGTTGATTTTAATTAACTTGACGGTCGAGCTGCTGAGGAAGTCAAACCGTTCTACGACCACTATCTACGACTGGGTGCGGTCGCAGACTTGAATTAATTTCTCCTGCGAACTCAGGCACCAAAATTTAAGGCGATAAATTCAACTTGGCGACCGGTTAGCGACCGCACGGTGGTCGCTAATACCAAATAGTGACTATTTTGGATAACCGTCGCTAATTGCGGTCGCTAAGTCTAATATTAGCGATCGAATACGACGGTCGCAGCTACTATTGGTCACTGATGGGCCTGTTTCTTGTAGTGAATTTTCATCAGAATTATGCTTAGAATTTGTCTCAAGAAAACTTTCACTAACATGTTCAAATGATAGAAGAATTGGTTCAAATACATGTTCTAGTTTAGTTGACTTATTTGTAGTAGATCTCAAAAGCTCATTGACCTTATCTAAATATTCAGATTCATTCCAATTTTGGTCAAGGTGATTTAAGAAAAAACTAATTGGATATTTTTCAATCAAGAGTCTATTTTCAATTATTTCTTGGGCCATGGACAACTCTTGTATCATATTTACTTTAATGGGTTGGTCCAAAAATTCACTATGTGATTTTTTTGAATAAGTCTTTCAGGGTATGGAGCTTTAGGCTTATAGATTTTTTCAATCGACTCATTAAATGTGACATGATCAATTTTAAGCATAGACTTATAATTTTTAGACTCCTCAAATTCGCTTGACTCAAACTGTGTAGAATTGAATATAAAATTTTTATTTTCCTCATCATTTCCACAACCATCAAGATTTTCAAAATTAATCTCAGAGTTATTAAAAAATTCACCCACCTCTTGTTTATTTATTATGGTGGCTAATCGACTCATTTGAATTTCTGGACGAGATATAGTTTAATCCATGCTAAATTAATTTTTCATTAAAACTTTCATAATTTTCTCTAAGTCACTAAGTCTCTCCTCTTCTTCATTTGATAATTCTTGTGGATATTGAAGTTCTGGATCCGAATATGGGTATGGATATGGATATGAACTTAGATAAGAATTTTAATAAGTTGAAAAAAAATTATTTACTTGGTGTGCATTAAAATTTTCATAGGGTTCTTGATTACAAGCAAAATTATTATTCTAACTATAATAAGAATCCATCTTTCCACAACTCACAAAACAAATAGACAACTAACCACGAAAGTCACAAAAAAAATTCTAATTCTACGATTTACCTAAATAAAATCTAGACAGCTCCTAACTGTTCCGAGTTACATCGTAAGGTTCGCCAAATTCAAAATTAATCACACCACTAGTCAGGTAAGTGTAAGAAAGGTGGGAGTCTCTCCGTAGGTACGATGACTAATTGAATAACCACACGTTCTTTAAGCGTTTACCTTTTGAACCACTTACCTAGACACCAGTAGTTTGATTAATTTAAAATTTAGCCTCCTCTTGGAGTCACTTGTCCTAATTGAGCTCAAAATTTCTAGAGACCAACGTCTTCTTGATTTTATTAAGGCAAGGTTATGCAAAATGAATGGGTGGTTTGTGGGCTAAGGAAGGGTGATGAAATTCTCACCTTATCTTGTTACAGGTTGTGCCCTTAATGTTAGATTACAAATGAGAATGTACAAATAAAATAAAATAAAAACTATAAACAAATAAAATGCCCTAAAACTATGTGAATTACGAAAGAATAAAAAATTTGACGTACCTCAATCCTCCAGCAATCACCACAGTTCATATTTGGCAAAAAATAAATAAAATAAAAAATAAAAAATCTAAACAAGATGTGCTCTAAGTGAGTGAATGCATGAATGCGACAATTAATTTTCTAACTAACAATAAAACTAAAAAAAACGAAGTTACTATATATATATATATATTTTTTTTTTTGAGTTAAGATACAAAATACCAGAAAAAACAAAGCAATAATCTTGTCTTTTCGCACCGTTGATCCGCTTCAATAATTTTGAAAAAAATATTTGAAAAAAAAATTTAACTCGAATAAATAAAAATTAAGTCTAGTCCCCGGTAACGGCGCCAAAAATTTGATGTGATAAAAATATGTAACTACAAGTGTACAGTGTCAAATTGAAGAACTGACAAGTACAAGTCGAACCCACAGAGACTAGATTAATTTTAATGTATCCTTAATATCTATTTTAGGCGAATTAGAATTAAAAATTGAGAATTGATTAACTAGAATATGAAAATTAATAATGAGGAAACATTCTAGGAATCCGAATCCATTAAATAATAAACATAACATATAATTCAATTTCTTCTATTTTTATAACTTAATTATAATTTTGATCTCCCTTCCCTTTAATTTAGTAATTTTACAATTAACGTGGGCAAGTATAGACTATGATAATTTAAGAATTAACTATAACTCATCAAAACTTCTTTGAGCAATCATGGATTATGAAAAACTCATATCTTAACAATAATCTATCAAAATCTCTTAATTAATTTAACATCACATAAGAATTATAAAACGAAGGTATTTCAATAACGAAATATGAAGGCGAAATCAATTAAACATAAAAATATAAATAATAGAAGAGATGAAAAATATTATCATGAATAATTATTTAATTTCATCTTCATCCTAGATATAAAAAAAATTAGCTAGACATAAAAAATAAATTAACTAACTAAAATAAAAAAGAGAAGAAGATTAAAAATAAATATGAAAACTCTCTTTATTGACGATTATCTAACAAACGTACAATGAAAAAATAATTTAATCTACTTCTACTCCTAACCTAAAGTAATACAATATCTAATACCACGTTCTCTCTAAAACAAGAGACTTATTTATAGGAAAAATAAATTTGTGCCCTAATTTAGATTCCTTGAACATGGACACTTTTGTTCCCTTTTTTCCTCTTCTTTTCTTCTTGATTTCAATCTCTATATGACAATCCTCCAAGAGTCATTTTCTATCTTTAAGAGCTGAATATAAATTATTTATTTGCTCCCCAAGAAAAACAAATATTATTTCCTACAAAATAAAATAAAATGTATTAGTTAAATAAAATAAGCATATAAAATAATGAATATGGGAATATTAAAATATATTAATTACGTGTCTATCATTACTCTTTATCCAACATACCTTGCTTACCCCCTTTGACGATGGATCGGACGACGGTTCGGTCCGTCGCTGTATATTCAACCGTCGTCTATATGTTTTAGCAACAGATAACATATAGCGACGGACAACATATAGACGATGGTTGTATATACAGCGACGAACCGAATCGTCGTCCGGTCCGTTGTTAAAGGGGGTAAATAAGGTATGTTGGATAAAGAGTAAGCTTAAGATCCGGACCGATATATATATATATATATACTATATTATAATAAAAATATAATAAGTAATAATATATGGTATATATATTATATTGACTCATAATAGATTTTTTTAATCACAATTGTTCATAAGTAAGTAATTCATTATTTATATTTAAAAATAATATACATTAGATTATTATTTAGTTGAAAATATTATAGAGAAATATACATATATTGAGAGCAGGGGCGGAGGGAGGGGAGTCCGGCCGCCGAAAAAATTAGTATGCAGTAGGTATGTGGGTGAGTCCAGCCTGAAATTCGACAATAACGGGAGTTCCGGGGAACTCTGCGTGAGCTGGGAAGAAGTAGGAAATGGAAGAAAAAAAAGAAAAAGAAATTAAAAAAAAATATAACTTTATAATTAAGTAGCCTACAGATAATATAAATACTGACATATTAATAAATTTTTATCCGTTTGCAATTTTAAAATGGTCAAAGAAATGAATCTCTAATTTAAAAAGGAAGAAATACTAATAATTTACCTAGATTTTTTGCATCTTTTTGACACTTTTGGAGGTAGGTCGTCTAACAAACTTTATTAAATAATCTATCTATTTTGCAAAAGAAAAAAAGAGTTCCATTTATAAATTTTGTAAACACTAACTACTTTTCATTTTATATATGTATACTTTTTAAAATAATAAGGTGTTCATTCATTAATAATGACATTATATACATGAATATAACTAAGTGATAGAATTTTTTTTTTTTGAAACGAAAGGTGTATTTATGTTATTTAAAAATAATAATTACTTCGTTTCACAAAAAGAACTTTATTTATAAAATTTATCAATATTAAATATGTATTTTTGTTCTATATCTATCTCAAGTGAATAAGTTGTTAGGTTGACATTAACCACACTATATTAAAATATGATGATAATTTATACTCATCACTACAAAAATAATTATTTTTATATTCTTTTTAAAAAGAGTAATGGACGTGTTTGATCTTTTCAATATTTTTTTATTTGTGAAACGAAATAAATAACAGATGAGGTCTGTATATTGGAGGGTCTAATAGAAACAGAGGAGAAGAGGAGAGGAGAGGAGAGAAGAGAATCGCCGCTGCTGCTGCTGCCACTCTGCCGCCGGTCACCACTGTCGGTCGCCGCGCCGACGCCCGTCCGCTGGTCCGGCTTAAAATCTCTGGCTCCGCCACTGATTGAGAGGATATGAGTCATATGTGGTTAAAATTTGATTGACAAAGTTATAAATTTTCAATTTAACCCCGTATAATAGAAAATTTATAAAATTTTAGTGGAGTCAATTATATAAAATACTTAAAATTTTTAAAATCTACCTTACATTATAAATTAAATATTTTTTTCAGTGGGATCGATTGACCCCACAAGCTTGTATGTGGTACATAGATACATACATATGCGTGCTTATATGCATGTATATGTGCATATTCTATCAGCGGCTCGCAATTGCAACATATAAATATGCATATACAAGTATATATAATCACCCACTCTGAGTGATATGCAATATTTTCCCATGAATGAATATTGGAAAGTATATATACAAACCACATGCATGCATGCACTGTGCACACGCACATATTATATTTTGCCTATGGCTTTGGGTAAAAATAAATTATAAACAAACAAATAAATAAATAAAACGTTAGGACAGAAGAGTGTCATCTCTAGATTGTTATTTTATTTAAATTATAAAAAATAATTTTTATGTGCACATATAATAGAACTCATGTATTAAATAGTAATAGTAACAATGGTACGTAAAATGTTCATCTATATGGTTAGATTCACATATTAAAATACTTTATTTTTTATAATATTTGTTCACAATTATTTGTGGTGTGCATATATAAAACTACTTTTCAAGGTACTAATATATGGTTAGATTCATATATTAAAATACTTTATTTTTTATAATAATTGTTCGCAATTATTTGTGGTGTGCATATAAAACTACTTTTCAAGTTACTAATCGCCAAAATAATTTTATAACTTTTGAGTTAATTTCTACATTGGAGTTGCTTAGTTCTGTAGTCCCAGATATTCTGTGTCCTTGGAAACATGTATTGGAATTAGCATATTTTTTTTGTTATCGACCCATATAATCTGGTGTTTGGAGCTAGTACTTATTACAGTTTGTTTGAGTACAATAGGAAAGTGGAAAACAAGTCCTTCCAAATAAAATATATGAACTTTCTGTTAATTTCTAGTATCCTCTCCTCATATATGCATCTATTATAATAATAATAATAATAATAATAATAATAATAAGATATAACTTATTTTGAATTGATTTGGGCAGGAAAGCACAATAACGGTTTAGATTTATTTTAATTTTAATTCAATGACCTAGATTTCACCTCAATTCTTTTAACTTAATCTAGAGGCTCACATTTCATCTCACAAAAAAAAAATCTCGCCCAAATCATGGCCACCCTACACGCTACCCCCTCCTACATCGGGGCTAAATTGAATAGAGTCAAATTTTACCAAGTCTATGCCCGTGCAAATTATAGAGAGATTCCGAAGAGAGAAGGTGAATTAGTCAGTAGAAAGACAGGGATCTGGAGAGAAAAATAATGAGAGAACAGAGGCTAGAAGTAGAGAGAGAAAATAGAGAGGGCAGAGAAAGTGAGCCGGTTAGAAAACGAAAGTATTGAATATTGGGAAGGAGATGATCGGAGAAGGTGAACATAGCGGCGACCATGGAGAGACAGAGAGAGGAAAGAGAAAAAAGGTCGATGGGAGAGAAAGGAAGAGAGAGAGATGGAGGATTTCGTTACGTCGTGTCTACACACAATTAGTAGTAGTGTATTTGACAAATAGCATAACAGACGACACTACACAAAGACAAAGAGACTAATTAACATTTCTTGGTTCAGTAGGTGCAACACCTTTTTGACATTTCACTAGAAAAGACATTCCTGGATAACCTTTCCCCCAAAAGCTTTTGGACATTGATCTTACAAATATTTCCAAATAGCTGTCAAACCCCCAAATTTAATTTATTCTAATCAAACAAAATGATGAAGAGGTCAATGCATTCATCTTCCAAGAGAGCTTGACTTTTTTTAATTTTCTACAGGGTAAATTAAATAATCTTAATTTTTGTCCAAACAATACAGTAAAAACCAATCATGCATCCAAAATATCTCACTTATTTGGAGCCTATGGAGTGTATATATCTAATCCCGTAAAATGAACCACAGTTCAAATTTACTAGTTCGATTAAAATTTTGAATTTGAGCTCAATTCAAAATATTAATGATTTAAATATGATTAAATTTTAAAATTCGATAAATTACTCGAATCTCTTCAAATAATAATTTTCAATTGATATTCATTCGAAAAGTTCAAATTGTTCGGGCTCGATTCGAAATCTCGGTAGCTAAACGAGTCTCGATCAAACTTTATTTAATACTCGATAAATTTTGTGAACCAAATCTGAACAACTTAATACTCAATTCGACTTAATTCATTTACACCCCTAGATATAACTACTACTTTCCCATGAGGATTCCTTGCTTCGAAGATGTTTTCATTTTTTATCTTTTCTTTTTAAATCTATATTCCCAAGTTGGATTTTTTTATAATGAATTTATTTCCTAAAGAAATGGTTCTAATCAGAAGTTTATCCGTGACTGAAACAGGTTGATCACATGTACAACCAAATTAATCCATACAAAAACCAGATATTGTAGAATAATGGAATGCTGCTGCACCGCAGCCCATACTGGATGACTATTAAATCTTATATTGGTTTTTAGTTAATATAAATGACATGAATTGTTTGACATGTATGATCAAGATCTTACATTATTTTATGATGTCGATGACATGTCAATTTCGGGTTTAACCACTCATTATTATTATAATTAACTGTTGGTTTTGAAAATTAAGCAGGTGTATTTTTAAAAGGAAGACTGGGATCAGGATCAACATCATCAATGAACTTGAAAACTCTGATGCCCACAAAAATCCAAGATCCTCAAGTTCTCACCTTGGGCTTGTCCAGATTCACATTATATATATATATATATATATTCATGGAATAAAGAGGAATATATGCTTAAAAATTGGGATGTTTTGGGTTTGAATAAGTTTTGATTCTTAAAGAATACAGGCTACTCTAGTTTCAATGACATTTACTACTACTAGTTCATATCTGAATGGATGGGGATGCAGTTAAGACTGTAGTAACAAACACATAATTTCCCAAAAAGAAATACTGCACAAAGGAAGGAAACTTTTACCACTACCATGTACTGTCCCAGAAAGTTGTTCCAATTTGAAGGAAAAAAAGCAGCAGCAAAATAACCCATATTCCCCACAATACCTTCTTTAGAATCTCCAAGTACTAGCACTACTGGTCATCCACACCTTACCCTATATATCAAATCTGCTGCTGATTGATTTGCACTAACAACAATCAACATCAGTAGTACATCATGACTTTTTCCTCCTCAGTAGTAATCTTGTTTTCATCAACAAAGAAATTGAGATTAGAATTTACACATGAGACATGATTAGTGCTTATCAGCTGCTTAATCTCCTCAAGAGTACTATTACTATAATCTAATGGAATTTGATCACCACCACCATTGAACACCCCATGTATTTGTTTTTCTTGAGGAATAATATTATTATTAATCCCATCAATAATATTTCCTCCTCCATTAGAGAAGAGCATGAACTGTTCATGATACTCGACTTGATCTTTGTTACTTCCATCAGAAGAATTACTGCAGCTACCACTAGCAGCTCCTCCAAACATGATGAGAGGAGATAAGCCTTTCTCTTGATATGAACTGTGGATGGGGCCCACAAATCCATCTTGGGTTTGGAGATTTAGAAGAAGGTTTGCTGATGGGATGCTATTATTTGACAAGGTTTCATAATTACCAGCTGTGAAAGTAGACCTAGCAGGAGTAGATAGGGTTGAGTAATTATAACTGTTGGTGGTGTGGTTGCTAGTGCATTTGAATGCTAGTGATGATGATGGGGATTGTAGAAATGAAATTGATGATGATGGGTAAATATTGTTCGTACAAGACAGATAATTAGGAGGCCTAATTTTGTGATATTGAGATGAATTATAAGGATTGGGGAGCATTAATGATGATGATGATGATCCCATGAGGATTTTCTTCTTGAGCTTTGTGTTCCAGTAGTTCTTGATATCATTGTCAGTCCTTCCTGGTAACTGAGCTGCTATAATTGACCACCTGCACTCAAATTTCAATTTGTTGTTTTTTGGGTGAGAATAAGTTCCCATATATGTAGTTATATATGAACCAAAATAATACTTAATAGTTTTTTGTTTGAAATTGAAAGAGAGTCTATATCCATAGAGATCTAAAGCTTGATACATATGCATGCAAAGCATATATAAGCCACCACAACTAAAGTTAGCAGATCTTCTTGGAGTATGCAACTTTCTTTGATCTTTTTAATTATGCCCACTTTGCAAACTCCAATTTGAGATGGTACTAATGAGTACTGATAGTGTATGGATCAGAAACAGAAAATTATGGGGAAATGAAAAACTCTGGAAAGAAAATTTATGAGAATGTATAATTATAATTATATAGACATATAAAAGTAAATACCTGCTCCCAATGTTAGCAAAGAGGGTGCATATAATTCTGTCTTCATCATCTGAGAATTCTCCATGTTTAATGTTGGGTCTCAGATAGTTGAGCCATCTTAATCTGCAGCTTTTCCCACATCTTCTAAGCCCTGACGAGGATCATAAATATTATATGTAATTAGTACAAACAAGGAGTCATGTGAGATAAATACGAACAAACAAACAAACAAACAAAACGAAAAGATTAAAAATAAAACAATGACATTAAACCACACAAAATTAAAATCATGGTGTTTAATTTGTTGGAAATTTTTCGCTTGATATAACTTTTAAAGTAAATAATTATTATTACCAGCCTTTTGTGGTAGGGCAATCCAATTCCCTCCAGTCCCATGTTTCTCTATATACTCCTTTAGCTTTGCATCTTCTTCAGGTGACCATGGCCCTCTCTTTACATTTGCCTTGTCACAACAAGGAGCTCTTCCCATCTCTCTTAACTTCTTCTTCTTCTCTCTCTCTCTCTCTCTCTCCACTCAGAACTAGCTAGCAAAGCAATTAACAAAGGTTCTTGAAGGTGGGGGTTTTGTTTGTTTACAAGACTTGGGGGTTGTTCTAGACTGGAGTAGCTAGGAGTAGTAGTATACAATATTTATTGAGAAACATAAAAACAAAGTCAAAGGCCACACGGCCCCTTCTCTAGCTCTTTCTTTCTCTCTCTATATTTCATTTCAAACATCAGAGTACGTTGTTCTATATATATATATATATATATATATATATATATATAACCCTAGCTAGCTCGATCTTTTACTGCTTATTAGCTAAGTCTACTCGATCCCTCCTTCCCTCCCCTCCCATCTGCAACAGAGACCTTTTCACTTATTGGTAAGAGAATCCAAAGTCTGCCCTAGTAATGGCATACAATTCATATACTGAAAATGATATGATGGGGGCATTCATTAATTATTACTTACTTTTCAGCTATAGGGCCGCCAAGTCATACGTTTAAAGCACTATTGCTAATTTGGAGGCATACCAAATTTAATTTGGTGTATATATATTTCCTACCCGTATGTACATTAATCTTTCTCTTTCGAGTAGAGTACATAATTAAAGGTCTGAAACATTAATTTTGATTCATAACAAATCATTAATTTAATATTTGCCTCTTAATTCTCACTATATATTTCCAGACTAGGAATTCAAACTTTTAGCAACCATAAATCCACATGACGTTTTAACTAATATCCTCATATTTGGTTGATGATTTTAGTTTAATTTTCTTAAAGATGTTCCTATATTAGTAACCAAAAATAATTATTAATTTATATCATAACAAAATTGTACCTACTCCTTTTGGTCTAAAACATAGAATCAATTTTGAAGACTTAAAGGGCAGATATTTTTAAATTTTATTAAAATCCGTATGAATTATTTTATTTTAGACGATATAATTAATTATTAAAATGGTACACTATGTAAAAAAGTATTACCCTAATTGGAGTACTACAACGTGGATTACTGGTTAATATACTGCGGATTTCTTAAGCACCACCCTATGATGGTCAAGTGACGACAGCAACCTTTCAAGTTCATTTAAAGACATTTTTTTAATGATCATATATCGATCATAAACCATGAACAGGATAGATTGATTTATTTATCAATAATGCATATAAATATTTATTAATTAATTACCAGTAGCCACTTGCCATCAATCAATCAAGAAACGTTCCAATCCCTTTGTTGGTCAAAATTAATAAAGCACATGCAGGCAGGATACTTTTAAGTTGGATTGGGCAGGGTCAGTTTTTATGGCACAAACTAAATGAAGACGTAAGAATTTCTCCCTCCCACCGGCCACGGGCGGCCGATGAGAGTTTCATTCAACCTTTTTCATTTTCATTTTTTTTTTGTACGTAGTGGTATTATACATGTTAAATTAGATGTTATTAAGAACATAATTAAAAAATATTTTAATTTTAAATTAATATTAATAAATGTGATGCATAAATCTTTTATTTTCTTTGCTTTTAAATTAGTGATATATTTTTTTAATTTTCTAAATTAATTTATAAAATTCGAATATTTAAAATTGATATGAATTCATTTTTAATTTCGTAAGCAAAACATATGGTATTTAGATTGAAGTACTTTTTTAACTATCTGTTATAGTGGCTTGTACTAAAATATTTTAATTTTAAAAACTTAACTTAAAAAGACGAAATGAACAAAATAAGACGTATCTAAAGGTAATAATAAAGATAAAAAAAATAGTCAAACGAAACTCTCAGTTTCTAAATCTTAGATACAAATGTTTGATTTGACACTAAGAACACGAGACTACTGTTGTTTAATAGTTGCTTAATTAACTACCCTGTATTTGGACGCAATACGTACAATGCATTAATTATTAATTGTCATCTCAATTTAAGAAAAAAAAAAGAGTTGCAGGCAAAAAAAAAAAAGGGAAAGAAAACATGTTAGATAAGTGGATAGAGACGGTTAGTAATAATTTAATTGCTCCACTATAGCTAGGGACCATTTGAATATGGTAGGGGTGTAAAATTAATTTAAATATTATGAATAAAAAGTCATTAAGAGCTTGATTGATATATACGCTAAGGATTAATTCGCATATTTGGCAGCTTATAATAGACTTATAGCAAGGTTGATTGGGGTCCTACCAAAGATGGTGATGGTGGTGGTGGAGAAGAAAATATATTAATTTTGACATTATTAAGTTTTCCGACCTTATTATTAGGATAGCCAAAAGTAGCCAAGATATGCAAAATCTTGCTAATTCCTCCCATATTACCAGAGCAGGAGCAACATATTACTATTAATTAATTGTTGCCATATTACCAGAGCAAGAGCATTATATATTCATTCATGATCCATGATCCATCCATCCATCAGTTCTCAATCATGCATGCTCACTCACTCACTTCATTCTCCAGAAATTATAAACCTCCTTTTGTCATAGCTAGCTAGTGATCTGATCAATTTGATGCGTTTCAAGGAAATTAATTAAGCGAGCGATCGACTTTCCCAGATATCAGCAGTAGGATTCTTGAGAAAATCTGTCGTTGCTCTTTCATCATCCCACCCTATATATAGCCCCTAGAATGGGACCCCAACCTAACTTCACCAATTTCTTCTATGGTTTGATGATTTTATGCTTTTATATTTGTTATGTGATTTTAAATTAATTAAGAGTTTTTCATAATTCATTCTCGCTCTAAAATTTTTTGATGGGATATAGTTAATTCTTAAATTTTTGTAATTTATGTTTGTCCACGTTAATTATAAAATTACTAAATTAAATAGAAGAGAGATCAAAACCATAATTAAGTTGTTATAAAAATAAAAGAGATTGCATTATTTGTTATGTTTACTGTTTAATGGATTCGGATTCTTTGATTTCTTCCTCATTATTAGTTTTCATATTCTAATCAACACCAATATATAAAAGCACGTAAGGCGATCCATCTAATTGCAAAAAACGCTGAATTGCCTCGGATAGTTAGTATTATGATGTCGACTTGGTTAGTCCAAAATTAGGAGAGTTGTCTCGGTTGGTCTTGAAGTTGGTTTTCTCATTTCTTCTCCGATTCGTTGAATCTGTCTTTTCCTTTCCCATGCAAGAATGAATGTTGTTTCGTCTTACGGATACCAGTACTCTTCCGTTTCTCTGTGCATCTTTCCTCTTCTCCTATTAATTATACGCTTTAGTCGCCTTCATCTTCTTCAATATTTTAGAGCCTAAATCTGAGACACCAACAAGGCCACCATCATGACCTTAATTCATCGAATAGGACTATCAGTCAAAGAAGAGAGAGAAACTCCATCGAAGTGAACAGAGAAAAAACAACAATGAGCATTTGCAATGATGGATGACCCAAATACTGATTTCATCATCTCATGGAGTGATTCTCATCTAAGTTTCGTCGTTTGGAATTATCACAAATTCTCCACTTAAACACAACCAGTGGCGGACGTGTATGCAGGGCAGTATAGGCACCTGCCTATGCTGACTCTTTTTTTTAATAAGTATATTGGCATGACAGAAGTGTAACAAGTACAAAGTCAAGGGGGCAGATTAAAGAAAAAGTAAAGTTAGAGGGAGCAAAAAGAAATTTAATCGTTTGTGTTCATCTTCGTCATCCCTTCATCTCTGAACCATATATTTTGATTCTGAAATTCACACAATGAAATTAAAATCTCTCTGTCGGTGCCATCATGTCATGTCTGTATTTATCGTTGGATAAACCTACTTCATATTTATGTTTGTTTTTTTAAAAGTACTTCTCACAATAATATTAATTAATTAATGATGATATATATAAATCCTCCTAATAATTATAATATTGATCACAAATATTATACAAAGAGGTACATATGGAAATATTGCATTTTAGTTTATTTATACTTCAATTAACACATGAATTTAGTCCATCTATATATATATATTTCCTGAAATTTTTTGCCTCACAAAATTTGTATCATCCGTCTGGTTTCATAAATTTGAGGCAAAAGATTAAAATGGAAATTTCTTATGAATGGAGAAGTGACTAATAAATGACATGCAAAAGTCTAGAAAGGGATTTATCTCTTACTTTTTTGTCACCCTTTTCTAAAATAAAGGTAATTTTCTTCACATTTCAAATTAAAATATATCTATTAATTTTCTTTGTATTTTACAAAAAAAAATTACTTTTTTAAGGCTCGAGGGAGTAATATGCAGACTAGGATACTATTCATTTCAAATAAAATGGAGAATCTTCAGTTTTGTATATTCTTCATCATCATCTCTCTCCTGTCAGCATGACATTATATTCTAACACATTTTAAATCTGGACCATGATTATACTTTCTATTTTATTTGATTTAAGACTTGAAACTTACATTGTAGATGTGAAAAATGATCCTGAATTTTCTAATGTGAAAGGGATTGGTGAACTTGCTCAAAAGTTAGTTAAGAAGAATAAGGCTAATTTGTATCCTCAGGTTTATTTGTTGTTGCAATTAGCTTTGACTTTGCCGGTTGCTACTGCCACGGTGAAGAGAATATTTTCAGCGATGAATATATTAAAACCACTCTCCGAAATTAAATGGGCGATAAATGGTTGAATGATTGTTTAGTTCCTTACATTGAAAATGATGTATTTAAAACTATTGATAATGAAGCTATCTTAGTCTCTTAGAACATTTTCAAGCAATGGGAAATAAGAGGATAGCATTGTAATTTGTAACCATTATTATGATTAATTAAATTATGATTAGTTCAAATTTTCTTTATTTAATTTTAACAAAAAATTACTTAAAACCTGTCCTTGCTCGGATCAAATCTTGGATCCGCCCCTGAACACAACAATTTCACAAGTTTTGTGCGCCCACTCAACACAAGTCAATAAATCTCTTCAATCTATGTTAAATTAATGATACTTTTTTGTATATAACTTTTTTTCCATATCGGTTTGTTTCTCAATGTTTTATTGAATTTTTGAATAACTGGGTTTATTAATTAATACATGTGCTAATTATGAAGTTTTGCTGTGTTTCTTTACTATATATCAGTATTCATTCTAGAGAAGATTGGAGGAAGTGGTCTTGATTTTTAAAGGTTAGATTGCATTTTTTCCACTAAAATTGTACACTGCCTGTTTGATGGAATGACACAAAGAGGTCTTACATAATTTTTAACTTTCAATTACACAAATTAGAATATCATTAAAAAATGAAGTGTTATACCTATCATTTTGTTTGCATTGCATTTAAGTTAATAAAAATTTTCTTTGCTTATGTGTAAACCAATATCTTACGCATAACTTACCAGGAGTATTCATGAACTAGTTGTTACTTCAGATTAAGTTTGCCATCTTTTTTACATCTAAATCATTATCACGCTCCTTAAACGTTTTTAGGTTGAAAAAGTTATCAGAAGTACATCATGTGTTTCCCAAACTCGCCTCTGCAATTCTGTTAAAAAATACAATTTAATCTGTGAAAATGAAAGACAGAAAGTCTTTGAATGCTGCACGGCTAGCCCAATAACCTCTATGTGTAATGGTTCGTAAACATGTATTTTGATTAGTTGTTCTCAATGTTGTTTAACATCGTAAATAATCTTGATTACATTTTTGGTTGATAGACACTTTTGCTTCTAAGGTTACAACAAATGCGCAATCGAAAAAGTGATAAATATTGACACTCAATTTTTGATGCAATAATATAATTGATTGATATGAAAATTGATTGAGCGTCATGTGTATGTAATTAGCTGTGTGCGAGTTGAAAATTTTCATTCAGGGAAAAATTTCTTCTCTTTTGGAGGCTTCAATTGTCAATTAGTTAATTTTTAATTCAATCGTGAAACAAGATTGAGTGTCTGTATGTTCTATACTTCTAAATGTAAGTTATGGTCAGCTCAATCTTAAAGAATCACCGTCATGGGTGTCTTGAAATGTGGACTGCTACAAGAAATTAGAACAGATTGACAAAAACATTTCCTGGTAAAACTAATTACTGAATTATGCATTGTTTTACTTCTTAATTTATAACTATTGTGTTGATTGTTATTTCAAATTGTACCGTTTTCTAGATGTTGTTGATGGAATTCGTTAATCTCTTAATTTTATACTATATAATTCAACTAATTTACATGATTTTAAAACAGACTAAATGACACTTCTGTCCTTCCAAGTTGTCACATATACAAGTAATTACATGTATTGTGTACTTCGAGTCATTTTTTGACATGAATGTCTGACAAATTATTAAATCAATTATTTCAACTAGCCCGTGCATTGCACGGGTCATTAATTAATTAGTTTAATTGTAGTTAATCAATTTTATCTTTATTTCTAATTAGCATATAATAAATATTAAAGAAGTTTTAAAATAATCTAGTTTTTGTAGGTTCTACATATACTTCTCAGTTCTTTAATTTGACACTGTACACTTGTAATTATATATTTTTATCACACCAATATATAACAAAAAATAATTAATCATAGAATTTATTTTATTTTAAACTTTTATAAGTTACACCAATTTAAAATTTTAATATATCGTCGTTTGATTTTAAAAGTCAAATTATATCTCTAATTTTAGAACGAAAAAATTATTATTTACTAATTTAAAGGTATAGAGGTGCATATCTATCAAAAATGATGTAACCAGCATATAGATATTTAACAGAAGTCTTTTAGTGGAAAAATAAATTAAAATATAATAGGAAAATAAACGTTTGATCTATTTCGGTTAATGCGTCCTGAAAGTGGGAAGAGGCTATAACTGGAACATGTGATCCTCCTCATCCTCCTCCTCCTATATATCCATAACCTTTAATATTTTATTTTTTGAGATGTTTATGTTTTTCCATTGTTTTCGTATTAGCTTTTTAGTTTTTTTGCTGTCTCTAGTGCTTTCTGTTGCTCCTTAAGTCCAAAAATGAAAGTATATATATATTGTTTGTACGTAACTATTTTTATGCATATTAAATTTTTCCTTATATATATATATAGGAATTTCTTAACATTTGTCCTTAGGACACATACTAAGCATACAGTTCAAAGGAATATTTTCTTAAATTGTGTGCATATTCCCTTGAACTTGGTGTAAATGCAGAAATCAAGAAAATATGCACACAGTTCAAGAGAATATTTTCTTGAACTATGTGCTTAACTTTCCTCGTATATAATTATGATTTATTGTTTCTATAATCTTGGATAAGAAAATTTGTATAGTTATAATTATCTAATATTTTTTCTCCTGCTACAAGCGTAATTGAACTACACCTTACTCTTAAAAAATAGTTCATGAAAGCAACAGTGAGAATATATACATATTTTCATATTTAATGCAATATTGTTGATGCCTATATATATATATATATATATATATATATATATATATATATATATATATATATATATATATAATTTGTAACAAACTCAATTATGCGAACAATCAACATTTGAAAATATATTAATCCACAGAGTTGTTGAACTGTATATAATTAAAAAAACAGTTGCAAATGATTAAAAAGCTGTGCTTTATAATATTAGTTGAACATGATATATATATATATATATATATATATATATATATATATATATATATATATATATATATATCAGTTAATATGTTACCTTTCCTAGCAATACCTGCATGCATTCATTTATTCTTCATAATAACTTATCTTTTTCATGTAATCATTGTTTGCATGGTTGACCTATCTTCTTCAATCTTAATGCATGGTTAATATGCCGTCATATTTAAAAAAATAAAATAAATTAAACCCTTACACAACTTCAACTACCCTTTCCTTGTAACCACTCAAGTGAGATTTCTTTTTAATTATGTGAGCATATATATATACATGTATAATATTTATATTTAATTATAATATATATATATATATATATATATAGAGAGAGAGAGAGAGAGAGAGAGAGAGAGGTGGTGACGACCCTATAGTACGTGTTTCATAAATAGCCACATAATCTCTGCGTTTTGGACTACAGTGAAAGAGTAAACATTTTGTTAACAATTTTAGACGAAAAATATGACTAAAATGTAGTTAGTATGTTTTAAAAATATAATATTATTATTGATTTTTAAAAAATTAATTTTAAAATTTTAAATTCAATATTGACAAAAAGCAATTTAATCTTTGTCAATGTAATTAGGAATAACAATTATTTAAAGAGGTTAAAACTAATTATAAGAATTTTTTTGCTTTCACAATGAAATTTGAATGAATAATGTTAATTAAAAAAATAAAATTAATTTATAAAAAATCAAAATTGATGTTATACTGTTCCATATAGTTTGTAGGCAAAATTAGCCACCTCTTTTTCAAAGAGGTGCGTGCATGACATGGTAAAGTATACTCCATTCAACGGAGAGAAATTAAGCACCATCAACACGAAAACAGATTATAAAATTCCTGATCATGTTGTTAAGAGAGTTGGCTTATATATGTTAGGTATACATGCACACCTTCCTTTTTAACCATGGAATCTTTATAATTTTTTTAAATGGGGAAATAGAAGAAGCTCCGATCCCCCTTTGTTCGGATATAATCCAACGTTTGTGATTAATTTAATAAAAATTAAATGTTAACTCCAGTTCAATTTTATTTTCATATACATGCATGCATCCATCTTGCTAGCTCGTAATAACAAGGTTAACTTGTTTGAATTATATTAAAATAATACTACATTAGAGGTCTCAAATGAGTCTCAATGTCATTACATCATTGTTTTTTTCCTAATTTTTATTAGGAATAAAGAGGAATCAACTATATATATATATATATATATATATATATATATATATATATATATATATATATATATATATATATATATGTGTGTGTGTGTGTGTCGGTTCAAGAACGGACTGATCCATTAATAGCCCAGCCCGTTGGAAAACGGCTCCATATATATAAATCTTGCCAATTGATTTTGATGTTTAATTAATAGACAAAAAGCTTGGAAATTGTTGAAGTTGGGCCAACTAGCATATCATTCATATTATATTAATAGGAGTATGTATATATTGACCACGATTTTTTGTTCTTTGTCCAAATATGGACTTTATTCTCCACCAGAAAATTTAGAAAAGAAGTAGGAATTTATATTTTATTTTATTTTATTTTAGCTCTAGTCCAAAGGCTAAAGTGAGATTAATTAATGTCCCTTGCGTGCATTGCGTGTCATATACTATAAAATATTAATTGGACGCACAAACGTATACGTACTCGCACCTTAAAGACTAAAAGTTGGCAAAAAGACAATCGTCTTCACTTTCATCGACTTACATTACATATATATATATAAAGTTGGTAATTTATAATTTTACTTCGTATTTTACCTGTTATATTTTACTAAGACTAAAATTTATTTTATTTTAATTTAATAATGAAATACAAACGACAAAAAAATCATCTGCAGTTAATTACTAACATCTTACTAATTAATTAATATTTTTAAATAAATTTGTAAGTAAAGTTGAAATTATTTTATAACAAGGGGCGTATTATTGGTGACGCTTTTAATTAATAAAATGATTTTTTTAATGGATGAGGATTGAGGTTGAGGTTGAGAAAAACTTTATTTCTGTGTGGCGGGAAATAGAATTTAGAGGGATGACTGTCTGCCACAAAGTGATCCCTTGTTTTTAAATAAGCTACTTTCAGTCCGCCTAGCTAGTGTGTAAAAATTAAAAAAAAAAAAAAAAAAAAAAAAGAAGCGAAGAAAATCAGCTAGTGGAGAAAGAAAAATAATTTACATATCAATAAATAATTTATATAAGAAGGATGGATTTTTCTTTCCCTTTCTTTCGAGGGAAGGCGTCTTTTTCTAATTATGATCGCAGAACGATGAGATAGAAAAATTAGAATAATATAATGATTTTTGACTTTTTCATCTCAAATAATATTTCAAATGATATTATGTTATTATATTAACAGTATTTTATAATTGTGCTTAATTAGTGTCGTAAAATATTATTATTCTTATTCAATACCACATTTTCGCACGAGTCTCGTTATGTATTATAAAAGTTTTTATCAAATTATGATTGTGAGATCGGATATATATATTTATAAAGTTAACGTATTATATCAAATATATTATTAAAATATTATTAACTATAATTTTTTTTACGTTACTCGCAGTAAAAAAAAATTACTAACATATAACTAAAGTCGTAAAATGTATTATTTTTCTTTTTTAAATTATGTTTGACACAAAAATTAAGAATTCTCACGCTATCCTTTAATTGTAAGCCTTTTATCACTAAATAGGTGTATGTAACTAGTTCTCTTATTAGGTTATGATCATCTCTCAAACAAAAGCATTATAATTTTGGTCACTACTTACTGTCTCTCAGGATAAAAATTTTAGTTAATTTTTTTAGTATATTACAAAAGAATATAAAATAATAAAATTATTTATATTGAAATTATTATTTAATTGCATAATTTTCTCTACAAGACTATTGATGTTCCATAAATATACATAAATAATAGAAATATGACAATTAATATTAAGAGTATTATAGACAAATTATTGTAAAAAATAAATTATTTAAGATAAGTAAATATTTAATTTGAAATTACCTAAAAATAAGAATTTTTATCTTGAAACGGAGAGAATATTAATTCCATAAATTCAAATATAATTGCATTATTAAGAGTATTAAATTTTGACATCTTCAACAGGTATTTTTATATTTTAAAGTTTTAAAATAATTTTTATAATTTTTTAAAATAATATTTTTTTGGCCCAAGACACCGCACTTGGATCTCATGATGAGGTCAGGAGTCGCATACCGGATAGTGAACAGTCTAGCAGGTCCGTAGCACAAACAAAGAGAAAGTGTCATTGGCAATCCAGCCTGGTGGTAAGAAACGTGGCGAAACTGGTATGGGTGAAGCCCAGAAATGGAGCTGGATCAGTGGAGCCCACTGTGAGTAAAAGTGGGATTATTATTTTTTCTTTTATTGGTCATCACTCGGTTTTGTGGGCCTACTCGTAGTACCATCAATCAATCGGGGGAGAGAGAGAGTTGTTAGCCCGTGAGAAGAAAGCCGCTGTTTTAAAACCAAAGTCAATCGAGTATTAAATTGGCGGTTTTCTCCTTTCTTTTGACTTTTACTTTTCTTCTTATATATACAATAGTACGTATTTTTTTAAGAGTGAAGATCAACATATTTTACTTTCAATGATATTTCTTCTATTTTTAGTTTATCTAGGAAGAAGAGTCTTATATTATTATTTTCATTTTCATTTTTAATATTAAGGTTTATATAAAGAACAACTAACTTATCTTGTAACTCTAAATTTAATTCTCTATACTTTGTTTTTTGTTTTGACTTTCTATCAAGTAAAAAATGGTGATTTTTTTTGGGTAATGATTAGCATCATACTCCCTTCGTCTCTTAATATAGGACGTTTTAGAGGTGGACACAAAAATTAAGATAATAATTAAAAAATATTAAATATAATACTCAATTGTCTATATTACCCTTAAATCATCATTTATCATAGTTATCTCATACTCTCTCTCACACATTTTCCTATAATTATCTCCTAAAAAAGCTCTCATTTACTCATTTGTCTCTCTCTCCATCCATCTCCATAAAAAATGTATCCAATTCTTTAGCTTATAAATTATCTACACTCTCTCCCTCATAATATACGGAACAAGAGAGAGAAAGAGCGGGAAAAGTAAAAATAGTGAAAGAGTTTTGTTCAGATAAAGAGAGAGAATAGTTAAAAGTATCAAAAAAATAGGCAGAGTAATTAATTTTGGAAAAATTGTCATTAATTCTTTTAGATTTGTACAAACGTCAAATAATAAGGGATAAATAAAAAACTCTAAAACGTCCTATATTAAGGGACGGAGGGAGTATTAATTAATATCAAAATATAATAACACAAAGATCAAATCGTTTTCGTTAGTTATGAATCGACTCAACAGTCTAGTTTTTTATTTTTTTTTGCAACTCAACAGCTCAGGGGTTTTCTTGATTTTTTTTTTTTTTTGCGTGTTATAGATTCATTTACAATTAATAGTTTCTCAAATTCATAAACCAAGTGCATTGTATCCTTTTTTATTATTATTTCAACTAATCTTTTTAGTTTCTCCTAACTTTATTTTCGCCAAACAAACAAGTTGTATTCAAGATGCATATTTTTTTTCAATGTTTAACCAATTTTTCAAGTTGGTGAAGTGCATTAATTTCTTAAAATATTTTATTCATCAAATTAATGCATTTAAGAAATTAATGCACATCAATCTGTGCTTTACACGGAATATCAAGCTTGTACTTCCGGGCAAGCCTTGAGCTTGTTGTATTCAAAAGCCTAGGAGTTGGGACCTTTACGCAACATACAAACTACTGCTAGAAGTTGACCCACACCGGTTTAATTAAGGCCTATCTTATCGTATCACAAAGATAACAAAGCCATTAGCTAAAATTATGGGCCTATATGAAACCATGATTCTTCCGCGTAATAATGATCATAGTGGATATGCATGAAACTTAACCCATACTAGAAGGTGTTTCATTTAACAACTAGTTAGGCCCCCAAGATGGTGCGGCCCATTAGGAAACCATATCTTCGTAATCCTCATGAACTAGCTGTAAACGTTAGTAAATCCGGTTGTAATGATATCTTTATAGGAATAATTACATATTATAGTACATTTTAATAAAATATTATAAAAAAATACATAAAGAAAATATTTACAAAATTTGTGCATATGCAATATTTAATTACAAAAAGAGTGCATTCTTATCCCTTTAATTATGCTCACGATTCTCTCCCACGATTCTCTCCCACAATTCTCTCCGATGATTCTCTCCCACTCAATCTTCTTCCTCCCCTTCCAACCCGCCTTCTTCCTACTCTTCCACCACCGCCCTCTCCTTCCTCACTGTTCCGCCGCTCCTCCTCCCGCCCCCGCCCCATCCCTACCCCTACCCCCTACCCCCTCCACTCCCCTTCTCCTCCCCCCGCCAACGCCCCACCCCTCCCTCCGCTTCCTACCGCCACCCCTTTATCCTCCTCCCGCCCCGCCCCACCCCACCCCTCCCCTCCCCTCCCTCCCCTCCCCTCCCCTCCCCTCCCCTCCCTTCCCTTCCCTCCTCCTCCTCCCTTCTCCTCCCCCGCCCACGCCCCAGCCCCTCCCTCCGCCTCCCACCACCATCCCCCTCCTCTCGCCCCCCCTTTCTCCTCCTCCCGCCCCCGCCCCGCCCCGCCCCACCCCCTTCACTTCCTCCCCTTTCCTCCTCCTCCCCCCCCCCCAAATCGATCTAAGGTGGCCGTCGATGGAGGCCCCTCCACCACCCGTTGCTTCCCTTCCACCACCGGTTCATTCTCTAACTCCACTGGGAACCAAACCTTCATACGTTGGTAACCAAACAGGCATACCAAGGTAACTGAACCTTCATACCAAGGTAACTGAACCTTAATATGAAAGTTTCCTTATTATGAAGGTTTGGTTACCTTGGTATGAAGGGTTGGTTACCTTGGTATGAAGGTAACCAATTCAGTTTTATTAGGTTACCAATTTATTTTGAATGTGATGCAGTTGGTAACCAAACTTCATGCAGTAGGTTACCAAATAGTCATACCAAGGTAACCAAACCATCATACCAAGGTAACCGAACTTTAATATGAAAGTTTCCTTGTTATGAAGTTTTGGTTACCTTGTTATAAAGGTTTGGTTACCTTGGTATGAAGGTTTGGTTACCTTAGTATGAAGGTAATCAATTCAGTTTTATTAGGTTACCAATTTATTTTGAATGTGATGCAGTTGGTAACCAAACTTCATGTAGTTGGTTACCAAACCTTCCGATAAGGTAACCAATTCAGTTTTATTTGATTACCAAATTTATTTTGAATGTGATGCTGTTGGTAGCCAAATTTCGTATAAAGGTAACCATTTTAATTTTTATGGGTAAACCAATTCGTCAAAAAAAATTCAGAATAGCAACTCCGGCGATATAACGGTGGCGGCGGCGGGAGGCGGGGGAGGAGAATGATGAACAGTAACTCTTTCATAATTTTTTGTTTTAAATTTTCTCATTTTGATTTAAATTTTGAATTATGGATTTGAAATTATTGTTAAATCTAAAAGATTTGAATTTGAATTATTAGTTATCCTTGATTTTAGATTTCCATATTTAATTTGAAATTGAATAGTTTGAATTTTTGCACTTTTTTTGTAATTATTTTATGAATATACTTTTTTTATAATTACTTTATAAAAGTTGTATAGTTCTGTAAATGAGTCTTTTTTATATAGTCCTGCTATTGTTAGGCCCCCAAGATGGTGCCGCCCATTTATTGGAATATCTTTGTAATGCTCAAGTGTTAATTGTAAATGGCAGCAAATCCCGTGTGAAGCGAGATTTTAAAAAGACGTGTAATAAAACTCTCTTATTATTTTTATCAATCTCATATAGTATTAATAAATTTTTATAATTGAAATTCGTCATAAATTTATTATAATATATAACCGTACCTTTTCATTTATTATACATTTCTTTAAAAATATTATCACTAATATTTATTTACGTAATTAACAACCAAAAAATTGACATAAATATTTGTAATATATATATATATATATATGTGGTTGATTGACACTTCTGTCCCTCCAAGCTGTCACCCACTTTCAAAGTGGTCCCTAAAGTACCATTTTCGTCAGTTAAGTCGCGTTTCCGTTCTTTCAACCCATTTTCACCTCAACCCGACCCATTTTAACCAACCCGACCCAGTTTGACCCAACTCAAAATTTTAATATTTTAAAATATAATATTTTTTTAAAATAAGTTTAAAATAATAATTATATTTAATATTTTAAAAAATAATATTTAATATTTTAAAATAAATTATTATTCTTAAAATAATAATTATATTTAAAAAAAGTTAATTTTAATATTTTTAAAAATTTATTTTTTTTAAAAAAAGTAAATAATAATTGTATTTAATAGTTTAAAATAAAAAATATTTTGTAAATAATTATTATTTTTAAAATAATAATTATATTTAATATTTTAAAATAATATATATTTTATTATTTAAAACAAAATATTCTTTTTAAAAATTTATAACGATAATTATTATTTTAAGGAAAAAAATATTAGAAACTTTTATTTTTTTCAAAAATGAGTAAAGTTTCATAAAATATAGATTCAAAAAATACATAGAAAATAAAAATTACTTTTAAAAAAATAAAGTATATTTTTCATTTTTTATGTAAAAATTTATTTTCAGAAAAAAAAGTTAATATCTCTTTTTTTTATTATATGTATTCTTAATATTAGAATTTTTAAAAATAAAAACTAAAAATTGAAATTAAAATACAAAAAAAGTAAAAGATTAAAAAAATGATTCAATATTTTTTATTAAATAATAAATAAATATTTTTAAAAATAATAATTAAAATTTTCAAGAAAAAATTTAGAAAAAATTAAAAACTTTAGGGATTCAATCTTAATTATTTCAAAAAAAAATCATGAAAATAATAATAATATTATTAAAAAAAATTATTTATTTTTAAAAAAAAATTGAATAAACTTTTTTTATTTATCTTTTACTGTTTTTAGAATACATATAATAAAAAAAAGATATTAACTCTTTTTTTTGAAAATATTTTTTTACATACAAAATAAAAAAATATATACTTAATTTTTAAAAAAATAAATTTTTATTTTCTATGTAATTTTTTGAATCTATATTTAATTAAACTTTACTCATTTTTGAAAAAATAAAAGTTTCTAATTTTTTTCCTTAGAATAATAATTATCTTTATAAAATTTTATTTTAAATAAAAATATATATATTATTTTAAAATATTAAATATAAATATTATTTTAAAAATAATATTTTCTTTTAAAATTTTAAAAATAATAATTATTTGCAAAATATTTTTTATTTTAAACTATTAAATACAATTGTTATTTAATTTTTTTTTTAAAAATAATGTTTTTAAAATATTAAAAATAACTTTTTTTAAAAAATAATAATTATTTTAAAAATAATAATTTATTTTAAAATATTAAATATTAATTTTTAAAATGTTAAATATAATTATTATTTTAAACTTATTTTAACAAAAATATTATATTTTAAAATATTAAAATTTTGGGTTGGGTCAAACTGGGTCGGGTTGGATTAAAATGGGTCGGATTGAGATCAAAATGGGTTGGAGGAACGAAAAACACCAACAAAATGTCACTTTAAGGACTTAACTGACGAAAATGGTACTTTAAGGACCACTTTGAAAATGAGTGACAACTTGGAGGGACAGAAGTGCCAATCAACCATATATATATATATATATATATATATATATATATATATATATATATATATATATATATATATATATATATCATCTTCTTATTTTATATTAATCTCTGTGTTACTTTTACCATCAAAAAGACGAAATTTCATCACGTCAAAATGAAATTCTTATTTGATACTTTAAATATTTTTATTTATATTAATGTTTGTCAACATACACTTAAGTTGTTATTTTTAATAATAAAATTTAGATAAACCTTAATTCACAAATAAAAAAACATATCAAAATTGAGTAATGAAAGTGAAAAAGGAAAAAGAGATAAGGTAAGAGAGCAAAGTCTCCCATGATTCAATGATAAAAAAAATTACTTATAAGGCTTGGATGAATGAGGTTTTGAGATTCATTCTTGTCAAATGTAAGAATGTTAAATTTCAATCGAATATAGTAACAAAAAAAAAAAAAAAAGAGAAGGTAGAGCAAAACGAAAAGGAGCATTATTTTCACACAGAAAGAATAGTAGGGCGTAATTTGATAGAAAAACTGTCATATCAACCTAATTTTTTAGCTTATATAATCCTCGAACTACAAGTTTTTTTTCTGGGTCAATTAATTATCATTGAAAAATGAACTCTTTATTGTTTATAAAAAATTATAAAAAATTGAGAAATGATAGTCGTATTTCAATTTTCAGATAGCATTCAATTCATTCAAGCTGAAATTATTAAATTTGAATTTCGCGTAGATCGATCCATAGATGTTGTGTTAGTATGTCTGGACTTTCATGTGCCCGGTGACATGATTTGCTGGTCTCAACAACATAATTATTCTGGTATTAATTACTAGCTGTGTTCCGTGCTTCCGGTACTACATCGACGATGGAATTTATTCTAAATTTTAGACGGCCCAGATAATTTATTGAGTGAGCGAAAAATTCAAAATCATTTGTATTTTGTTAGATAGATATTCAAAGTGGATTTATTTTTATATATGTATCTACTTTTAACATAATTATATACTCTATCCCTTTCAAAATATAAGATTATTTAAAATTAATTTAAGATATTTTAAAATTCAAAATTAATATGAATTTCTTTATATTTAGGTTGTGTTTGTTTGGGTCTTAATGACTCTAAATAAGTGTGTCTCTGATTCGGTCAAAGACACAACTTATTTGATAAACATTTTTTATGCCTCCTAATATCTCTTTAATCAATTAGATTCAAAAATAATGTTTTACCATTCAGATTTCAGAGTCTCACCTGAGCAAAATTTTGTTTTTTCAGACAAAAATAACCTCAACAATATTATAAAATCCTTCCTTTATCCCCCCAATACAATTTTAACCATACTGATGTTTCTTCGCTCCACCGTCGAGCTGCTCTTCGTCCGACAATGGAGCACCGGCCGGTAACATTTTTTAGAGAAATTATTTCTATTTATTCGATTCATTTTCTGATACAGAAAGTTTTAGAGAAATAATTTTTTAGAGAAATTATTTCTATTTATTCTAGGGTTTTAAAGTGGGAGACTTCAACATAGATGATGATATGCATACATACACATATATAATTCTACAGAGATTAAAAAAAATGATGAAATTAAAAGATAGAGTTCGTGAGGGTTTGGTGCTTTATTCCTGCACTTTCTCTCTCTACAATTTTTCTATTCAAGTCTTTGTATTTATTTCGATGGTGAGGAGAGAGAGATTTTTGAATAGTTTTAATGGGTGGACAAGGACAAAGATCTATTATTGTTCTGTTTTCTCAATTCGTTATTAAAATTATTATTATTATATTAATTAGATTTGATACATTTTGTTTATTCATATTGTAGGTCAAAATATTTAAAATATTATTCGGATTTTTTTTTTAATTATCAAATATGTTTTTGTTTAAACTGTTCAGAGGATTAAAATGATAAAATACTGTTATTCAGACATTTTAAAAAAGTTAATTATCAAACAATATTTTTTCATTCAGATACAATTCTATACAGATACTTTATATTATTCAGATGTCTATATTGTTCAGATCTTAACCGTCAATTTTATCAAATACCACCTTAGTCAATAAAAAGATGAAATTTGTAAAATATTAATTTCCAAAAGTCAATAATAATTTTATAATTTAACACGAATATAGTATTAATTATTACCACAAAACATGTTTATTTGTTACTAATTTAACAGGTCCCACAAAATGTCAATTTGGGTTATGACTGAAAGTTTATAGGAGTATAAAAAAAATTCCCTTACTATTTTTGTTAGCTAATTTAAATTTAATAATAATTATGTGAAGGGTATTTTGACCAAAAAGTTTGGGATTAAAAAAAAATGAGAGAGAAATAAAAACGGTTGATTGGCACTTCTGTCCCTCCAAGTTGATATCCACTTTAAAAGTCGTCCCTAAAGTACCATTTTCGTCAGTTAGGTCCTTAAAGTGGCATTTTATTGGCGTTTCTGTTCCTTTAACCCATTTTAACCTAAACCCGACCCATTTTGTCCAAATTTAACCCAACCCGACCCAGTTTGACCCAACCCAAATTTTTAATATTTTAAAATATAATAATATTTTTAAAATAAGTTTAAAATAATAATTATATTTAACATTTTTAAAAAATAATATTAAGTTATTGAAAATATATTATTATTATTAAAATAAAAATTATTTTAATATTTTAAAATAAAATAATTATTTAAAAAATAGTTATTTTTAATATTTAAAAATAAAACATTAGTTTTTAAAAAAATAAAAATAAAAATTATATTTAATATTCTAAAATAATATTTTTTTTAATATTTTAAAAGTAAAAAAGATTTTTTGTAAATATTATTTTTAAAAATAATATTTAATTTTAAAATATTAAAATAATATTTACTTTAGAATATAAAAATAATATTTATTTTATAATATTAAATATAATATTTATTTTAGAATATTAAAAATAATATTATTTTAGAAAATTAAAAATAACAATTATTTTAAATTTTTTGAATAAATATTATATTTATATATATATATATATATTTTAATTTTTTAATATTACTTTTAATATTATAAAATAATTATTATTTTAATATTCTAAAATAAATATTTTTAATAATTATTGTTTTGAAGGAAAAATAATATTTAATATTCTGAAATACTTATTAAAAAATTTAAAATAATTATTATTTAATAATAATTGTTATTAAGATTATTTAAAATTTTAAAATAATAATTATTAAGCTTATTTTAATTTTTAAAATAATAATTATTAAGATTATTTTAATTTTTAAATAATAATTATTAAGATTATTTTAATTTTTTTAATATTATTAAATAAATAATTTTTTTATTTTTTTTAATAATTATTTTAGAATATTAATATT
>JAINUT010001078.1:0-156275 GCA_020205555.1 Panax stipuleanatus
TCACTGATGCAGAATTTGTGAAGCCAATAAAGAAAATCCCTGCTGTGGTATCAGTCATGCTGTTCCTCCAATCATACCGGTAGGTGAGAGAAAGACCCCAAAGCTTGAGGGGGAGAGCAAAAAGGGAAAAGAAAAGTTCTTGTATGAAGGACGAGACCCATTTGCTAACATGAGTGTTCTCATACACTACGAAGGTATGAATGATGATGTCCCAGACAGTGACGAGGAAGATCAGATCCAAATTCCTAGCATCAAGAAAGAAAAGGGATGCAATTCAAAGAAAAACCCTGGCCCTATTTTGAAGGATGTATTAGTCATCATCCGAGATGAGGCAGACGATCACAATTCCTTGATCCTCCATGTTCATGAAGATCTGACCCTGGGCAACTGGAGCAGCGTTCCTTGCCACATTCAAAAAGGGTAAAAGGGTAGAGAATCTATCTGTCCTGTAACATGATTTCATTTACTACTTATTTTATTAGACAGCTATAGTAGTAACTTTTGTCATGCTTTGCCAAATGCTTTGTATGTTTAAACAGTTGCACATATTAAAGTGAAAGCATTTTGTTTTTAGGACTCCAAGATTAGATTTGTTTGTCCCTGTTGATGAGATGTCATCCTGTCATAGTGAATACAACTTTGATGTAGAACTGAGCTTCGATTTGATGGAAGTTGATCAAGAGGATCAAGATGACTATGAGGTGCCCGAGGAGATCAAAGAATGGGTCGAAAACAAACCCAAACCGAACCTCTACCAAACCACCACTGTCAATATCAGAACCTCAAAAAGCCTCAAAGAAATCCAGATAGGCATAGACCTCACCCAAGATCAAAAAACCGACCTGATTGAACTCCTAACACAGTTTCAGAATGTATTTTCATGGTCACATAAAGACATGATTGGCCTGTCTACTGACGTTGTCATCCATCAAATGCCCATCAAAGATACACTCAAGCCCGTCAAGCAGAAGCTCAGGCGATTGAAACTTGAATGGAGTCTGAAAGTCAAAGAAAAAGTTGTTAAACAATTCAAAGTCGGCATCATCATGGTATCAACATACTCGGAGTAGCTGTCAAACATAGTTCCCGTGCCTAAGCCCGGAGGGAAGGTACGAGTATGCGTGGATTACAAGGATTTGAACAAAGCCTGCCTAAAGGATAATTTCCTGTGCCTTTTATCCACATCCTGATAGACAACATGGCGCAGTATGGCATGTATTCTTTTGTGGATTACTTTGCTGGTTACCATCAAATCATGGTCGCTGAGGAAGACAGGGAGAAAACCACTTTTATCACTCCCTGGGGAACCTTCTACAGACGATTATCCTTCGGCCTCATCAATGTCGGAGCCACATATCAGCGAGCCATGATGGCCCTATTTCATGACATGATGCATAAGGAGATAGAGGTTTATGTGGATGACATTATCGTCAAATCCTGGAAGGAGGACGATCACATTGACCATCTCAAGAAGCTGTTCAACAGGTTACGTAAGTACAACCTCAAGCTGAATCCAGCCAAATGTGCTTTTGGCGTCAAATCAGGCAAGCTGTTAGGATTCCTAGTGAGCAATAGAGGCAATGAGATGGATCCTGCCAAGATAAAAGCCATCACTGAGATGCCAGTACCTCGAACAAGGAAGGAGATACGTGGGAAGGATCAATTTTATAAGTAGGTTCATTTCCCAGCTCATAACCACTTGTGAACCCATCTTCAAGCTACTAAGGAAGAATTCCTCCACCAAATGGCATGACGATTGTCAGAAAGCCTTCCTTGACATCAAGAAGTAGCTGATTGAAGCACCAATCTTGGTACCCCCAAGGGATAGAGTCCCACTGTTTATGTACTTGTCCGTCAATGCCAATGCAATGGACTGTATGCTGGGACAGAAAGATGATAGTAGCAAGGAAAGAGCTATCTACTACATCAGCAAAAGGTTTAGCAGCGGTGAGCGAAAGTACACCCTGATCGAGAAGACATGATGTGCGTTAGCATAGGCTGCCATGAGGTTACAACATTATCTGCATGGGCACACGACCTACCTCATATCCCTTATGGATCCGCTAAAATACATATTCAACAAGCCAATGTTGAATTATCGACTGTCCAAATGGCAGTTGATCCTCCAACAGTTCGACATTGTCTACGTGACTCAGAAGTCCATCAAAGGTCAAGGCATTTCAGATCAACTAGCTGAAGCACCATCAGGAGGATTCGAACCTCTGGAGACTTATTTTTGGATGATGGTATCATGACAATTCAACAAATTCTTCAAGAGAATACAGTCCAACCATGGAAAATATATTTTGATGGAGCAGTAAACATGGAAGGTGTCGGAGCTGGGGCAGGGGCAGTCCTTATCTCTGGTACAGGAGAACAATATCATGTGGCTACCAAGCTACAGTTTGTCAACAACAACAACACGGCTGAGTATGAAGGCTGCATAATGGGGTTGAAGTTAGCCCAATCCATGGGTATCAAATATCTATTGGTCTTTGGAGATTTTGAGTTGGTCATCAGACAAACCACTGGGCATATCACACCAAAGAACTGCATTTGCTGCCTTATCACTTGCAGGTCGTCAAAATATCCATGGAGTTTGAAGACATAACTTTCATCCATATTCCTCGCGGTAGGAATGACTTTGCTGACGTATTGGCAACTTTTTCTTCTTTGATCCGCATATCCGATAGGAGTGGGATTCCCGATATCAAATTCACAAGATAAAAGACCCCGACATACGGGAATTACATTGGAGAAGTATCAGATGAGATTCCTCCTATCAAATAGCCTTGGTATCAAGACATTAAGGAATATCTCCGAGATAGATCTACACCCGCTGGGGAAAGCCAATCCGAACGAAAGCGGATTCACAAGATGGCTATGAAGTTATATCTAAGCAGAGACGCACTCTACAAAAGGGATGCTGGAATAGGCCAGTTAAGATGCCTTGATAAAGAGCAAGCCCAAAGATTAATGGATGAAGTCCACGGCGGAATCTGCGGTCCACACATGAGCGGTCTTCTGCTGGCCAAGAAGATATTAAGAACAGGGCATTACTGGATCTCTCTCAAAGCTAACTGCGACGACCACGTCAAGAGGTGCTACCAATGCCAAATCTATGGAAATATCATCCACGCTCCTCTAAATGAGCTTCACAATATGAGTTCGCCATGGTCTTTCTCCATGTGGGGAATGGATGTGATAGGTCCAGTAGAGCCTAAAGCCAGAAATGGTCATCGATTCATCTTCACCATGATCGATTACTTCACCAAGTGGGTTGAAGCTGGCTCTTTTCCCAAAGTCACCAAAGAGGTCATCATTGGTTTCATCAGAAACAATGTCATCTGTCAATATGGACAACCGGAGGTGATCGTATCAGACAACGCCAAGAACCTAAAAAATCAGATGATGAGAGAACAATGCAGCAAATTCCACATCAAACATCTCAATTCCGTCATCTATCGGCCCAAGATGAATGGTGTTATGAAGCAACCAACAAGAACATCAAAAATATCATGCAAAAAATGTCCGCCAATCACAAAGAATGGCCTGACCTATTGCCTCTAACCCTGTTAGCATACAGGACGTCAATACGCACTTCTATTGGGGCTACCCCCTACTCATTGGTCTATGTCATGGAAGCAGTACTTCCCATAGAAGTAGAAATTGAATCTTTAAGAGTGTTGATAGACGCTCAAATGGAAGAAGATCAGTGGTTGCAAGAGCGATACCACCAATTGTCCCTGATAGATGAAAAGAGGGCTACAGCCATTTTCCACGTGCAGTTATATCAACAAAGGATTGCTCGCTCATACAACCACAAAGTCCGAATACGGTAATTCAAAGAAAATGACTTGGTATTGAAGAAAGTCCTGGCCAATCAAGACGAAGCCAAAGGAAAGTTTGCCCCAAATTAGGAAGGCCCTTTCATTGTCAAGGAGGTGTTGACAGGGGGAGCTATCAGATTACAAGAAATGGACGGGAGCGAATTTCCCCAACTCATCAACTCAGACACCATAAAAAGGTCCAATGTCTGAAATATATGCATACCAGCATCCTGGTCCTGCGAATCAAATCAGTTCAGTTCGCACACAAAACCTGAACTACGAATGACCTGATCTCCCTCAACCAGGAGTACGTAGGCAGCCATTCCTGGTGCGGTCAAACCAAACAAAAATTTAAAAACTCATCAAACCAAACTCAAAACCCAAGATAAATACTTCTCAAACCTCTCTCACACAAAAATTGAACTACGAGTGACCTCTCTCCACGGGAGTACGTAGGCAGCCATTCATGGTGCGGTTTGACCTTCAAGAAAATATAAAAAACTAATAAAAACCAGTCCCAAGACACCGAAACCATATAAAACATAAAATTCTATCAATTTTTCCTGGTTAACAAGCCCATCTGAGATATTCTCAGACATCTCAATGTCAGTCCATCAAGGAGAAGCTCATGATACATCAACAATAGCAAGTCATGAAAGAAGTGGTAATCACTCAGCAATGACAATACATATCCAACAGGGAAGTGAATAAAAATATATTTCTCTGATATATATACTGTTTGATATATACAATATGTCCTGTACATGACAAAAAGGCTGATCTCATATGTGCAGGAAAAATAAAGCTAGCCCATGGATAAGCGGGATAGCAATGCCAACATGACATCTCGCTCTGAAGATGGAGGAGCCGCTGCAAGCACAATACCCTCAGCCTCCATACTAGCCAAAACATCCACAACCATCTACATAGTGGCACCATGATCATCAATGTAAACACTCATCTCAGCAACCAGACAATGAGTATATGATCGGAGAGCAGTACTGTCCGCAATGTGGAAATCTCGGGAAGCTATGGCCTCATCCCTCTCTACAAAAGCAGCATCCCTGGCCATCAAAACCTCCTCAATCTCCTCAAAGGCTGCGTCTTTGGGAGATTGAATCTCATCCCTCGCTACAAAAGCAGCATCCCGGGTAATCAAAGTCTCCTTAATCTCGACAAAAGCAACATCTCGAGAAGATCGAGCCTCATCTCTCTCGACCAATATCGTATCCCGAGTGGCTCGAGCCTCATCTCTCTCAGCAAAAGCTATATCTCTGCCAGACAGGACAGTCAACATCAGCGCCCTAGCCTGATCTTTCTCAAAGTTCATTCTAGCTAGTGAGTCTGCCAAAGCTGGATCTGTCCTTGCAGAAATGATCGGCGGATCACTAACTAGTGCTGCTGTCAAACCCATGAACAAATCATCCTTCATAGGAGAATCGGGATCCTCCATAAGCTCCTCCTCATCTGAGTCCACAACCGGAGCTGGCAGAATGAATGCAGTTGATGCTATATCGGTCTCCAACCATGCTGAATACCCTGGAGAACGATCCGGATGGCTAGTAGAGAAATCAGCCCTCTCCCTATGAATCCAACACTCATAAATCCTGATCAGGTCGGCTAACGACATAGAAGAAGTGACATTCGATGATCAATAGTCCCCTCAAACTGGTGCAGGCTCTGGAACTGATCAAACTGACCCATAACTGCCAGAGGATGGTAAGTGGTCACTCCCTTCAATCCCGCTAGGGCCAAGTAATCCATGCCAGATGCATGGGTGATGAACCTATAAGGGGAGACTAGCCCAGAACATGGAAGAATCGAAAAAAAATGCACAATATCGGACAGAAAAGCTGACCATATCTTTACATCTGAACACTCCGTCGGCTAAAAGGAGTATGACATGGCTATCTCATGGGTGAAATAATACCCCTGATGTCTGAAGAAGCCAATCTGGGAGCAAGTGGGACATGAGCCACACGTACACTAAGATAGAGCTACCTCTGAAAAAACCCCTATGGATGGGTCCGGCAATAGGTAGCTGACCTCAGTGTCTCAGCCAATATCATCGATAGAATGGTGCAACCCTGTCCAAGGGCCAGAACCACGACCATCAATCTGACATCCAAGTGGTCTAAGGGTAGTGGCATATAAACGTAGGCCACGAAGCACATCTATAAGACGTCTACACGGGCAAGCTGCCACTCATCTACCGAAATGATAAAATCCCCAGAATGTCGCTCGTAGCTGTCTAGCCGGTCGAAGCGATCAATCAAAATGTCTATGGATATCACATATCCTATAATAATCTCCTCAGTGATAACGCGGCGTCTCAGACCCGATATAGTCATAAATGGTCTTCACATATCACTGATGGCTGTACGAGCGTAAGGCAGATCCAGTGCTAAGACTGTAAGACGCTCATACTCCTCTAAGGTAGGAGTCAACTCGTGGAGCCCAAAATAGAAAACCTGTCGATCAGGTATCCAGCAAGATAAGATGCAATCCACAAACCCATACGGAACCTGGAAGGCTAAAGGGCTAGAGAATGCCCTAGCCTCTTGTCTACTGTCCCTCTGGCTGTGAGGGGCAGACTGTCATACCACGAGTGCAATAACGATGCCACCGAGGACAGTGGCGAGTGCTCAATGCGGCTGACGGTGGATGACGACATCTGTATCACCGTATCACAAGACCATCCAAGGGTCAAATCTGAACTCATCTATCTAAGTGCATATCCATGATATAATATATGCATAATGACAATGATAAACATGATGCACTAGATAGGAAATATCATGCATAACTAGAATAAACTATCTACTGCAAGTATCATCTCTGTCTACTAATAAAGTGAAAAATAAAAGTATAGGGATATGGGGCACAACCCCCCAACTACTAATAGTGGCCTATCAAAATGGGGCACAACCGCCCAATAACTACACAGTGGCCTGTAAAAGATATAGCTACAATAGCTATCCAAAAAGGTCAAGAATGTCTACACTCAGGTGGTTAACCTGCTCCATCTCCTCTGTGGACACAAAGTCTCGGCCATCAGGAATGTCAGGGCGTCTTAATCAGCCCGGTATAACTGCTAGAAAATGGACCTGTGGAAGGGACCGCTCTGGAGCTGGATAGATCAAAAGAAGATGCCTCTGATGGATCTCGGTCAAGATGCCTGATAAATAAATGAGCTCTCTCCAGCTGCTGGGTCAGTCCTGTAATCTGGTCCAAGTGAGTAGGTTGTTGGGTTGTATGTAATGCATACATGCAATCAAATTACATAAATAAGGGCGAAAGCGCGATAATTAAGGTTTTTAAAAATTTTATACAAACCCATGCCATGATCTTGCTTGTGCTCAATTATCAATAACAGAAAAGTAGGAAGATCAGAATCATACCCTTGTAGAATCTAGCTTCCACAAGTACGAGTTCTACTCCTTGCTCTCCTTTGATCTCCTTGAATTTCCTGTGGTGGCTCCTTCCTTTGATCAACGTTAGCCACCCAAGTGTTGGCCTCTAGAGGTGATCCACCAAGGAAGAGGAATAACTCAGGAAGATGGGTGGTTGGCTAAACCCTTTTTCTATTCTTTGTAGAAAATATGTTGTACTCTCCAACTCTTAGAATCACGTATCTCTTATATCTGATATAAGACTATCTTATACAGATACTAGGTTAACCCTACTAATCTAATTAGAATTGGGTTTCTGTTATTAATTAATTAAACCCTTTTAATTAATTAGGCTTCCCAACATATTGTGATTTAATTAACTAAACTCCTTTAATTAATTTGCCTCCTAATCTCATTAGGAATAATTGAGAGTACTAATACTAAATTAATTCCTAAACTCCTTTAGAATTAAAATAATAATAATTGTAATAATATTAATAAGACTCCTCTTATTAATTTATATTTACTATTTCCAAAATATTAAATAATAAACATTAAGCTATTTAATTTATTCTATCACCATAGGTTAAATTAATTACACTTAATGCATTATTACGATTATGTCATTATCTTCTTAAATAATTCTTCTTCCTTTTATGGTGTGACCCTTTAGGTTCTCTATATTAAACCGGTTGTGAATAAATCAATTAGAACAATTCTAATCTTATTTAAATAAATAAATAAATAAAACTAATAATCTATTTAAATAAATAACATTTATTCTACAATAGGGATAAGCCTCCCTAGTGATCAACGACTTTTCAAATAATATAGATGTCAACATTAATCATAAAAGAACTTGTGAGTTAATAGTTACCGTACAATTCAATCCTTTCACCATACAATGCCCCAATTAAATATAAGACATGAATTTACTGTCAAGTCTTATTTTATTTAATTATATGTATTTTGTTAAGAAAATGCACAACTCCATATAATAAAAATTAGAAACTCCTTTCTAATTTCATTCCACTTTGGCTAAGGATTCCTAGGATGTCATTTAACGAATCACATAGGACATATCTCGTCTTTTACTAGAGGTGGTAGATTCTTTATTGATCATTCATTATCTCCATATGTAACCTATTATACCTAAGCATACCCTTTTATATACCCTAAAGAGCCTTAAGAAATAAGTCAAAGTATAATTCATTACATACAAGATACTATAATGATCTCAAGTCCAAGAATCACTTGTACTGCTATCACATTAGGAAATGCTATTGACAGGCGAGTAAAACTCCATTAGGTATTCCATAGCGAGTCACGTTCAGTAAATTTATTCTCCAATAAGCACCTACATACTTGTTTTAGTGTCTCCACACAAATGATCATGAGATCAATCATCCTCATCCAATGAGCAAGCAACATATGTACCAATCTATCCAGATTTAGTAATCCCCTTTTTAGTAATCCCACGATTGGGAACTATTTTAGTTTTAAAGCTTTCTAAGAATTTAGATCTCATTAGCATGATCAACATCATGATTCTAAAATTATTGCTTAAACTATGGGTTATTTACATATTATAAAAACAGCACCATGTAGATAATTAAATGCCTTTAATAAGTTAATACTTTTATTAATAAATAAATAAGATTGTTTACAAAGTATGTGCTTTATCATCATACATGATTGGCTTGTATGCACACTACTATCATATGCTCCCTGAGGCAAGCTATCCAGTCTGTCATCATCACAGACCCCGACACCATATCTGCCATGAACTGGGTGGCACGAGTCTGAGCCCCAATAGTGCGAGGACTCCACCAGCTGTTGAATGCCTCCTGGCTGTATGGACCCTCTGATAGGGTGAAGCCATCTATGCCCTCTATCGAAATGTCTGTGAGCGGCTGAACTAGTGGCCAATGGTGCCAAGCAGGAGGAACAATGGGAATGCAGATCTGCCCCGTGATGCTCTTGATAGCACGCTCTCCTAAATAGAGCTCCCAACCTCCCTCTGTCAAAAATGGGACTCTGCGGGTAGATAATGCATACTCCCGTCCAGTGGGGAAATCGCCCTCAAACCCGACTGTCAAAAAGTCTGATGTATACGGTACCCATGAGATCGATCCTGTTGTCAAAAGCTCAAGCTGCAGGCGGGAATGGGTGAATCCCTCAGCCACGGGGACCTCCATCAGAGTGGAGTGGTGCAAATGCCTTCCCCGAGGATAAGTCTCTAGGCCTAAAGTGGTAGCGGGAAGAAGGTAAGGAAGCCTCTCATATGCCCAAAACTGGCCATGCAAATATCAAAAGTCCTCAGTGACCAAGACTGATAAATGTAAATGCAAAAATCAAAAACGTACAAGAAAGATGTACTCACCAGCAGAAATGGGTAGAACCCTAACCAAGCCTCCGTCACACCTTCCGAGCGCATGCGCATGCCCTAAAAAAAATAAGCAAAGGTATATGTAGCCCAATAAAAGTTACTGAGGCGCTCTACATATCGAGTGGCGCTGACCAGGGCAAAAGACACCGTCGCAGAGTTATCCGCCAAAAAACAACCCCTGATGATCACCAGAAATAATCGCCGTAGGTGTTGGGTTTGTATGTAACACAATCATGCAATCAAATCACATAAATAGGGCGGAAGCGTAAAAACTAGGTTTTCAAAATTTATACATACCCATAACCATGATCATGCTTTGTGCTTGTTATCAATAACAGAAAAGAGAGAACATGTAATTATACCTTTGAAGATCTAAGCTTCCTCAGGTACAAGTTCTACTCCTTTGATTCCTCTGATAGTGGCTCCTTCCCTTGAATAATGTCAGTCACCCAAATGTTTGGCCTCTAACGGTGATCCACCAAGGAAGATGAAGAACTCAAGAAGATGGGTTATTGGCTTAACCCTTGTTTCTATGTCTATAGAATATGTGTACTCCCAACTCTTGGAAAATTTCACATTTTTTATTTCTAATATAAGACTCTCTTATATAGATATTAGGTTAACCCTCCTAATCCAATTAGAATAGGGTTTTATTTAATTAATTTATATCCTAATCTTTATTAGGATTAAGAGAGAGTACTGATATTATATTAATTCCTAAACTCCTTTAGAATTAAAATAATAATAATAATAATATTAATAAGACTCCTCTTATTAATTTATATTTAATATTTCTAAAATATTAAATAATAAACATTAAGCTATTTAATTTATTCTATCATCATAGATTAAATTAATTATACTTAATGCATTATTACTATCATGCCATTTTCTTCTTAAATAATTCTTCTTCCTTTTATGGTGTGACCCTTTAGGTTCTCCATATTAAACCGGTTGTGAATAAATCAATTAGAACAATTCTAATCTTATTTAAATAAACAAATTAAACTAATAATCTATTTAAATAAATAACATTTATTCTACAATAGGGATAAGCCTCCCTAGCGATCAACGACTTTCCAGATAATATAGATTTCAACATTAATCATAAAAGAACCTGTGAGTTAATAGTTACCGTACAATTCAATCCTTCCACCATACAATGTCCCAATTAAATATAAGACATGGATTTACTGTCAAGTCTTAATTTATTTAATCATATGTATTTCGATTAGAAAATGCACAACTCCAAATAATGCAAATTAGAAACCTCTTTCTAATTTCAATCTACCTTGGCCAAGGATTCATGGGTTGTCATTTAACGAATCACATAGGACATATCTCCTCTTTTACTAGAGGTGGTAGATTCTTTATTGATCATTCATTATCTCCATATGTAACTCATTACACCCAAGCATACCCTATATATGCCTTAAAAGGCCTTAAGGAATTAGTCAAAGTATAATTTGTTACATACAAGATACTATGATGATCTCAAGTCCAAGGATCACATGTACTACTATCACATTAGGAATTCCTATTGACAGGCGAGTAAAACTCCATTAGGTATTCCATAGCGAGTCACGTTCAGTGAACTTATTCTCCAATAAGCACCTACATACTTGCTTTAGTGTCTCCACACAAATGACCATGAGATCAGTCATCCTCATCCAATGAGCAAGCAACATATGTACCAATCTATCCGGATTTACTAATCCCCTTTTTAGTAATCCCACGATTGAGAACTATTTTAGTTTTAAAGCTTTCTAAGAATTTAGATCTCATTAGCATGATCAACATCATGATTCTAAAAGCATTGCTTAAAACTATGGGTTATTTACATATTATAAAAACAGTACCATGTAGATAATTAAATGCCTTTAATAAATAAATATTTTATTAATAAATAAATAAGATTGTTTACAAAGTATGTGCTTTATCATTATACATGATTGGCTTGTATGCACACTACTATCAATCTCCCACTTGCACTAAAGCCAATCGCCATGATATCTCATACCCATCTTCTCTAAGTGACGATCAAACTGCTGTTGTGTTAAAGCTTTAGTAAATGGATCTGCAATGTTGTCTTGAGAGTCTACACGCTCCAAGGTGACGTCTCCTCTTTCAATGATCTCCCTGATCAAGTGAAATCGCCGCAACACGTGTTTAGATTTCTGATGAGACCTGGGTTCCTTAGCCTGTGCAACCGCTCTGGTGTTGTCACAGTATACGGGAACTGCTTCTCCAATGCTAGGAACCACACCAAGTTCAGTTATGAACTTCTTCATCCAAACAGCTTCCTTTGCAACTTCACTTGCAGCTATATACTCTGCCTCTGTCACTGAATCAGCAACCGTTTGCTGCTTGGAACTCTTCCAACTCACTTCACCTCCGTTCAAGGTAAACACATACCCTGAAATAGATTTACTGTCATCTTGGTCTGTTTGAAAACTTGAGTCCGTGAATCCCTCGAGTTTTAATTCAGACCCACCGTAGACAAGAAAAATATCTTTAGTCCTTCTCAAGTACTTTAGGATATTTTTCACTACCTTCCAGTGCTCTTCTCCTGGATTCGACTGGTATCTGCTTGTTACACTAAGTGCGTGTGCAACATCCGGTCTAGTACATATCATACCGTACATGATAGATCCTATTGCAGAAGCATAAGGGATCTTACTCATACGGTCTCTCTCCTCAGGTGTCTTTGGGGCCTGTTTCTTGGAGAGATTTATTCCATAGCTCATCGGCATGAGACATCTTTTGGAATCTTCCATGCTAAACCTCTTTAGCATCGTATCAATGTACGTTCCTTGGGATAAGCCGAGCATCCTTTTAGATCTATCTCTATAGATCTTTATCCCCAAAATATAGGATGCTTCACCCAAGTCCTTCATGGAGAAGTTTTTAGATAACCAGATTTTAATGGATTATAACATAGGAATGTCATTCCCTATCAGTAATATATCATCAATATATAATACAAGGAATGATAATGCGCTCCCACTAACCTTCTTGTATACACATGGTTCATCCTCGTTTTTGATAAAATCAAACTCTTTGATTGTCTCATCAAAACGAATGTTCCATCTACGAGAAGCTTGCTTCAACCCATAAATGGATCGTTGTAGCTTACAGACTTGATTTGTTCCAACTATTGAAATAAATCCCTCTGGCTGTGTCATATACACATCCTCCTCAAGTTTCCCATTGAGGAAGGCCGTTTTCACGTCCATCTGCCAGATCTCATAGTCGTTGTAAGCTGCAATCGCAAGCAAAATCCGAATGGACTTGAGCATGGCTACTGGTGAGAAGGTTTCATCATAGTCAACTCCTTGTCTTTGTTTGAAACCTTTTGCAACCAGTCGGGCCTTATAGGTCTCTACCTTTCCGTCTGCTCCAGTCTTTTTCTTAAAAACCCATTTACACCCAATAGGTTTAATACCTTCAGGTGGTGAAACCAAAGACCATACTTTGTTTTCATACATGGAGTCCATTTCAGATTTCATGGCTTCAAGCCATTTCCTTGAGTCTTTATTACTCATAGCCTGTTCGTAATTCAATGGATCATCATCATTCATGATGTGTACCTCATCGTCATCCTCTATAACGAATCCATACCTCTCAGGTATCTTCGGTACTCTTCCAGATTTACGAACATGGTGTGGTACAGTAGGTTCTTCTACTTGGTTAGGTACCTGACTTTGGTCCGTGGTAACTTGTGGTTCTTGAACTTCTTCAAGATATATCTTACTCCCACTGACCCCTTCATGGATAAACTCTTTCTCCAAGAAGGTAGCATGTTTCGCAACAAACACCTTTTGATCAGTTGGATGATAGAAATAATACCCTACGGTTTCTTTAGGGTATCCCACAAATCTACACTTATCGGATTTAGTCTGTAGCTTATCATTTTCAAACTTTTTGACATAAGCTGGACAACCCCAAGTCTTAACATGCTTAAGATTTGGTTTCCTCCCTTTCCACATCTCATATGGAGTCTTTGGGGCGGATTTGGTAGGTACCTTGTTAAGTAGGTATGCAGCCGTTTCTAGGGCATATCCCCAGAAGGAAATTGGAAGGTCGGTAAAACTCATCATGGATCGAACCATGTCCAACAGTGTTCGATTTCTCCTTTCAGATACTCCATTTAACTGTGGTGTACCTGGAGGAGTCCATTGTGAGATTATACCATTTTCTCTGAGACAATTGAGAAACTCACTGCTTAAGTATTCTCCACCTCGATCTGATCGAAGTATCTTAATACTCTTGCCCGTTTGTTTCTCTACTTCACGTCTGAACTCTTTGAACTTTTCAAATGATTCTGATTTGTATTTCATTAAATACACATATCCAAATCTTGAGTGATCATCAGTGAAAGTAATAAAATAAGAATACCCACCCCGTGCACTTGTTGTCATAGGTCCACAAACGTCTGTGTGAATCAATGCCAACAACTCTGTAACTCTCTCCCCTTTTCCACTAAAAGGAGATTTAGTCATTTTACCCATGAGACAAGATTCACAAGTTGGATATGATTCATAATCAGATAGCTCGAGGAGCCCATCTTTATGCAACTTGGATAATCTTGTTTCATTGATATGACCGAGTCTACAGTGCCACATATAGGTATAATTAATATCATCTCTTTTCCTTTTCTTAATTTGTTCAATTTGAAATATATTTTCTTGCAAGTCAAGTGTATAAAGTCCATTTCGCAAATTTCCAATACCATATAAAACATCGTCTTTATAAATAGAACAACCATTGTTCTTTATAATAACGTCAAAACCTTCCATATCCAATACAGAAATTGAAATAATGTTTTTAATAATATTCGGAACATAATAACAATTATTAAGATAAATGGATTTGCCCGAAGGCATTGCTAAAAAATAAGTTCCTACAGCTAATGCAGCAACTTTTGCTCCATTTCCCACTCGTAGGATCACCTCATCTTTGTTCAGCTTTCTACTTCTGACCAGTCCCTGCACAGTATTACATATGTGAGAACCACAGCCGGTATCCAATACCTAAGTAGAATTATGACTTTCAGAAAAATTAATTTCAATCATAAACAAACCTTGATTGGAAGTCGAAGCTTCTCCAAGCTTCTTCTCTGCTAGAAACTTCTTGCAGTTCCTCTTCTAATGTCCCGGCTCATTGCAATGAAAGCACATTCCTTTAGCTGGTTCAGGTTTCTTTTGCTCCTTTTCTTTCCCTTTTCCCTTAGCCTTCTTAGATTTCTTCTTTTCAGAAGACACCTTGGGCCTCTTCCTTTTATTGGAAGAATCCACCATCAAGACATGGTTCTTCTTGGATGAGAAGTGACCTTCTGCAGTTTTCAGCATGTTAAGCAGCTCAGGTAAGCTGACATCTAGCTTATTCATGTGAAAATTAACCACAAACTGCGAGAAGGTCTCAGGGAGTGACTGCAAGACCAAGTCTTGACTCAACTCCCCATCCATGACGAACCCAAGCTGTCCAAGGCGTTCAATCAAATTGATTACCTTCAGAACATGAGTCTCGACGGTAGTGCCCTCGGTCATCTGAGATCGGAAGAGCTCCTTAGATATCTCATATCTAGCAGTCCCACTCTGTTCACCATACAACTCCTTGAGGTGAAGCAGCATAGCAGGAGCATCCATTTTTTCGTGCTGACACTGAAGCTCGTTATTCATGGATGCGAGCATGATGCATTGAGCCACAGATGCATCATCTTGCCACTTATTGAAAGTGGCAATCTCTTCCTCAGAGGCTGTTTCTGAAACAAATTCAGGGATAGTGGAATTTAGGACATAAGAAATCTTTTCAGCAGTGAGAACAATTCTCAGATTTCTTAGCCAGTCCTCATAATTCGGGCCGGTAAGCTTATTTGCATCAAGTATGCTTCGTAGTGAGATTAGTGATTTTGACATTTTTAAAATTCTACATGTGAAAAGACAACATTTTAGCAAACATTCATTTTATTAACTTTGCATACCAGAATAAATTTAGGTCTTTATTTTAAATTGGTATCTCCCACTATTTTCATCAAACTATATTACCCTCACTCATATAGTTCGGCAACATCTAATTAAAGATTTGCTAGTGAGATTAAGGATCCCATTTCAAATGTATATAACCTTGTGGATAGCACAACAAGCGATATACAAATAAATAGGTAGACAACTCTTGTTAATTACATCACCATGTAACTCCTTTTATTTTGCCTCTTAAATCATAATGGTCATGTGTGTGCACATCCGAACTAAAATGATTTAAGTTAAGTCCAGCCTAGCACTTCCATAAATTCAAAAAGAAAAATTTTCGTCCTTGTGGATAGCACAACAAGACTAGATCGTTCAATTTTCTTGATAAGCATCAAATGTGATTAATTAACATCTTAAATATTCAATACTCGCCTTGTGGATAGCACAACAAACTCATATTAAATATTTAATACTCTATTAACTAATCATGCTAGAAGGCGACGTTCGATATTCCAAATATCATTTGAACGCTTCAGACTTAATATTATTTCTTTGAGGGGTTTGTTATTATTTGTCTCATCTTTTAAGCGCGCATGCACATATATATATAAAGTACGTGTCATTTTATTAAACATGCGAAGCATGTTTGTATAAAATATAATATATATAATATTTAGCATGCGATATAGAATACTATATTCTACCCGGATTGATTATGGACTTTTATTCTAGTTTGGTTCACTAGAGCCACCAAGTGAACCAAAAGGTCAAACCTAGGAGTGCAAGAATTTAAATTTTAAATGTAACTATTACATTTAAACCCGGGCTCCATACAAACGGGTCTTCACGCGCTCCTCGCTCCTTGGTCTCCAATTTCTTCAAAATAATTCTAACTATCTCTATTACATTAACTTATTTTAAAATTAAATAGAAACCTTGATCAGCAGTCAAGGGGAAGTACATAGAAAGGAGATAGAATTTACATCGAGAATAAAACTAGAGAAGACGAGGTACGCAGACCCCATTTTATAAAACCCATACATTCAAGCATTCATCCAAAATAAAATCCAATCACATTGGTCATTGTCCATAATCAATCCCATTTATTATCATACACATCAACATATGCATCAATAAATATCCATTCATCTCATGAATAACAATGCTATTCCATATATGGATCGATGTTATTTAATGGACAAAAGTTTTGCTAAATTTTATTTTTGAAACAAAATAAACTCTTTTATTTTAATCAAAAATAAATCCAAATTAAACTCCTTTAATTTTAGCATTCTGAAATCATATTTCAGATAAAATAAACTTCTTTATTTTAAAACTTTATCAATTAAATAAACAGTTTACTTAATTTGTTAAAATCAATTTTCAGGGTCTGTCCAGGTACCGGCGCAGCTGCGCCAGTAATGAACTGGGCATCTGCGCAGCTGCGCAGGTAGACGGAAGCAGCAGTTTTTGCAGACCGGCGCAGCTGCGCCATTAATGAACTGGGAGGCTGCGCAGCTGCGCCGTTCGCCGCAGAAACTTGCAGAAAACGATTTTTGTCCAGAAAAACGATCCAATTCTCACATCAATTCATACATGGAATTATAAAATTGATAATTAGCACAAAGTTAGGCTCTGATACCACTGTTGGGTTTGTATGTAACGCAATCATGCAATCAAATCACATAAATAGGGCGGAAGCGTAAAAACTAAGTTTTCAAAATTTATACAAACCCATAACCATGATCATGCTTTGTGCTTGTTATCAATAACAGAAAAGAGAGAACATGGAATTATACCTTTGAAGATCTAAGCTTCCTCAGGTACAAGTTCTACTCCTTTGATTCCTTTGATTCCTCTGATAGTGGCTCCTTCCCTTGAATAATGTCAGCCACCCAAATGTTTGGCCTCTAACGGTGATCCACCAAGGAAGATGAAGAACTCAAGAAGATGGGTTATTGGCTTAACCCTTGTTTCTATCTCTATAGAATATGTGTACTCCCAACTCTTGGAAAATTTCACATTTTTTATTTCTAATATAAGACTCTCTTATATAGATATTAGGTTAACCCTCCTAATCCAATTAGAATAGGGTTTTATTTAATTAATTTATATCCTAATCTTTATTAGGATTAAGAGAGAGTACTGATATTATATTAATTCCTAAACTCCTTTAGAATTAAAATAATAATAATAATAATAATATTAATAAGACTCCTCTTATTCATTTATATTTAATATTTCTAAAATATTAAATAATAAACATTAAGCTATTTAATTTATTCTATCATCATAGATTAAATTAATTATACTTAATGCATTATTACTATCATGCCATTTTCTTCTTAAATAATTCTTCTTCCTTTTATGGTGTGACCCTTTAGGTTCTCCATATTAAACCGGTTGTGAATAAATCAATTAGAACAATTCTAATCTTATTTAAATAAACAAATTAAACTAATAATCTATTTAAATAAATAACATTTATTCTACAATAGGGATAAGCCTCCCTAGCGATCAACGACTTTCTAGATAATATAGATTTCAACATTAATCATAAAAGAACCTGTGAGTTAATAGTTACCGTACAATTCAATCCTTCCACCATACAATGTCCCAATTAAATATAAGACATGGATTTACTGTCAAGTCTTAATTTATTTAATCATATGTATTTCGATTAGAAAATGCACAACTCCAAATAATGCAAATTAGAAACCTCTTTCTAATTTCATTCTACCTTGGCCAAGGATTCCTGGGTTGTCATTTAACGAATCACATAGGACATATCTCCTCTTTTACTAGAGGTGGTAGATTCTTTATTGATCATTCATTATCTCCATATGTAACTCACTACACCCAAGCATACCCTATATATGCCTTAAAAGGCCTTAAGGAATTAGTCAAAGTATAATTTGTTACATACAAGATACTATGATGATCTCAAGTCCAAGGATCACATGTACTACTATCACATTAGGAATTCCTATTGACAGGCGAGTAAAACTCCATTAGGTATTCCATAGCGAGTCACGTTCAGTGAACTAATTCTCCAATAAGCTCCTACATACTTGCTTTAGTGTCTCCACACAAATGACCATGAGATCAGCCATCCTCATCCAATGAGCAAGCAACATATGTACCAATCTATCCGGATTTACTAATCCCCTTTTTAGTAATCCCACGATTGGAAACTATTTTAGTTTTAAAGCTTTCTAAGAATTTAGATCTCATTAGCATGATCAACATCATGATTCTAAAAGCATTGCTTAAAACTATGGGTTATTTACATATTATAAAAACAGCACCATGTAGATAATTAAATGCCTTTAATAAATAAATATTTTATTAATAAATAAATAAGATTATTTACAAAGTATGTGCTTTATCATCATACATGATTGGCTTGTATGCACACTACTATCAGTAGGATGCGATCCCTAACCCTCTGATCATCAGGCAGAGGCTCAAGCAAAGCCCCACTCTGGGCATCTACGCTCAAGGGACCAGATCAGACCGTCTGACCCTTGATCACCGTCGTAGGGACTCTCAACAGGGGCCTAACGGCAGTGGGTGTAATGTCAGCCACGACAGGTACTGGCTCACCCTCAAACTCTATCCCGGTGATGAACCTCCAATCCATCGGGGTCATCATCACCTCACAGTCCAACAAGTGGAGAGACTGAGTCTGATGGAACTAGCGCTCAGATAAAGCCCTCATAAAACCCCAGGGGCAACGGCGGGGAAGAATAGAAAAGAACGCCTGAAACCCCCAGGTGTCAACAATGTCCCTGTAGTCCTGGTGCAGAGTATGATACAGAGAATGCACATTAAACCAGTTCCCTCGAGGCTGCGTAAAGCCTGGAACCTGCATCAAAAGCCAACCCATGTCAAAAACCTGTGCCCCGAGAATGGCAAAAGGAAGAAAGAAAATCTAGAAATAGAAAAAGCTTCAGTCACCTCGTTGGCGTGAAGGAACCTCGAGGGATGACGACTCAAATATCCCAGCAGATCTTGGACTGGCACAATAATGCCTAGGAGCTCCGTACGTGGGGCTTGAGCTAGGGCAGGAGCAGCAAATGGAGCCTCCTCATCATTTATTTTGACCGGTGGCTCATCTTGGGTCGGACAAATCACTGACTCCACTAACCTACTAGGCGGTCGGGCTGGACGTGGCTGAGGAACATCAGAAGCTCTCCCCCGCCTAACGCCTGAAATGACCCTGCTGGTACTACCAGGTCTATCTCGATCCATAGTCAGGACAAAAGTCTCCAAATCACCTCAGAAAGGGTGTGGTAAGCTTAAAACCTGTGACTTATTAATTTAAATCAGTACTTTTTGCATTTGTAAGTCCTAAAACATGTATGGGTCAGTCAAAAATACCCAGTAGAGTCAAAACTGCATGTTTTTCAAAAGTTAAATCCTAAAAAATGTACGGGTCAGTTAAAAATCCCCAGTAGAGTCAAAACTGCATGTTTATTAAATGCTCGGGCTTTTGAAATTTTTTTGCCAAAGTCTCCTTTGTAAAATGGACTGTCCGCATACACACAGGCATGTCTAGGTGGCCATTCAGTAGCACACCTTCCCAAAAATAGAAACAGTTCATATTTATGAAAAAAAAATCAAAAATAAACTTCACATGGTAGCCAAGTTACCATGGACATTTTTAGTTGAAAATAAAGGCTCACTAGGCCTCAAAAAGGATGAGTAAACTGATCAAAAAGAGCAAAAATTGACTGTTTCAGAATCTAAATTTTCTTACATCAAAACGTGCATATGCAGTAAAATATGCATACTTATGAAGTCAGAAAATTTATAGCAGGTCATATAGGCATACATTTTTGATACATTGCGTTTAAAAGCACACTACGTGGTTTACATACTTCTAATGGTCAAAACTTAAAAAGAAAGGATGTAAACGTTACCTGTGATGTGCAGAACGCGTGGCCGCTGATGAAATCTAAAAAAAACTGCCCGAACGCCGTAGATCTGAAAGAGAAAATTGAATTTCCATCGAAACGAAAAATTAAAAATGACTTATAAGCGCTGCTGCTGCCCAATATAAAAACGCAGAAGGGAGCGACCCCACACCCTCCGGCTCGGTCCAGTTCGAGTTGAAACGGAGTTTATATGACCTAAAAAGTCAAATTTAAGAAAAAATTGAGCGGTTTGTCCTGAAATCCTGCGTTTAAGCAGCGGATTACTGACAGAAAGAGGAACTTCGTGAAAGCCATTGGTATTCATCCCAAAGAAATATCCAGGGACCAATGATGAAAACTACCGAAAAACTATCAAAAACTGCCACTTTCGAAGAGTCGGGTCCTGACCGATGACAGTTCAGCCGTCGGCACAACCCCAGCGAAGCGTCGGGTACTGACCGAAGACAATTCAGCCGTTGGCACAACTCCAGTGAAGCGTCGGGCACTCGATGACAGTTCAGCCGTTGGCACAACCCCAACAAAGAGTCGGGTACTGACCGATGACAATTCAGCCGTTGGCACAACCCCAGTGAAGCGTCAGGTACTGACTGATGATAGTTCAGCCGTTGGCACAACCCCAGCGAAGCGTCGGGTATTGACCAATGACAGTTCAGCAGTTGGCACCACCCCAGCGAAGCGTCGGGTACTGACCGATGATAGTTCAGCCGTTGGCACAACCCCAACGAAGCGTCGGGTACAGACCGGTGACAGTTCAGTCGTTGGCTCAACTCCAACGAAGCATCGGGAATGATCTGGTGCTGAAAATAGTATATCAATCTATCTCCACAAAGGACAGCTGATGGAATCTATTATACACATCCTCAGAAGGAGCACCAAGAAGGATTGGTGATTCAACCTCCTGTTGCAAACTACCGGTGTAAATTATCGTCAGGATAGACATCGGAACCACCTATTAAGGTAACTCGACAATAGAGATACGTCCCCAGCAGAGGAGCCTTCAGAAATGTATAACGGCATCAGCCAAAGGAAAATATGCTCTACAGAGAGTATTGACAGACGGGGGAAACCATTGGTCTCAAATTAAGGTAGCATCAATAATATCATCCCCATCAGAGTTGACAGGTCCATCATGGATAACGTCATTCCCAGCAGAAGTAGACGTGAACAATCTGTGATAGCCTAACTCTGATAACCTATCATCGATATCCTATCAGTAACCGCCTGACAGTGCTGCCCCAAGGGTTATCATGAATAACGGAATACCCAGCAGAGAATGACGTGAACATTTAATGATAACCCAAAGGCATCTGACAGTCATCACATATCATGCCATGCATTGCCTTGCCCTTACACTTGCATTTCTAGTATCTAGCAATCTTTATCCTGTTCATTCCACTATATTGCATGAACATGATAAAAAGGGCCATCTGTAGACACTCAAAATTTTGCATTCCTATTACTAACCCTACAGGAGGGAAAAAACATTTTTTCAACTCAGGTCAGCCCCGGTCTCAATCCAGGAAGTACAGGTCAGCCCCGGTCTCAACCCGAGAAGTATAGGCCAGCCCCGGTCTCAATTCAGAAGGTACATGTCAGCCCCGGTCTCAACCCTGTTGGTACAGGTCAACCTCGATCTCAACCCGGGAGGTACAGATCAACCTCGGTATCAACCTAAAAAGTACAGGTCAGCCCCAATCTCAACCTGGGAAGTACAGGTCAGCCCCGGTCTCAACCTAGGAAGTACAGGTCAGTCCCGGTCTCAACCCGGGAAGTACAGGTCAGCCCCGATCTCAACCAAGGAAGTACAGGTCAGCCCCGGTCTCAACCCGAGAAGTACAGGTCAGCCCCGGTCTTAACCCAGGAAATACAGGTCAGCCCCGATCTCAACTCGGGAAGGACAGGTCAGCCCCGGTCTCAACCCGAGAAGTACAGGTTAGCCCCGGTCTCAACCCGAGAAGTACAGGTCAGCCCCGATCTTAACCCAGGAAGTACAGGTCAACCCCTGTCTCAACCCGGGAAGTACAGGTCAGCCTCGATCTCAACTCGGGAAGTACAGGTCAGCCCCGGTCTCAACCCGGGAAGTACAGGTCAGCCTCGGTCTCAACCTGATAAGTACAGGTCAGTCCCGGTCTCAACCTAGGAAGTACAGGTCAGTTCCGATCTCAACCCGGGAAGTACAGGTCAGCCCCGGTCTCAAACCGTGAAGTACTGGTCAGCCCCGATCTTAACCCGGGAAGTACAGGTCAACCCCGGCCTCTACCCGGGAGGTCCAGGTCAGCCCCGGTCTCAACTCGAGAGGTACAGGTCAGCCCCGGTCTCAATCCGGGAGGTATAGGGCAACCCCGGTCTCAACCCAGGAGGTACAGGTCAGCCCCGGTCTCAACCCGGGAGGCCAACTCAACTTCAGAGACAACCCCAAAGCCTCACATCCTCTCTGGAAAAAAGCTGGAAGAACCAAGTCAACTTTAGAAACAACCCTGAGAACAATCAGAATCGGTTGGGATCCAAACCTCGGAGACAACCCCGGGAAGTTTGCCGAAGGTCATGCCAGCACTAACGGCAACCCCGGGAAAGAAAAAATGGTTATTTTACCAACTTAAAGCTGATTCGGTCAAACTCAAGCCGAATTGATGCCACCAAGGTCAGAAAGAACCGTAACAATGATCCCAAGTGAAAACAGCGCAAGACAGCTCAACGGACAAACTGTGAGGAATCAAAGACCTGGTTATGAACCCATCTTTATGGACTCAGAAAAGGTTTACTCCCATGTCGGTGCGACACTCTCGGCCAGGGCTTTCTGGAAAGGTACAGCACACCTCAAACGAACGCTCCGATCAAAAGTTAGAAAGTTTTGAATCTGACCTCGCATTGCTCGGAGTGCACGTACTTCGATGTAATAGGCCCCGCCATGTGGAGTCGCACCTCTACCTGCGGCTGCCGCAGGTAGAGCTGCTCCTCCTAGGTCTATATATATGAGGTGAGCCCCAGCTCATTTCAAAAATCAAAAACGCTCTGAACCTTTGCCTGTTTGGTTTCTCAGCCATATTCTTGTCCTTCAAACCCAAATTTTTTCACTCTAACACATAGATACACCCACATACTACCACATATCAAAAATTAATCGATAAAAACGGATGTTTAAAGCCTACGATTTGGCAAAAAGCCCGTGTAGCAGTCAATTCTGAGTATTTTTACGATCAGGAAGTTCATATTACTTCATTGCACTTTTATACACTTGCACGTTAAGTTTTACTTTCTGAATATGCCCGGAACTCAATTCCATGGCCGTTTTTGCTTACGTTTTGTACATTTTAGTACATAAACACATTTTCTGGCATTTCTACAACTTGGATAGTCGATCCGTCGCTTCTAACAGCTTTTATATACATATATCTTCGTTTCTAGCAACTTCTCCGGACTGGGTTATCTTCCCAGTCTGAGTTTGGCTTTTTAATGTGTATATTTAACTGTAAATATACTAACTTTTCAATTCTGTCAAGTCCGGATGTCAAATCCGAGATAGTTTACTTCTTTTATATATATAACCATATATATATAATTTTTCTGACTTATTTGGGCCTGGATTTATACTTCGTGACTTTTTTACTGCTTTAATATATATATATATATATATATATATATATATATATATATATATATATTAACTATAGATATTATTATTTACATTCTAGTTTGGCCTGGATCATTCTGTGGCCTTTTTACTGCTTTTATACATATATATATTTACATTTCTGTCTGGGCAAAGGATAGAATGTCCGTCGCCCTTTATATATATATATATATATATATATTTCAATTCTTTCTAGCCTGGATCATTCCATGGCTTTTATACAGCTTTTATAAATATATATATATATTTCAATTCTGTCCAGCCTGGATTACTCCGTGGCTTTTTACAGCTTTTATAAATATATATATATATATATATATATTTCCATTCCAGTCCGGGCATCGGAGTGAAAACCCATCGCCCATTATAATTTTTTTTATATATATATTTTCATTCTATCAAGCCTGGATTACTCCGTGGCTTTTTACAGCTTTTATAAATATGTATATTTTTTCATTCCAGTCCGAGCACCCGAGTGAAAATCCATCGCCATTTACAGCTTTCGTATATATATAATTATTGCTTTACCCATTTTGATTAAATTATTGTTTTAAATATTCATTTGATATGAATCAGCACTGACATTTCTGCTGGCGAACTAGATTTTTTTAAATCTCGCCAACTCTAGCTTTCAAACGGTTCAAAATAGGTCCAGACAAAACTGAGAAGCTAGAATGGCCGAGATTTATTTAAATCTAGCCTTTTTTCTAGTTTCAGTTATGAAAGAAACCTCGCATCCCTTAGATCGCTATATAGTGGGAGCGAGACGCTTCGGCCATGTGCGAACTAGGATTTACTAATGAATCCTTGGTTCTGGCGATATCTGAATGTAAATATATATTTTTGTACATATTTGAGCTGTGCAGGTTTTATTGGCTTCTCTTTGTGAGCCTAAGAATCGTGGGATTCATGATTCAACTGATCAGAATCTGATTCTCACGATGGACAAACTCCACTTTACAGATGTACCCTACCAGTTTTTCGGTAAAATGTACATTCGAAAGACCTTAAAATGATTATTCGGGTTTAAGGTCTCAACATAATAAGAATATGGTTTATCGTGTCAGAGTCCCTTCGATGGCTGTCATGCCCATGAGGAGACCGACACTTGTATATATTATGTGGTCGAGGATGCTTCGCAGCCCAACAATCACCATTCAAATTGAGCCCAAAGGCTAAAAAGATAAAACGGAAGGGTTGACTTACTTCAATTCCTATGTTAGCGCAAAGGTTTGAAAACCTGCTTTCAAAACGTCATTTTAAATCTTGTCTAAATAAGAAAATTTTGCAAATCAAATCAAACCCTTCGTATATACGTTCAACGAAGCCTATTCATGCTTTCAATCAATCAAACATAAGCCCAATTTCTTCCAGCATTCACACACACACATTGCAGATTTAAAAGAGAAAATTGAAAAGATGCGGTACCATGTTTACACAGGAGTTGTGGGGTGCCTAACACCTTTCCCACACTTAACCAAGCCCCCGAACTCAAAACTTCAGTTTCAAAGATCAAGTTTTGACAGTGTCCAACAATTAGGCCTCCATTCAAACAAGCTTAGTTGACTTGATACAATCATTTCAAAACTACCAACTGGCGACTCTGTAAAACGTTCAAATCGTCGACATGATACATGTTGGCCTTTTCCTAAAAAATTCTTCAAAACCTTTTTCACAATAAAAAGAGTAAGTGTAGACAAAACTTAGGAAGAGAGAAAGATCCGGGTTTGACCCGACCCACGAATTTTTTCCCGACGTCGACACAATCCATATGGTACCAACCAAAGAGATAAGAAACTCAATTCAATATAACAAAGGGTTCCATTATAATCTTAGAGCCAATAATTAGTTCATAACTTTTAAACTAACCATCAGTAGCAATATATATAACACTTATAGATTACAAAATCAAAGGAAATAAATAGAGAATAAAAAACTTTGTCAAGCCTTCTTCAATCTCCAAGAATTCCAATCAATTCATGCTTTCCAATCCATATTGCTAAGTGCTCTTGAGCTCTATGGAATCCCATTCATATCCCTAATCTATATTGTTACCAAAATCTAAATACAAAACTAAAAAGAAAATATGTTAAGTCTTATGGAGGTGGTCTCTTATGAGAGAGAGTGAGAGATTGAGAGATAATGAGAGAAAGGAGGCTTCAAGTGATATATATGCTATATTCCTTCCCTCTAGGTCATTTCCACTTGTTTCTGTGAGAACCCGAATTTTCAGAAATTATTAAAATAAGAATTTTGTAAATAAAATTCTTAAGGTATGTGTTGGGTTCGAATAAGAATATATAAATGCGTTATGAGTTATGTGGTATTGTGTTGCATAGGGTGATATGAACTGTGCAATATGTGATTTTGTGTTTAATAAGTATATCATTATTATATATTTGTTATAAATTGTAGAGATAAATTAGTAAGAAGATGGATAAGATTTATCTATCGACATTAAATAATTTATAGAATTATTTTATCATAGTAAGTTGGTGACATTAAATATCTTTAATAAATAATCACCATTTTCTTGAATATAAATACTAGTGTCTAGTATGATGTAATATGAGATATAATTAGTGCTTAAGCAGTCCATGGATGGATTGTGATAGCAAAGCAAGAATTAGTTAATTATGGGAATTAACTAACAAGAATAAATATTAGTTAATTTAAATTAAAAGTTATGTTATGGAATAATATAATTTGAATATTAAAGCCTTAATTAACTATGGTGATATAGTAAAGGGTTTAAGAATCACTTAAGTAAATAGTGAGTTAATATATGTGTGGAGTATGTGATTATAGTAAGTGCCTTTATATATTACTTGGCATGGTATTATGTGAATGTGCGAACGACGTTAATAAAATATATATATACGTTGTTAAACCAATATATCTTTAAATCAATATTGATTAGAGAATTTATTAATATTTGAGATATGGTGAAATGTATAGATTTAAAGAAATTGTTTTGGGGACAATTGATAGAAAGGAAAAAGAAATAATTATATTTCTAATAAGGGATATTAAAATAAGTTCTAGCCTTGAATTATTTTAATAAAAGGAGAATAATATTTTATATGATGATGTTACCTTATATAGCTTTGTATGAGGTAACATGTATGATTAAGTAATATGGTAAATATATTAAAATATATTTACTATATGGAAATAATTTATTATAATAGGAAATAAACTTATTTTCTATATGCAATGTGTACAGGTGCCGTACATGTAATTATTTTAATGAGATATAGATATTATATTAAGAATAATATCTTGAGATAATGAGTGAATTCTTTTGTTATAATTAATGCCTCTATTTGGAGAAAACATAATAAAAATGTTTTATGTCATGTTATGGTGGAATACATAATTCTTATAATAGTAATGTATTCCCAAGAGGGTTAAATCTATAAAAGAAAACTAAGTTATTTTAATGTATTAAATAACTTAAGTTATTATTTTATCGTAGATTTTATAATTTAATAATTAATAGAGTAAATATTAATTATTCTAAGTGTAAAGGTTATACATATTATAAGTGTATAATTATTTAAGGTAGCTAAATAACTTAGCATTAAAGTGCATATGTCACACAAACCTTATATTAAAGGAATATTAAAGTGTGGTGGAAGTGATAATAAGCTTAATAATGAGCTTGTGAGATATGCCTAGTGTGGCGAAGTGATGGAATAAGCATTCATTAAATAATTTAATGAATGAATAAGTAAAGGGATTAATTAATGTATTATGGGAGTTAATTGCTTTGTGCAAGTGTAGTGTGACATCTTAATGTGACTATATAATATATATGAACTATATATTATGGTTGAATGAATTGTGTGAGTTAAGAAAATAATGCATAGGTGACAATATGTGATGTGTGGCTACATTAAATATGTACCTCATGAATATTATAATAAATTAAATAAACAATTGATACTTAATGATTATTTCAATAGTTTAATATAATTGAAATAATAAAGATGGGTCAATATAGTGGTGTGACAATACCCAATTAGATTGTATGCGGTATTATGAAATGTACATGGTCGATTATATTACGTATAGATTAAACTAACTACATTGTGACTCTAAATGAAATTAACACCTAAGTGTATATAAGATGTACATATAATATAACCTAAGTGTTGTATTTATTTTGCCTAGTTGCTGAGTGTTAGACCTTGTCCCAAATTAAGTGTCTCACCTCCCTCCTCACGTGAATGGCCACAAGGCCAATGCCTATTGCTTGCATAAATCAACCTCAGCTTCATAGCCAATGATCATATGGGGAGTGGCTCCAATAGTGATTCTCAACTACTCTACCAACTCATCTCTCTTAACCACCATGCTTTTGTTTCTCCCATTAGTTTGATTTGGTGAGTAAAAACATGGACTGTGCAATGTTTTTCCTATAAATATAGCTCTCTCCTTCTTCATTTCTTTTGCTGAGATAATGCTAAGAGGCTTTAGAGTATATTGAGAGGTTGCTGTTAAGCTAGTATAGAGAGAGAGACTTCAGAAATTAGTAGCAAGCTCACTTCAAAGTAGCAGAGGTATAATTCCTCATTTTTGTAAATTTCTTACATTCTTAATCATGCATGAATTGAATGATAATCGGATTGGAGAATGTTTGTTAAGTGTTATATAAGTTGATATGCATGTTAGTAAGGCAATGCAGCTAGTTAGAATCAATTTCGTAAGAAATTTTGATGTTTGGGTTTAGTTCTGCCGAAGTAGAAGCCATTTCAGTTCTGGCCCAGCAACGGCGCAGCTGCGCCCATTTTGTACTAGGGTGCAGCGCAGCTGCGCCAGGAACTGACTTTTGATTTTTATTCCTGCTGTAATCTGTTATGTACTAACACGTTGATACTACTTAGACAAGCATGAAGAATATGTTAACATGTGTATATATGTGTCATGATGTAGCATGAACGTGTTTGACCTCATTAGAGAACGTTTACTAAAGGAAGTATGAGTTTTATAAATGAACTTAGAGTTTTTAAAATGAACTTTGATATATACATACCATGTTTATATTCTGACTTTTTGAGCATGTTTGTATGGTCTAGATATGCATGAAATGTGAGTCTAAGGTATTAAGCATACACTAGAACACATGGTTTAAATTGAAAATGATTTCAAAAGCAAAACTTGGACTTTTTGCAAAATAAGTTACATGATTATAGTGTGACTAGATTCTGATATTTTTGAGCATACATGTTAGTGCTTTTAACATCACTTTGATGTCATGTATGTGCACACACCTTGTTAGACACTATAAAAGTTAGTAAAACATGAATTAGACATGTTTTAAAGCAAGAAATGATGCTCGTTATGCGTATATGATGAAGATAATTGTGAGCATGCATATTAACAGATTACTATGACACCTCACATGTATACATGATGAACATAGTATCCTTGCATGATTAGCTTAAGCATGACAAGGATTTTGGAAATAAAACTTAGAAAGTTTGAAAGTAAGATGATTGAACATTGAGTTACTTGCATTCTGATTTTTTGTACAAGCATGATAGGACTTATATGCCTCTAGTTATGATTGGTATGTACACCCCACTAGTAGATGTCATATGCACTATATGAGCAAGTTTTAAAGATTAACTACACCAGTTATATGTAAATAGATTACATGTATGTGAGCATGTATATTGAAGGATGTTTAGCATGTCATGTGTCAGTACCTATGCATACTAGAAGACCAAAATAGAACTAGAAAACAAAACACAATTCTGAACTGACCAGGGAAGGGCGCAACTGCGCCCATCCCAAGGCTTAACTCAGCGCAGTTGCGCCACAGGGCAATTATGCCAGACTATTTTTTGTAAGACCCCGAATTTTATGAAATAGAAGTATTCAATTTTTTCTTATTATTATTATTTAGTAAATGGTTAAATTGATAAAAACGTTAAAGTTAAGGGTGATATATGTAAATTTTATAAAGTAAGCAAGTGGTTATAAAATATTCGTTGTGTCGGGGAATATTCGTTTGGTCGTGGAATATTCTTGTTGTCGGGAATATTCGTATGACGGCGCAGCCATTTGTGGGCCCATAACGGAAAACTGTCGAATGAAGAAAATGACAAGAATAAGTTTTCTAAATATAACGAAATTTTTTTTACCATTTAACTGTTGAAATACTCGGTGGTTAAAGTACAGTAATACGCAGTGTTGCACAGTAGCACACGGTATTATACAATAATTCTAATTATTGATTCTTACGTAAAAAGGCACTCATTCAATAATTGTTACAGTAATTACTGTTTAATATTTTATATTATTGCTTCAATAATTCCTACATTGATAATTGCATAATATTATCGATTCAATAATTGATATGTTAAAATTTTAAATTATTGATTCAATAATTGTCACAGTAACCACTGCACAGTATTTCACATTATTAAATCAATAATTCTCACACATTATTAGAATGATATTATTAGATAGCATTATTGACAATGTCTAGAAAGTTTTGTCGAGAAAAGTGGTTAGGTTATATAATTGCGCACCAATGAAGATAAATTCTTATTGAAAAGCCCCCTCTTTCTTGGGAACGACCTAGTTGTCAATATTGTGATTTTATAATATTAGTTATAATAATTGATGAATAAAATAAAAATTGTTGATAAATATGATAAGTAAATATTTATTCAATTTTGATATAAAGGGAGGAATTTTTAGCATGAGACATTTGTTGAAAATTGATATTTTATCTTTTCTGATAAAATAATTCATTCAAATATATTAATATAATATTACATTATAAGTGTATAATGTGATAATATAATAATATAATTTTATAATTTAAATGATAATATTTTTACAATAAAGTCACGATATATGAATAAAATGAGGAGGAAAAGAGCAAATTAGATCCGGAGTATTTTTGTTACAAAAATATGTTAAACAAATGGGTGGGTCCCACTTGTCCTTTTGTTGGTGTGTTTTTGGCTGATGAAAAATAAATTCAAAGAAGTGGTGCGGAGAGTTTTTATTAGTATATGTATTTTGTTAGAATGGAGGTGCGAAAAAATAATCCGTATGTAAATTTGGGTCATTTATCGTTCAGAATTTGAAAAAACTTTCTTCTACAAAGTTGTATAGAATTAAATTTCATATGGAATGGACATAAGGTTCGTATTTTTTTGATAAATGAGCTATTTATTATGAATTATTGAAGTTTCTGAATATTGATTAAATTTAAAATATGTGTGGGCCCCACTTATCCATTTGGGTTGTAAAATGCTGATTTTTGGTGGAGGCTTTGAAATCTTCTTTGGTGTGCTGCATGATTTCAAAAGTGAGGTGCTAAGAAATTGCTCCGTTGGTTCATTTAGTCAGTTTTGGTGTTCTGACATTTTTCTATAAATAAGGTGCTTAGTTAGAATTGAAAATCATACCAGAATCCAAAAATTCTCTCTATAATATTGAGCGTATTTCTTGTGAGTATAAGGATAATTTGAGTGTGGATTACGGTGCAAGATTTTTCTCAACAAAATATCCGATATTCTAGTCAGATCTAGTATTTTATTAAAGTAAAGAATGTTATTATGTTTCGTAAAGGATGTTCTTTTTCGTAAATGATATTATTTTCGTAAATGATATTACTTTCGTAAAGGATATTTTGATAAATGATATTTTCGTAAAGGATGTGATTTTATACTCGTAAAGGGTATTATTGCTGTGACGCCCCCAAATCCGGGTCTCCAGAACCTCGGACCTGGTACGTTACGATACATCATTTCTATAACTATTGCGGAAGATATAAACCTAAATTGTTTATACAATAACATTTACACCTAATTCCCAAGGTCTGAAACCTTAACTTAATACTTGAATTCAATATCTTATCCGACATACAATGTCATTTGCATATAATACTATTACAAGTTTTATCTGTACAATAAACCAATGCTGGAACTCTCTTTGACTTTTCCTGTATCCGACGTATTCATCCTAATCTGCAATATTTATCATGATATAGCAAGGGTGAGCAACAAGTTTGCCCATCAAGTTTAATTTTAAGAAAAGATATATCATGATTGAAAAGATTGAACAATAAGCTAGCTGACTTTCAACAATATAACAATTGTGAAATAGCATGAATAAATTTTCATAACTGAACGACCGAGACAATAAAAATGAATGGTCAATAATGAACATGAATAAATCAACTGGACCAAATGGTAATGAAGGTGATCAGCCTTTCATACCTGATGAACGCATGCAATATGCATAACGTGCGAATCAATAATTTATAGACGTGATGTAATCAACAAGGATTAATCACTAGCATAATTGAAGAATCATAACTCAAGGTTGAGTTAAAGAAAACTTGCCTTTATTGCCGACTACTGCTACGCAGTCTATTTAGCTTCATCTGAAGACCTAATATTAATAATACCGATCTTTACATTAGAATAATATCATCGCAATAACTATTGCTAATTACAGTTATAAAATAACCTAAACACATAATCCTACCGGTCAATAGAACACATAAGACCTAGTATCAAGTCAAACTATTTCAGTCTGAATTGAGTTCAGTATTATTTCGATCTCCCGATTGCCTAATCGGATAATTATCGAGCCTAATATTAATAAGACTCTACTTAAAAACTATAATATTAACTTAGATAATTTATTAATCAGTCAAAATATTTTTCACAAGCTCATAATAATTTTCAAATAATTATTATCATTTATAATGATTTTTCGATCATAAATATCATTTTTATAAGATTTAAATACCACAATATTCCTTTATCATTAATATTTATTTACTATCAAATATTAATGAAATTCATGTCATAATATTATAAGTTATTTATAATATCTCAAAGTATTTTTAATACCTTAATATCACATTTAAATGATTTAAAACATTTAAATCCATTATTAAATAACTGCCATTAATATTAAAAATATTAATGTATTTCATGGCAAAATATCAAAAGTTATATTTTATAACTTCAAATATGTTTATAACCTTTAAATCATTTTTATATGATTTTTAAATTATTAGAACTATTTTTTCCATAATTTATTTAATATATTTATTCAATAAATTAATTATCATAATATTATTCTATACTTTCATTTGATTACTATTTAACAGTAATTAAATAGTAATTAATTAATTACCTTTAGTTATTATTTAACTAATAAATAATAGCCAATTAGATCTATCCATTATTTAATGTTAATTAGATAATGAATAATCAAATTATTATTTGTCTTTAATTATTATTAAATAATAATTAATTAATTTCTTATCCTTGAATAGTAAATAATTGATCTATTTACTTCATTAGTCTTTAATTATTCTTTATTATTATTTAACGAATAATTAATTAATATTTATCCTTATTTATTATTTAATAATAGATAATTAATTCATTTCATAAATCTTTAATCATTCTTTCTTATTAAATTAAGAATAATTAATTATTACTTGTCCTTATTTATTATTTAATATTAATTAAATAATAAATAATTACTTTATAAACTTTTTATGTTAATGTAAGTAAGTAATCACTAAATCTTACTTAAACATTTTTTAATCATTATTTAATATTAATTAAATAATAATCAATTATTTGTTTAACTCTAATTATCATTTAATCTTTAATTAAATAATAACTAATTACTTTATTAACACTAACTTTACTTAATTATCATTTAATATCATTTAAATAATAATTAAATAGTTAATAACATTTAATTTTGTATATAATTAATTTGTTAACCATTTAATGGCTTTAAATAATTATTTTTAATAATTAATCACTTCCACTTATTTACGATTATGTCATTCTCGCCCACAATTTTTTAGATTTGGCGTTCTTTACGGAAACGCTTGTAAAAAGAAATGTACAACTCGGAATTAAGTTTCGTCGGAGGCGTTGGATTCGTAACTTCTTAAGCTACAGTTTCCATTTATCAAATGCTCAATTTGGAGTAATTTTGAGTTCGGAAATTTGGACCGAAGTGGCTGTTCAGTTTTGGTTTTTTCCAGCTTGACCCTCTTGTATTAAATCAATCATAACTTTTTCGTTTTAAAACGTTTTTGAGTAATTCTTGAGCCCACGCGAAGCTAATTTCCGGGACTACAACTTTTGTTCTTGGACCATCTTCAAATTCCAAGCACAAAATTCCAAAAATTTCGTCGAAGGGGACTGACCCGAGTTGGTTTCCCAGTTTTGACTCGGCTACTTTAAAATGACATAACTCTTTCCTCCGAAGTCGGATTTAGTTTTTTCTGGAGTCTATGGAAAGCTTATTCAGTGTACTACAACATACCAAAAGCCCAAAAGTTTTTGAATAATTTACCTAATCCCGAAATTTCATTTTTGTGGCAGCAGTCCACTAGATTTTCTAAGTTTTAAAAACTATTTTGCTTTTCTTTCTCTTGATCAAGCTTGTTAACATCCAAAATGATTAGATCCATACATAATTTAATATAAAACATGTAGATCTAAGGTATTTAGAGTTCAAGATCATAACTCATAATTTTGACAAAAATCAAACACATAAACTAATTAGAGTTTTGTGTTTAAGGATTTTTATACCTTGCTTTGATGTTATCTTTCTTCTTCCAAGTAACTTAGGAACCTAGATGGCATGGAAAAGAACTCATCTTCCCTTCCTTTGGAGACCCACGGCCCTCTCTTGGGTTCTCTCTCTTCTTTCTATTTTCTTTTGGCTAGCTCTCCTCTTCTCTCTCTTCTTGCTAATAAATCTAGATAAATAATATGGCTAACATGATATTGTGACACCTAAGCTCATATGAGATATAAATTGATTTTGCCCATGAGGTTAATCCCCCTTGAAGGGTCGGGTGTCACCCCCTCCCTTTTGCCAAATTTTAATTGCTTTCTCTCTCTCTCATAATCTCATATGTTACTTGCATATCTTAACAAATTATTGGAATTGAAGCTTAAGATGACACATGGCTAGGAAAAAAAATACTCACATGCTATAATACTCCCTCCTTCCACCCGGTTCATGCACCAAATGTCTCATTTTGCATTTTATTTTATTTTATTGCTAAATTTGTTTATTAAAATGACATAAAAGTCCCACAATAATTGGACCAAAACTTGGGCCATTTAAATTATTGTTTGGGCTTCCTAATTTAATTGTTTGGGTCATGTACAATAGCATGGTCCAATATATTAATTTTACCCTACCCTAATTATTTAATTAGGGTTTCTATTCCACTCATTTTAGAATTTAAATATTTACTCATGTACATTTAATTATGTAACTCAATTAAGCTTACTTAAATTAGGTTTAAAATAAATAATAACTTGAGATTATAAAATAAATCTCTTAGATTAGTATATATTTTAAATACTAAGAATTCTCTTATACCATAACTCTTAAGTTATTTAATTAACATACCTAATGTATAATTAGGTTATGTAGCTTTCTTTATAATTCACTATATAAAACATTTATCCTTATACATAATCTCTTTCCAAATTTTAAATTTATAGTATTCTCATTTAATTTCTTTACATTACTTAAAAATTTAAATCAAACCGTATAGGTTCTTTAAATTTTTTAATTAATCCTCTATTTCCAATCTAGGTTTTATTCTTTATTTTAATCATTTAAGATCATTTGAATTTTTGGGTTGTCACATTCACCCCTTCTTCTAAGAATTTCGTCCTCGAATTTACAGCCTACTAATCCATACTCCTTTTATTCACCAAGACTAGGTTTGCAAGTTAACCTTTACCTGATTTCATTCTCATTTAATGAGTACATATTGCTTCCTTCTATGAGGAACTATTCCATCATCACATTTTACCCAGACTTTTTTCTAAGGAGTTAAAAACTTTTCAAATTATGCTGAGGGGTCATATAGACCATGAACACATAGTTTTAACGATATTTATATCGCAAAACAGTAACTACTAAGTATGTTTACAATCACGAAAAAGGTAAGCTACTTCTCCAAGTACGTTATGTGATCAGCCTATCGTACCCTACGTCATGCATAACGTATCAATCATTTCTAGCGAATATTTACGCTACTAGATTGGATTATTTTATCCAATCAACATAGTTCACCTCAGTCGTATCATAGGATTCCGCACCAAAATAATTTGATTCGTGATAAATTCTCAAAGAATACTTTGAATTGTCAAAAACATTTGTCTAGCTGAATCAAATAGCTTAGACTTATACCAATAATTCGAATTTCAATCGAAACATGTCTGTACAAATTTAGTTGGCAATAATTTACCTTTAAAATTCTGAAAATTATTTTATGACGTTATGATACCGTACTATATTTACAGTCCGTTTGAGGATTCCGTCATTTTGTGACTTTGTCATACTACATCATTCCATAGTGGGCTAACGATCTTTAGATCGCATCCAACACTAAGTAATTATGCATTGATAACTCCATCCTTTTATCATCTCTGCACCAGGTTCAATGATGCATTAATGATATATAAAATACATTTTGATATCTCAAATTATTTTTGTCTAGCCGAAACAAATTAGCGTTGACACTTTTTTAAACAGCTCAAAACTATTGATTTTTTTTTTGATGTTATCTTGCCGCAACTGGTAACGATGTGTCAGTGTCCCAAAGTCCACACATACACACTTGTCACCATGTGTTGCTGATAACAAAAATTTATTTTATTTCAAAAGGCACATCAGTGCGAATTTAGCTTGATACCAAAAATTTTAAAGTCTAGCACAGCTAGAAGATTTGGAACACCTATGCTTCCATCATCAACATCAATTTTTCTAATGATCAATTGCTTAATAATTCTATCTATTTTTATTATCCTCAATCCTTCATTTCACACATAGCTATACCCAGTTCGTTAAACTTACCACACGTATGTGTTCAGGAACTTTCCACAATCATATGAGTTTAAGAACTTGTCCTAGACAGACCATTGGCATCCATTCGCTGAGGGGTTCAAAAATATTTTATATAATTATAAGTCACGAACTTACCATAAGTATGAGTTTTAAGAAATCGCAACTTAATCTTATATTTTCTACCTATCTGGTATACTCATGAGAAAAGAATCACCATCTCAACATGTATTTAGCAAATAGCGTGACACAAATATTTCAATGACTATCAATACCAGAAGCTAAGTAGTTATCGAACCAACATGGCCACTAATCAATTTAGGAAGCTAAGTCAAGGACAATTCCCCGCCCATACAAAGAATTGTTCAACTTAACCACTATATCAACCAAGAAGCTAAGTGATTCTAAAACCAAGTACAAATTCCTCGCCCATACAAAGAATCATACAACTCAGCTGCTGACATGAGTCCTCAATTGAAATCCCACCTATTCCTAGTTCTTTCTTTACTAGATACGAATTTCATTTAATCCGTATCTACAATTCACAACTCTTTCCTGAGTTTAACTCGTACCATTTTATAGTACCATATTCGTATAGCAATTCTGCTATAAAGTTTTCAACCATTTGATTGATCATCTGTCCTCTTATGACCTCATCAGATCACGTTGTGATCTCATATTATAATCGTATTATATTACGATTCTTTTCTATAGTATGATCGTTTTATTTTACGATCTTCTTTCCCTTTATACTTTTATTCTTTTAGACTTTATCTATTCATTACTATTGTTCATCTTTATTATCAGAGTTAGGTAACTCTAGATCTTTATTACTTGTTAGGATTCTTCTTTGAATCTTATTGACTTACCAAAACCTTGCTCAAATTCATTGCTTAAATTTTAAACACTATTTGAGTTTATTCTTTATCCTCATCACTGCGGTTATAGCCTAAGGTAACCCTACCTAAGATTTATAACCTACAGCTCTGATACCAACTGTGACGCCCCCAAATCAGGGTCTCCAGAACCTCGGACCTGGTACGTTACGATACATCATTTCTATAACTATTGCGGAAGATATAAACATAAATTGTTTATACAATAACCTTTACACCTAATTCCCAAGGTCTGAAACCTTAACTTAATACCTGAATTCAATATCTTATCCGACATACAATGTCATTTGCATATAATACTATACAAGTTTTATCTGTACAATAAACCAATGCTGGAACCGTCTTTGACTTTTCCTGTATCCTACGTATTCATCCTAATCTGCAATATTTATCATGATATAGCAAGGGTGAGCAACAAGTTTGCCCAGCAAGTTTAATTTTAAGAAAAGATATATCATGATTGAAAAGAATGAACAATAAGCTAGCTGACTTTCAACAATATAACAATTTTGAAATAGCATGAATAAATTTTCATAACTGAACGACCGAGACAATAAAAATGAATGGTCAATAATGAACATGAATAAATCAACTGGACCAAATGGTAATGAAGGTGATCAGCCTTTCATACCTGATGAACACATGCAATATGCACAACGTGCGAATCAATAATTCATAGACGTGATGTAATCTACAAGGATTAATCACTAGCATAATTGAAGAATCATAACTCAAGGTTGAGTTAAAGAAAACTTGCCTTTATTGCCGACTACTGCTACGCAGTCTATTTAGCTTCATCTGAAGACCTAATATTAATAATACCAATCTCCACATTAGAATAATATCATCGCAATAACTATTGCTATTTACAGTTATAAAATAAACTAAACACATAATCCTATCGGTCAACAGAACACATAAGACCTAGTATCAAGTCAAACTATTTCAGTCTGAATTGAGTTCGGTATTATTTCGATCTCCCGATTGTCTAATCGGATAATTATCGAGCCTAATATTAATAAGACTCTACTTAAACACTATAATATTAACTTAGATAATTTATTAATCAGTCAAAATATTTTTCACAAGCTCATAATAATTTTCAAATAATTATTATCATTTATAATGATTTTTCGATCATAAATGTCATTTTTATAAGATTTAAATACTACAATATTCCATTATCATTAATATTTATTTAATATCAAATATTAATAAAATTCATGTCATAATATTATAAGTTATTTATAATATCTCAAAGTATTTTTAATACCTTCATATCACATTTAAATGATTTAAAATATTTAAATCCATTATTAAATAACTGCCATTAATATTAAAAATATTAATGTATTTCATGGCAAAATATCAAAAGTTATATTTTATAACTTAAAATAAGTTTATAACCTTTAAATCATTTTTATATGATTTTTAAATCATTAGAACTATTTTTTTCATAATTTATTTAATACATTTATTAAATAAATTTATTATCATAATATTATTCTATACCTTCATTTGATTACTATTTAATAGTAATTAATTAATTAACTTTAGTTATTATTTAACTAATAAATAATAGTCAATTAGATCTATCCATTATTTAATGTTAATTAGATAATGAATAATCAAATTATTATTTATCTTTAATTATTATTAAATAATAATTAATTAATTTCTTATCCTTGAATAGTAAATAATTGATCTATTTACTTCATTAGTCTTTAATTATTCCTTATTATTATTTAACGAATAGTTAATTAACATTTGCCCTTATTTATTATTTAATAATAAATAATTAATTCATTTCATAAATCTTTAATCATTCTTTCTTATTAAATTAAGAATAATTAATTATTACTTGTCCTTATTTATTATTTAATATTAATTAAATAATAAATAATTATTTTATAAACTTTTATGTTAATGTAAGTAAGTAATCACTTAATCTTACTTAAATATTCTTTAATCATTATTTAATATTAATTAAATAATAATCAATTATTTATTTAACTATAATTATCATTTAATCTTTAATTAAAAAATAACTAATTATTTTATTAACACTAACTTTACTTAATTATCATTTAATATCACTTAAATAATAATTAAATAGTTAATTACATTTAATTTTGTATGTAATTAATTTGCTAACCATTTAATGGCTTTAAATAATTATTTTTAATAATTAATCACTTCCACTTATTTACGATTATGCCATTCTCGCCCATAATCTTTCAGATTTTGCGTCCTTTAAGGAAACGCTTGTAAAACGAAATGTACAACTCGGAATTAAGTTCCGTCGGAGGCGTTGGATTCATAACTTCTTAAGCTACCGTTTTCATTTATCAAACACTCAATTTGGAGTTGTTTTGAATTAGGAAATTTGGACCGAAGTGGCTAATCAGTTTTGGTTTTTTCCAGCTTGACCCTCTTGTACTAAAACAATCATAAATTTTTCGTTTTAAAACGTTTTTGAGCGATTCTAGAGCCCACGCAAAGCTAACTTCCGGGACTACAACTTTTGTTGTTGGACCATCTTCAAATTCCAAGCACAAAATTCCAGAAATTTCGTGGAAGGGGACTGACCCGAGTTGGTTTCCCAGTTTTGACTCGGCTACTTTAAAATGGCATAACTCTTTCCTTCGAAGTCGGATTTAGTCCGTTCCGGAGTCTATGGAAATTTTATTCAGTGTACTACAACATACCAAAAGCCCAGAATTTTCTGAATAATTTAGCTAATCCCGAAATTTCCTTTTTGTGGCAGCAGTCCACTAGATTTTCTAAGTTTTAAAAACTATTTTGCTTTTCTTTCTCTTGATCAAGCTTGTTAACATCAAAAATGATTAGATCCATACATAATTTACTATAAAACATGTAGATCTAAGGTATTTAGAGTTTAAGATCATAACTTATAATTTTGACAAAAATTAAACACATAAACTAATTATAATTTTGTGTTTAAGGATTTTTATACCTTGCTTTGATGTTATCTTTCTTCTTCCAAGTAACTTAGGAACCTAGATGGCATGGAAAAGAACTCATCTTCCTTTCCTTTGGAGACCCACGGCCCTCTCTTGGGTTTTCTCTCTTCTTTCTATTTTCTTTTGGCTGGCTCTCCTATTCTCTTTCTTCTTGCTTACAAATCTAGATAAATAATATGGCTAACATGATATTGTGACACCTAAGCTCATATGAGATATAAATTAATTTTGCCCATGAGGTTAATCCCCCTTGAAGGGTCGGGTGTCACACCTCCCTTTTGCCAAATTTTAATTGCTTTCTCTCTCTCTCATAATCTCTTATGTTACTTGCATATCTTAACAAAATATTGGAATTGAAGCTTAAGGTGACACATGGCTAGGAAAAAAAATACTCACATACTATAATACTCCCTCCTTCCACCCTGTTCATGCACCAAATATATACCTCATTTTGCATTTTATTTTATTTAATTGCTAAATTTGTTTATTAAAATGACATAAAAGTCCCACAATAATTGGATCAAAACTTGGGCCATTTAAATTATTGTTTGGGCTTCCTAATTTAATTGTTTGTGTCATGTACAATAGCATGGTCCAATATATTAATTTTACCCTACCCTAATTATTTAATTAGGGTTTCTATTCCATTCATTTTAGAATTTAAATATTTACTCATGTACATTTAATTATGTAACTCAATTAAGCTTACTTTAATTAGGTTTAAAATATATAATAACTTGAGATTATAAAATAAATCTCTTAGATTAGTATATATTTTAAATACTAAGAATTCTCCTATACCATAACTCTTAAGTTATTTAATTACCATACCTAATGTATAATTAGGTTATGTAGCTTTCTTTATAATTCACTATATAAAACATTTATCCTTATACATAATCTCTTTCTAAATTTCAAATTTATAGCATTCTCATTTAATTTTTTTACATTACTTAAAAATTTAAATCAAACCGTATAGGTTTTTTAAAATTTTTAATTAATCCTCTATTTCCAATCTAGGTTTTATTCTTTATCCTTTATTTTAATCATTTAAGATCATTTGAATTTTCGGGTTGTCACATTCACCCCTTCTTCTAAGAATTTCGTCCTCGAATTTACAGCCTACTAATCCATACTCCTTTTATTCACCAAGACTAGGTTTGCAAGTTAACCTTTACCTAATTTCATTCGCATTTAATGAGTACATATTACTTCCTCTATGAGAAACTATTCCATCATCACATTCTACCCAGACTTTTTTTTAAGGAGTTAAAAACTTTTCAAATTATGCTGAGGGGTCATATAGACCATGAACACATAGTTTTAACGATATTTATATCGCAAAACAGTAACTACTAAGTATGTTTACAATCACGAAGAAGGTAAACTACTTCTGCAAGTACGTTAGGTGATCAGCCTATCGTACCCTACGTCATGCATAACGTATCAATCATTTCCAGCGAATATTTACGCTACTAGATTGGATTATTTTATCCAATCAACATAGTTCACCTCAGTCGTATCATAGGATTCTGCACCAAAATAATTTGATTCGGGATAAATTCTCAAAGAATACTTTGAATTGTCATAAAGATTTGTCTAGCTGAATCAAATATCTTAGACTTATACCAATAATTCAAATTTCAATCGAAACATGTCTGTCCAAATTCAGTTGACAATAATTTACTTTTAAAATTCTAAAAATTATTTTATGACGTTATGATACCGCACTGTATTTACAGTCCGTTTGAGGATTCCGTCATTTTGTGACTTTGTCATACTACATCATTCCATAGTGGGCTAACGATCTTTAGATCGCATCCAACACTAAGTAATTCTGCATTGATAACTCCATCCTTTTATCATCTCTGCACCAGGTTCAATGATGCATTAATGATATATAAAATATATTTTGATATCTCTACTCATTTTTGTCTAGCCGAAACAAATTAGCGTTGACTCTTTTTTAAACAGCTCAAAACTATTGATTTTTTTTTGATGTTATCATGCCGCAACTGGTAACGATGTGTCAGTGTCCCAAAGTCCGCACATACACATTTGTTACCATGTGTTGCTGATAATAAAAAATTATTTTATTTCGAAAGGCACATCAGTGCGAATTTAGCTTGATACCAAAAATTTCAAAGTCTAGCACAACTAGAAGATTTGGAATACTTATGCTTCCATCATCAACATTAATTTTTCTAATGATCAATTGCTTAATAATTCTATCTATTTCTATTATCCTCAATCCTTCATTTCACACATAGCTATATCCAGTTCGTCAAACTTACCACACGTATGTGTTCAGGAACTTTCCACAATCATATGAGTTTAAGAACTTGTCCTAGACAGACCATTGGCGTCCATTCGCTGAGGTATTCAAAAATATTTTATATAATTATAAGTCACGAACTTACCATAAGTATGAGTTTTAAGAAATCGCAACTTAATCTTATATTTTCTACCTATCTGGTATACTCATGAGAAAAGAATCACCATCTCAACATGTATATAGCAAATAGCGTGACAGAAACATTTCAATGACTATCAATACCAGAAGCTAAGTAGTTATCGAACCAACTTGGCCACTAATCAATATAGGAAGCTAAGTCAAGGACAATTCCCCGCCCATACAAAGAATTGTTCAACTTAACCACTATATCAACCAGGAAGCTAAGTGATTCTAAAACCAAGTACAAATTCCTCGCCCATACAAAGAATCATACAACTCAGCTGCTGACATGAGTCCTCAATTGAAATCCCACCTATTCCTAGTTCTTTCTTTACTAGATACGAATTTCATTTAATCCGTATCTACAATTCACAACTCTTTCCTGAGTTTAACTAGTACCATTTCATAGTGCCATATTCGTATAGCAATTCTGCTATAAAGTTTTCAACCATTTGATTGATCATCTGTCCTCTTATGACCTCATCAGATCACGTTGTGATCTCATATTATAATCGTATTATATTACGATTCTTTTCTATAGTATGATCGTTTTATTTTACGATCTTCTTTCCCTTTATACTTTTATTCTTTTAGACTTTATCTATTCATTACTATTGTTCATCTTTATTATCAGAGTTAGGTAACTCTAGATCTTTATTACTTGTTAGGATTCTTCTTTGAATCTTATTGACTTACCAAAACCTTGCTCAAATTCATTGCTTAAATTTCAAACACTATTTGAGTTTATTCTTTATCCTCATCACTGCGGTTATAGCCTAAGGTAACCCTACCTAAGATTTATAACCTACAGCTCTGATACCAACTGTGACGCCCCCAAATCCGGGTCTCCAGAACCTCGGACCTGGTACGTTACGATACATCATTTATATAACTATTGCGGAAGATATAAACATAAATTGTTTATACAATAACCTTTACACCTAATTCCCAAGGTCTGAAACCTTAACTTAATACCTGAATTCAATATCTTATCCGACATACAATGTCATTTGCATATAATACTATTACAAGTTTTATCTATACAATAAACCAATGCTGGAACTGTCTTTGACTTTTCTTGTATCCTACGTATTCATCCTAATCTGCAATATTTATCATGATATAGCAAGGGTGAGCAACAAGTTTGCCCAGCAAGTTTAATTTAAGAAAAGATATATCATGATTGAAAAGAATGAACAATAAGCTAGCTGACTTTCAACAATATAACAATTGCGAAATAGCATGAATAAATTTTCATAACTGAACGACCGAGACAATAAAAATGAATGGTCAATAATGAACATGAATAAATCAACTGGACCAAATGGTAATGAAGGTGATCAGCCTTTCATACCTGATGAACACATGCAATACGCACAACGTGCGAATCAATAATTCATAGACGTGATGTAATCAACAAAGATTAACCACTAGCATAATTGAAGAATCATAACTCAAGGTTGAGTTAAAGAAAACTTGCCTTTATTGTCGACTACTGCTACGCAGTCTATTTAGCTTCATCTGAAGACCTAATATTAATAATACCGATCTCCACATTAGAATAATATCATCGCAATAACTATTGCTAATTACAGTTATAAAATAACCTAAACACATAATCCTATCGGTCAACAGAACACATAAGACCTAGTATCAAGTCAAACTATTTCAGTCTGAATTGAGTTCGGTATTATTTCGATCTCCCGATTGCCTAATCGGATAATTATCGAGCCTAATATTAATAAGACTCTACTTAAACACTATAATATTAACTTAGATAATTTATTAACCAGTTAAAATATTTTTCACAAGCTCATAATAATTTTTAAATAATTATTATCATTTATAATGATTTTTCGATCATAAATATCATTTTTATAAGATTTAAATACCACAATATTCCATTATCATTAATATTTATTTAATATCAAATATTAATAAAATTCATGTCATAATATTATAAGTTATTTATAATATCTCAAAGTATTTTTAATACCTTAATATCACATTTAAATGATTTAAAACATTTAAATCCATTATTAAATAACTGCCATTAATATTAAAAATATTAATGTATTTCATGGCAAAATATCAAAAGTTATATTTTATAACTTCAAATATGTTTATAACCTTTAAATCATTTTTGTATGATTTTTAAATCATTAGAACTATCTTTTTGATAATTTATTTAATACATTTATTAAATAAATTTATTATCATAATATTATTCTATGCCTTCATTTGATTACTATTTAATAGTAATTAAATAGTAATTAATTAATTACCTTTAGTTATTATTTAACTAATAAATAATAGCCAATTAGATCTATCCATTATTTAATGTTAATTAGATAATGAATAATCAAATTATTGTTTGTCTTTAATTATTATTAAATAATAATTAATTAATTTCTTATCCTTGAATAGTAAATAATTGATCTATTTACTTCATTAGTCTTTAATTATTCCTTATTATTATTTAACGAATAATTAATTAACATTTGTCCTTATTTATTATTTAATAATAAATAATTAATTTATTTCATAAATCTTTAATCATTCTTTCTTATTAAATTAAGAATAATTAATTATTATTTATCCTTATTTATTATTTAATATTAATTAAATAATAAATAATTACTTTATAAACTTTTATGTTAATGTAAGTAAGTAATCACTTAATCTTACTTAAACATTCTTTAATCATTATTTAATATTAATTAAATAATAATCAATTATTTGTTTAACTCTAATTATCATTTAATCTTTAATTAAATAATAACTAATTACTTTATTAACACTAACTTTACTTAATTATCATTTAATATCACTTAAATAATAATTAAATAGTTAATTATATTTAATTTTGTATGTAATTAATTTGCTAACCATTTAATGGCTTTAAATAATTATTTTTAATAATTAATCACTTCCACTTATTTACGATTATGCCATTCTCGCCCATAATTTTTCAGATTTGGCGTCATTTACGGAAACGCTTGTAAAATGAAATGTACAACTCGGAATTAAGTTCCGTCGGAGGAGTTGGATTTGTAACTTCTTAAGCTAAAGTTTTCATTTATCAAACACAGCAATTTGGAGTTGTTTTGAGTTCGGAAATTTGGACCGAAGTGGCTAATCAGTTTTGGTTTTTTTCAGCTTGACCCTCTTGTACTAAAACAATTATAACTTTTTCGTTTTAAAACATTTTTGAGCGATTCTTGAGCCCACGCGAAGCTAACTTCCGGAACTACAACTTTTGTTGTTGGACCATCTTCAAATTCCAAGCACAAAACTTCAGAAATTTCGTGGAAGGGGACTGATCTTAGTTGGTTTCCCAGTTTTGACTCGGCTACTTTAAAATGCATAACTCTATCCTCCGAAGTCGGATTTAGTCCGTTCCGGAGTCTATGAAAAATTTATTCAGTGTAATACAACATACCAAAAGCCTATAATTTTTTGAATAATTTAGCTAATCCCGAAATTTCCTTTTTGTGGCAGCAGTCCACTAGATTTTCTAAGTTTTAAAAACTATTTTGCTTTTCTTTCTCTTGATCAAGCTTGTTAACATCCAAAATGATTAGATCCATACATAATTTACTATAAAACATGTAGATCTAAGGTATTTAGAGTTCAAGATCATAACTCATAATTTTGACAAAAATCAAACACATAAACTAATTAGAGTTTTGTGTTTAAGGATTTTTATACCTTGCTTTGATGTTATCTTTCTTCTTCCAAGTAACTTAGGAACCTAGATGGCATGGAGAAGAACTCATCTTCCTTTCCTTTGGAGACCCACGGCCCTCTCTTGGGTTCTCTCTCTTCTTTCTATTTTCTTTTGGCTGGCTCTCCTATTCTCTTTCTTCTTGCTTACAAATCTAGATAAATAATATGGCTAACATGATATTGTGACACCTAAGCTCATATGAGATATAAATTGATTTTGCCCATGAGGTTAATCCCCCTTGAAGGGTTGGGTGTCACCCCCTCCCTTTTGCCAAATTTTAATTGCTTTCTCTCTCTCTCATAATCTCTTATGTTACTTGCATATCTTAACAAAATATTGGAATTGAAGCTTAAGGTGACACATTGCTAGAAAAAAAAAATACTCACATGTTATAATACTCCCTCCTTCCACCCGGTTCATGCACCAAATATATGCCTCATTTTGCATTTTGTTTTATTTAATTGCTAAATTTGTTTATTAAAATGATATAAAAGTCCCACAATAATTGGATCAAAACTTGGGCCATTTAAATTATTGTTTGGGCTTCCTAATTTAATTATTTGGGTCATGTACAATAGCATGGTCCAATATATTAATTTTATCTTACCCTAATTATTTAATTAAGATTTCTATTCCACTCATTTTAGAATTTAAATATTTACTCATGTACATTTAATTATGTAACTCAATTAAGCTTACTTTAATTAGGTTTAAAATAAATAATAACTTGAGATTATAAAATAAATCTCTTAGATTAGTATATATTTTAAATACTAAGAATTCTCCTATACCATAACTATTAAGTTATTTAATTACCATACCTAATGTATAATTAGGTTATGTAGCTTTCTTTATAATTCACTATATAAAACATTTATCCTTATACATAATCTTTTTTCAAATTTCAAATTTATAACATTCTTATTTAATTTTTTTACATTACTTAAAAATTTAAATCAAACCATATAAGTTCTTTAAAATTTTTAATTAATCCTCTATTTCCAATCTAGGTTTTATTCTTTATCTTTTATTTTAATCATTTAAGATCATTTGAATTTTCGGGTTGTCATAATTGCTTTAGTATTCATAAGAGATGTTATTGTGGTAAGGGATGTAAATGATATTATTTTTCTCGTAAACGATGTTATTTCCTTTCAATATTCATAAAGAATATTATTTTCTTTCATATTCTATATTGTGAAAGTGATAATATTTCATTTCATATTCCTAAATTTAAACCTACTACGGTATGTATGGCTTTTATAATTTCTGAAATGATCAAAAATTCTTTGAGTTTTGCGCTTCATCTAATGTCATTTCACTGGAATATTGGTCTGAATTTTTTATGAAATATTCATCTTTTCATGACGAGTTACTATTCATGAGTTACTTTTCACGAGTTACTATTTATGAATTACTATTCATGAGTTACTATTCATGAATTACTATTCACGAGTTACTATTCATGAGTTACTATTCACTGGGTCCTATTCACGGTAAAAATATATATATAATATTTTTTTTCTGTCCAAATTATTTTTGATTTATGAATCTTACTCTTGAAATTAGATCCATGTTTTGATTATATTGTTCTTATTGTCATATATAACATTTTTATAATCATGGTGATGGAAGCTCTCTTTGACTTGAGTGTAAAGATGGGTAGATTATTGGTATGACCATGACTATGGGTTCTCTTTGGCCAGTAGTGCAAAGATGAATTGTTGACTGGTATGATCATGACCATTGAGTTTATAATTGAATATCTTTAGCTTAAGTGCAAAGGTGAATTGATCAACATGGTTATAAATGTTGTTTCTATAAATTCTGAAATGATTAGACATTTCTTTGGGATTTGAATATTTTTGGCCTGTAATGCAAAGATGAGCTGTTGATTTATGAATATCTTTGGCCTGTAGTGCAAAGATGAACTATTGATGAATATCTTTGGCCTGTAGTGCAAAGATGAGCGGTTAATTTATGAATATCTTTGGCCTGTTGTGCAAAGATGAGCTATTGATGAATATCTTTGGCCTGTAGTGCAAAGATGAATGATTAATTGTTGAATATCTTTGGCCCGTAGTGCAAAGATGAATTGATTAGCATGATTATGAACAAGAATTATTATTTGTTATAACCATGATCTTTGGTGTTTCAGGTAAATACAGGTGATGAAAGTTATCTTCGTCCTGGGTGCGAAAAGGAATTTAACAACACGATTATGATTATGAATTATTCACATGATTGTGGACAAGAACTGTTGATTGATGTTACAGGGATAAAACATTGTTGGTGGACTTTTAACATGGAGAAGATAATAGACATTATGGTCTATTTGACTCTTCTAATGGATTATTTGTTCCGCTGTAACTATGGTTGAAAAGTTTTATCATCTACCATATGTTCTAAATCTCTGAGTTATTACTGACGAATGCTATTGATAATTTGATTATCTTTAGTAATAATATTCTTTATTGGGCTATTTGTGCTCACCCTTTTGCTTCACAATTCCTTTCAGGTAATAAGAGTGTAGTTGGGTCGAGCGGGGATAACAGTGGAATAGAACGATGGTCTATAACTGTTGAAGTCTCCCATAAAATAGTATGGAAATAAGTGTATTAAGAATTTTAAATGTGTCGTATTTTATACATCATTTAACAGTTGATTTTGGTGACCCGACTTAGGTGTGGTGAACCCGTCTTTGGAAAGGTGTATTACCACTATCATACAAGATGTCTAACCACATACAACTTCATGTTATTATAAGATATGGTTGTTCGCATCCACTTGCTGATTATATCTATGAGCACTACCTATATAATCTTGGAGTATGATTGGAATATAATCCTCAGTTTGAGAAAATTGAAATAATTATATGGCAAGAGAATACCCACCATTTGAATAACCAGGATAGTAATCTACTCGTTCTTCTTTGGGGTCAACCAAGGTTAATTCTCAAGTCTTATGATATCTATTATAACTTAGATGCATGGCCTCCCATGTACGAAGGTTTTCTTGAGCATTTTCCAAAGATTTTAATTCCTAAAATAGTTATTGACTGTACCTTTATCTAACGTATCATTGATAAAGAGTGGGAGTACTGTATTCATATTAAAACTCACACTTTATATGTGGTCGTATTGTGTACGACAATTAGATATAAATAATTTGTATTTGAATTCTGTACCATGTATTTCTTGGCGACTCAGAATGGGTTGGGGGAATTAGACCTATTTTGGGGGCGTTACATTTTGGTATCAGAGCTTAGGGATATGGTCACTGGCGGAGATCTGAGTCTAGAAATAGGAGGAGAGAGACGAGTAATATACTTTGCTAGTGTGTGACTTACCTAAGCTGAATTTTCTTAGTTAATAAATTGACAAATTGTGATATGTCAATTAACCTTTGTTTTGAAGCTGTATTCTAGAATGAGCAATGGAGAAATCATGAAACAGAAGAAATGACCGGGGAGATAGAATTTGAAATAAAAGCAAGGTATACTCACATCTTCGAATTACCAGGTACGTAAATTTCGAGGACAAAATTTAATAAGGAGGGGAGATTGTAAGACCCCAAATTTTATGAAATAGAAGTATTTAATTAATTTATTTATTATTATTCAGTAAATGGTTAAATTGATAAAACGTTGAAGTTAAGGGTGATATATGTAAATTTTACAAAGTAAGCAAGTGATTATAAAATATTCGTTGTGTTGGGAAATGTTCGTTTGGTCGTGGAATATTCTTGTTGTGGGGAATATTCGTATGACGGCGCAGCCATTTGTGGGCCCCATAATGGAAAACTGTCGGATGAAAAAAACGACAAGAATAAATTTTCTAAATATAACGAATTTTTTTTACCATTAAACTGTTGAAATACAAGGTGGTTAAAGTACAGTAATACGCGGTGTTGCACAGTAGCACTGTAATACCCGAGAATTTTCATATATTATTAAATAAATATATTAATGGGAATGAGAATTTATTTGAATATAATGATTTTGTGTTATGAGAATGATTAATTCAATTATATTAAATTGAATAATTATAATAATTGAGAAATTGATGGAGTTTACGATAAACTCGATGAAATGCCTTGTGTGGCACAGTGACGTAATATAAGAATGATTATATTAATTTAAGCGAACAATTAATCTATATTAATTGTTATTGTAGAATATTAATTAATTGTTGAGAATTATTAATGATTATATTAATTAACGAATGAATTATTAAGTAAACAATTAATCTATATTAATTGTTAATTGTTATTGTAAAATATTAGTTGATGGTTATGGAATATTAACTGTGATTGATTAATAATACGTGATTATTATTATTGCAAGAAATATAATAATAATAAGCAATGTATGATATTTAATCATATAAATTAATAATCAATGAGGAATGGATTAATTAATATTATTGTTAATTAATCAATGAGATAAATAAATTATTTATTTGACACTATGAATAATAAAACAAATAAGTAAGTTATTAATATAATAAGATTATATTAATTGATATGTGCAAATGTGCAATACTTGAATGTATAAAGTATATAGAATACAACTATACTATATAGTGTAGTGAGACACTTAAGTGTGACCATGCATGTATATATAAACTATAGTGCAATGTGATTATATTATGTACATAAACTATATAGTAAAGTTATTAAATTATGAGAGTTACATGAAATGCCTATGTGACAATGTAAATATACATTAAAGTGAGACATCATGAGTATGTGGTAGATAATTTAATAATACATGAGATAATGTGATGTGATTATATCCGAGTAAATTATACTAGTATGATAAAAATGTACATGGATTATATGTGTACAAGTCACACTTACTACATTATGTGAATTATAGTGTGACATTTCAATAAAAGACATATGTATAAAATATATATATGTGTAGATAGCCTAAGTATTTAATACATATGTGTATAATGATTTAAGTGTAGTATGTTGCAAATGCTGAGTTAGTATTTTGCCTTGTCCCTAAATGCTAGTCTCATTCTCATTCACGTGAAGAACAAAAAGGCTAAAGAGCTACTCCTTCTCCCAAGCTCCTTCTAGCTCATGATTATGGGGGGAGTGGTTATCATGATGATCTTCAATAACCATTTACCAACTCTCTTTTAACCATCATGTAATCTAACATTCTCATTGGTTTAATTTGATGTATATATGCATTGTCTGTGTAAGAATTGCTCTATAAATATGGCTCCCTCCCTTCTCTTTTCATTTGCTGAGATTTTGTCTAAGTATTGAATTGAGAGTGTTGTGAGTTTAATAGCAAGATAATCACAGAGAGAGAGAGAGATTTCAATAAGCTTACTTTGCATTATAGAGGTATAAATCCTTCATTCTTGGTTCATCATTTTGTTTACTGTCAAAGTTTCCAATTCTTGATTTTGATTACAATTCATGCTAGATTGGATTAGAACATGTTCTTAGTTGTTATATAGACTTATAAACATGTTTAAACCATAATGTGGCTGCTTAGAAAAGTTTTTGTGAAGTAATTTCGTGAGTTGGATTTGTTATGTGCCGTTGCAGGCTGCTCTCTGGACTGGAACGGGAGCCGCGCGGCCGCGCGGCCGCGCGTCTCCCTAGTACAATTTGGGCGCGGCCGCGCGCCACTGCAGAATTTGTTGATGATTTCTTTTATATCTTCTGATGTGTTGAGCATGATGTATTGTTAGGATGTGAATATAACTCACATTAACATATGGAATAAGGTTATTAGGTTATAGCAATCCATGCTAGTTGATTTAGTTGAATATTTCAAAGAAAACTTAAAGATATGAAAAGAGAAACTTTGATATGTTGGCCCTATATTGATGTCTGACTTTGAGTCATGTTTGTATGACCTAGGAACACATGATATGAATGTCGACTTGCGTATCTAAGCTCCATAATGTAACTTGAGCATGTGAACCTCAATAGTGAACCTCTCCAACGAAAACACAAGCGTTGAACATGGACTCTAACATGTTATATTAGGATTCTAGGTTTTGATTTTTGAGCATGTTATACGACCTTAAAATGCGTGTCAAACATGTTAACGTATGAATCTAGATAGCATGAGCATGTTAGGCCTTATTAGTGAGCTTTACTAATGAAAATACGAACTTTGAACGTAAATGTTAACATGCTACTTTGAGAGTTAGAATCTGATATTTGTGAACATGTTTGATGATACTCTTAGACTCACTCATGTATCATAAATGTATATGTGCCATTCTTAGGTGTCGTAACTCAAGTAAAGCATAAACGAAGCATATTTCAAACCAAAACGATGCTAATTGCACATATGCGATATGAATACTCACAAGCATGTCTAATGTGAGTTATATGACTACCTTATATGTTTAAGAAGCAAGCATGTTAGACTTTGTGGTTTCATGACCTTGAATGGCTTTAAATTATTGAAAGTGTTAACTTAGAATCTATTGCATGTATGATTGGAACAAGGAAATGTTGTATACACATAAAAGTATTCTTTAAACATGTATACACGGTACGTGATATTATATGATGTACTTGAACCCGATTTTGACGGTTAACTTATGAAAATGACATAACTTGCTAAAATGAAATATATTTAGTATTGGTTGTAGTCTTATGTGATATTAATAAATGCGAATATGTTTGCTAATTGTGGTAGTCTCACATGATAGTAACGATGTATGAATATGATCAACTTGAGAAAAGAGGAAGTTTAAGGGTAGAAATTATATTCTATATAACTGTGTAGCTAGGTTAAAACTTAGCTTATGTGTTGATCGTATATTCGAAGATAAAATGTGAAGTTAAATTATATGACTAATGACTATCATTACGATAGGAATTCGAAAGTGTTGACTAGCTTTACGTGAGTAAACTACGCATAAGGCAAGTATCCTAAACCCTTGCATTACTTTATTCAACGGATATCGTAAGCGAGTATCTAAAACTTATCTCTTTGGATACAAGTATTCTATCTTTGTATATTGCGAACTAGTTTCCTACTTAATTGTTTGAATTGAATTAGCATACTTGAACTCTTATTTCATTAAAGCTATTATTCATGTTGAACTTAGTATTGTTCTTGAATATTGTGAAAGTGTCTATGCCATTTGATTCGGCTAGACTTATGTTATTGAAAAATGACCCAAACTAATTGATTGGTGCGGGATCTTGTATTTGACTGAGAAGAACAACCTTCTTTGAAGGGAATATATAATTGTCGGAGAACCGACGTGCACACTTGAGTATGATTGATTGTTATGCATAACGATGGTACTTTAGGCTGATCACCTGTTGTACCTGTTTTTATTGGATTTTCAGTTTATTACTGTCAATTCTAGTAGAAGTTCATAGTCCTTAGTGACTGCTCAGTATTCAATTATTTAAAATCTTGAATTGACGTATTATTGAATCATATTGATATTATTCTGTCCTTAGCGACTGTTATTGAGAACTGTTGATATTCTTGTTATCCTTGAACTATCAAACCTTGTTATACCTTTTCGAGAATTGGGAATCTTATTACTCACCCTTATTATATATTACTTGCTGGGCAATTTGTGCTCATTCTTGCTTTCCCTAAAACATTTCAGTTAAGGCAGAGCATGGCGAACCTTCGGGCGTTGATAAGGGCAAGGGCAAGGCTACCAATTAGCTTGTCTCTTATATGTTTTAAATATTTTAATGTTGTATTAAGATGATGTAGTAAGACTGGTTTTGATTATGTTTAAGCTTAAGTTAGGTTATGTAATAAGTCGTTAATTGATATTATTATGTAATCTATTAAGTACTGTAGGTTGCGAGACTTGGGGGAATAATTATAATAAATCATTGTAAATTATTCTAGAATAGATTTTTCCGCTGTGATCGTGTGATATTTAGTTATTATTATCGTAATGTATTACTATGAGCACGTGATGAACCGAATTCGAGAGACCAAGTGGCGGTACTGAAATTTGGGGGTGTCACAAGCACACGGTAATACATATAGGACCCATAATAGGCAACTTGGACAAAGAAAACAAAATTAAATTTTTCGATGAATAGTACCGTATTCATGAATAGTGTCGTATACGCGAATAATGTTGTATACGTGAATAGTAATCCCGACATGAAAATGTCAAAAATTTTATAAGAAAAATCATACTTCGTGAATAGTATTCGTGAATAGTACTGTAATCGTGAATAGTGCTGTATACGTGAATAGTGCCATATACGTGAATAGTAACCTTGACATGAAAAGACAAAAATTTCATAATAAAATTCATACCAATATTTCGGTAAAATGATATTGAAAGAATTAACATCATTTACAAGAAAAATAACATCCCTTACAAGAAAAATAACATCCCTTATCTCAAAAGAATAGTACTTTTGACTGGAATATCGGATATAATGCTAAAGAAAACTTGAACTGTTGAACAACACTCAAAGTATCGAAATACTCACAAAAAATACGCTCGATATTATAGAGAGAAACTTCTGATTCTGGTGTGATTTTCAATTCTAACTAAGCACCATATTTATAGAAAAATACTTAGAACGCCAAAGCAGAAAATACAAAATATCAATTTTCAACAATTGTCTCATTTGCTAAAAATTCCTTCGTTTATATCCACATCGAATAAATATTTTCTTATCATTTAAATCAACAATTAATTATTCACAAATAATATTACAGAATCACAATAATGACAACCAGGTCGTTCCCAAGAAAGAGAGAGCTTTCCGATAAGAATTTCTCCTTACTGGCGCGCAATTAGGTGACCAAACCCCTTTTCTAGACAGAACTTCATTAGACATTGTCAATAATGTTGTCTAATAATATTATTCAAATAATATGAATTATTGATTTGATAATGTAAAATATTGTGCAGTGACAATTATTGAATCAACAATAATATAAAATACTGTGCAATACCGTGTGCTACTGTGCAACAACGCGTATTACTTTATTTTAACCCCCGGGTATTTCAACAGTTCTAACGGTAACCGTTACGCCTGTCGACGTTGGAAAATTTAAGAAATACCGCGGGTCGGTTCATAACCCGGTTTTTCTCAAATCGATCTTCCTAAGTTATCTCTACTCTTATTCTTTTTATTGCAAAAAAAGTTTTGAAGGGTTTTTAGGAAAGAGGCCAACATGTGTATATGTCGACGATTTGATTTGATTTAAACAGAGTCGCCAGTTGGTAGTTTTGAAAATGGTTGTACCAACTCAACCGAATTTGATTTTAAAGAGGCCCAATTGCTGGACACTGTCGAAACTTGATCTTTGAAATCAAACTTTTGAGTTCGGGGGCTTGGTTAAGTGTAGGAAACGTGTTAGGCAACCCACTACTCCCGTGTAAAAACGGTACTGTAATCTTTTCAATATTTCCCCTAAAACTAGAATGCGTGAGTGAATACTATTTTGAAAATTGGGCCTTTTGATTGATTAAAAGTTTTGACAGGCATCATTGAACCTATATACGAAGGGTTTGATTTGATTTGAAAATCAGCCTTTGATTTGATTTGAAAATCAATTTTTGATTTGATTTGCAAAAGCATTTAATTTGATTTGACAGTGATGTTTTGAAAGCTGTTTATCAAACTCCTACGTTGACATAGGAATTGAAACACGTCGCCACTTTCAATTTTATCTTTATAGCTTTAAGGCAGCATGCAAATGGTGATTTGTCGGGCTGCAAAGCATCCTCGACCACAGAAATAAAAAGTGTCGGTCTCCTCATGGGTATGAAAACCATCAGAGGGACGCTGACATGACAATCTATATTTTCACTATGTTGAGACCTTAAATTCGGATAACCGTTTTAAGGTCTGTACATGTACATTTTACAGAAAAAACTAGCAGGGTACATCTGTAGATCGGAGTATCTCCATCGTGGGAATCAGATTCTGATCAGTTTGATCATGAATCCCACGATTCCTAGGCTCACATATGAGTAGCTAAAACCTGCACAGTTCAAATTTGTACAGAAACAGATATATATACATCCTCACGTCGCAATGGAACCAAAGATTCATCAGTAAATCCTGGTTGCGCGTGACCAAAGCGTCTCGTTCCCACTAGATAGCGATCTAAGGGACGCGAGGTTGCTTTTGAAGCTGAACTATAAAAATAACTAGATTTAAAGAAATCTTAGCCATTATAGCTTCCAGGTCTTGTTGGGACCTGTTTGAACCATTGAAAGCTAGAAGTGGCGAGATTTGGATAAATCTAGTTTGCCCGCGGATATGTCAGTGCAAATTCATATACAAATGAATGTTAAATGCAGCAGTTGAATAAATTGAATAAAGCAATATATATAATTATATATATATAAGCTATAAAAGGGCGTTGGGTTTTCACTCGCAAGCCCGGACTGGAATTGAAATATATATGTAGATATATATATTGACAGAAACGTAGTCAATCAAGACTGAAAAGATGACCAGTGATGATGAAGGCTGCTTATATATGCATAAATATATATAAAATCAGTAAGGGCGATGGGTTTTCACGCCTATGCCCGGACTGAATTAATACATATTGACAGAAATGTAGTCAACCAATATTGGTACAAAGACTAGTTATGGTGAGAGTCGCTTATATATGCGTAAATATATATAAAAGCGATAAACTACCTCGGATTTGACATCCGAGCTTGACAGAATTGAAATGTTAGTACATAAACTGTTAAATATGTACAGAAAAAGGCCAAACCCGGACTAGAAAGACAACCAAGTCCGGCGAAGTTGCCAAAACGGTGTGTGCTAGTGCATTAAAGCTAATGGAGCTGACGAATCGTCAATTCGAGTTGTAGAAATATTGAAAACGGAGTTTATGTACAAAAATGTATTAATTTTAGACGAAAACGGCCACGGAACTAAGTTCCGGGCATATTTAGAAGATAAAACTTTATGTGTTGGTGCAAAACAGTGCAAAGTAGTAGTATTGACTTGCTAATCGTAAAAATACTTACAATGGGCTGCACTACGAATTTTTTGCCAAATCGTAGGCCTTAAACGTCCAAATCTACCGGTGGTTTTTTGATATGTGGTAGTATATGGGTATATCTATGTGTTGGAATGAAAATATTTGGGAGGTGTAAAAGTCAAAAAATCAGTCGGGCAGGGCTTTGCTGTGCTTCTTACTTATGCAAATGAGAGGGGGCTGCACCTCTATTTATAGAGGGGGGAGCCGCACCTCTACATGCGGCTGTCGCAGGTAGAGGTACGGCCACTCGAGGTGGGTCCTGCATGCCCGGCTTGGTCATCTCGAAGTACGTGCACTCCGAGCAATGCGATGTCCGGTCAGAAATTTTCTAACTTTTGATCGGAGCGTCCGTTTGAGGCGTGCGATACCTTTCCAGAAAGCTCTCGCCTAGAGTGTTGCAATTACATGTGGAAAAATATTTTCTGGGTCCAGGAAAATGGGTTCATAACCAGGTCTTCGATTCCCCGTAGTTTGTCCGTTGAATTGTCTTGCGTTGTTGCCACTCGGGATCGTCGTTAGGGTTCATTCTGACTTTGGCGGCATCGATTTGGCTTTAGTTTGACCAAGTTGGTTGAAAGTTGGTAAAATGATCGTTGTACCCCTCCCGGGGTTGCCTGTAGTGTTGACATGGTCGCTGGTTGACTTCCGGGAGCTGATTCCAAGACTTGGATCCCAGTCGAGTCTTTTGACATCAGGGTTGTCTTTGAGGCTGATGTGGTCATTTCAGGTTTTGCTATGGAGTTGTTGCGATGCTTCAAGCTAATGTTTGAAGTTGGCCTAACGTCCCAAGTTGAGACCGAGGATGACCTGCACTTCCCGGGTTGAGACCGGGGTTGATTGGTACCTCCCGGGTTGCTGCTGGGGTTGATCATGTATGATGATAAAGCATATACTCTGTAAATAGTCTTATTAATTTATTAATAAAATATTTATTTAAGTCATTTAATTATCTATATGATGCTATTTTTATAATATGTAAATAACCCATAGTTTTAAACAATGCTTTTAGAATCATGATGAGATCATGCTAATGAGATCTAAATTCTTAGAAAACTTAAAAACTAAAATAGTTCCCAATTTTGGGATTACAAAATGGGGATTAGTAAATCCGGATAGATTGATACATATGTTGCTTACTCATTGGATAAGGATGACTGATCTCGTGGTCATTTGTGTGGTGACACTAAAGCAAGTATGTAGGTGCTTATTGGAGAATAAGTTCACTGAACGTGACTCGCTATGGAATACCTAATGGAGTTTTACTCGCCTGTCAATAGGAATTTCTAATGTGATAGTAGTACAAGTGATCCTTGGACTTGAGATCATCATAGTATCTTGTATGTAATAAATTATACTTTGACTTATTCCTTAAGGCCCTTTAGGGTATATATAGGGTATGCTTGGGTATAATGAGTTACATATGGAGATAATATATGATCAATAAAGAATCTACCACCTCTAGTAAAAGAGGAGATATGTCCTATGTGATTCGTTAAATGAAAACCCAAGAATCCTTGGCCAATGTGGAATGAAATTAAAAAGAGATTTTTAATTTGCATTATTTAGAGTTGTGCATTTTCTAATCGAAATACATATGATTAAATAAAATAAGACTTGACAGTAAATCCATGTCTTATATTTAATTGGGACATTGTATGGTGGAAGGATTGAATTGTACGGTAACTATTAACTCACAGGTTCTTTTATGATTAATGTTGAAATCGATATTATCTAGAAAGTCGTTGAACGCTAGGGAGGCTTATCCCTATTGTAGAATAAATGTTATTTATTTAAATAGATTATTAGTTTAATTTATTTATTTAAATAAGATTAGAATTGTTCTAATTGATTTATTCACAGCCGGTTTAATATGGAGAATCTAAAGGATCACACCATAAAAGGAAGAATAATAATTTAAGAAGAAAATGGCATGATAGTAATAATGCATTAAGTGTAATTAATTTAATCTATGGTGATAGAATAAATTAAATAGCTTAATGTTTATTATTTAATATTTTAGAAATATTAAATATAAATTAATAAGAGGAGTCTTATTAATATTATTATTATTATTATTATTTTAATTCTAAAGGAGTTTAGGAATTAATATAATATCAGTACTCTCTCTCAATCCTAATAAAGATTAGGATATAAATTAATTAAAAGTATTTAATTAATTAAATAAAACCCTATTCTAATTGGATTAGGAGGGTTAACCTAATATCTATATAAGAGAGTCTTATATTAGAAATAAGGGACGTGAATTTTTTAAGAGTTGAGAGTACACATATTCTATAGAGATAGAAATAAGGGTTAAGCCAATAACCCATCTTCTTGAGTTCTTCATCTTCCTTGGTGGATCACCGTTAGAGGCCAAACATTTGGGTGGCTGACATTGATCAAGGGAAGGAGCCACTACAGAGGAATTAAAGGAATCAAAGGAGTAGAACTTGTACCTGAGGAAGTTTGGATCTTCAAAGGTATAATTCTATTTTTCTCCTTCTATATTCACTGATAATTGATGCACAAGAATGATCATGGTTATGGGTTTTGTATAAATTTTTGAAAAACCTAGTTTTCGCGCTTCCGCCTTATTTATGTGATTTGATTGCATGTTTGCGTTACATACAAACCCAACAGTTCCAGCTCAGGTTCCACGTGTGGAGGTCTCGGGCATTGCTGTGCAGACACAGGAGTTGCTGGGCGACTTGAGTCGCCATCCTTCGAGATATCTTCAGGCCAACGAGGTGACTTGAAGTCTTTCTTCCCTCTGGATTCTTTTCCCATCTTCTGGCCATTCTCGAGGCACAGGTTTTTTGACATGGGTTGATTTTTGATGCAGGTCCCTGGCTTGACACAGCCTCGAGGGAACTGGTTTAGTGTGCACTCCCTCTATCAGACTCTGCATGAGGATTATAGGGAGATTGTAGATGGCTGGGGATTTCAGGCCTTCTTCTCGATCCTACCCCGCTGTTGCCCTTGGGGGTATATGACGGCTTTTTCTGAGCGCTGGTTCCACCAGACTCAGTCCCTTCATCTTCTTGATTGCGAGGTGATGATGACTCCAATGGACTGGAGATTTATCACCGGCTTTGAGTTTGAGGGCGAGACAGTGCCTGTTGTGTCTGGCATTTCACCCACCGCAGTTAGATCCCTGTTAGGAGTCCCTCAGTCGGCATTCAAGGGTTGGACAGTCCGATCTGGTCCCTTGAGTATAGATGCCCAGGACGGGACTTTGCAGTTGCCTCCGCGAGATGATCGGGGGGCTAGAGATCGCATTCTGAGGCGATTGTTTTTGTCGATCATCATGGGCTGTTTTGTGGCGGACAACTCGTCGACGGTGTCCTTTGCTTTGATTAGCGCCACTCAGCATGTAGAGCGCCTCAGTGACTTTGATTGGGGCTCCTATACCTTTACCTATTTTCTCCGGGGGCATGCGCCTGCTTTCGGAGGGTGTGACGGAGGCTTGGTTAGGATTCCATCAGTTTTTGCTGGTGAGTACATCTTTCTGTACCTTTTTGATTTTCTGCAGTTATTTTTGGCAGTCTTGGTCACTAAGAACTTTTGATATTTGCATGGATAGCTTTGGGCATTTGAGAGGCTTCCTTTCCTACGGCCCGTTTCAGCATTAGGTCTGGAGACCTATCCACGTGGACGGAGATGGCATCACTCCATTTTGACGGAGGTCCCTGTTACGGGATTCACTCACGCCCGTCTGCAGTTGGAGCTTTTGACGGCGAGCTCGATCACCTAGACGCCGTACACATCCGAGCACTTGACCGTCGGATTTAATAGAGGTTTACCCACTGGTCGGGAGTTTGATTTATCGACCCGCAGAGTCCCTATATTGACGGAGGGAGGCTGGGAGCTCTATCTTGGAGAGCGTGCCATTCGGAGCGTCACAAGGGAGATTCACATTCCCATTGCTCCTCTTGCTTGGCATCACTGGCCATTGTCCGTGCCTTTGACAAACATCCCTTTGGAGGGTATAGACGGCTTTGATCTATCAGAGGGCCCATATAGCCAGGCAGCCTTTTACAGTTGGTGGAGTCCTCGCACTATCGAGGCTCAGACTCGTGCCACCCATTTTATGGTAGACATGGTGCCGGGGTCCGTGATGATGACGGACTGGATTGCTTGTATTAGAAAGCTTACTCATGCAGACCAGATAGCACATCTGACCAGGGAGTTGGACCAGGCTCATTTCTTTATCAGGCACCCGTGCCGAGATCCATCAGAGGCATCTTCATTTGACCCATCCAGCTCTGGAGCAGGCCCCTCTTCAGGTCCATTCAGTAGCAGTTATACAGGAGCAGATCCTCCCTTATACCACCCAGATATGTCTGATCCCAGCAGGTTTGTGCAGACAGAGGATCTGGAGCAGGTCGATCGATTTGATACCGAGGTTTTTGACTTCCTATGATAGATATGGAAGCTATATTTTTGGTTAGCCACTGTTTTGGCTATTCAGCGTCTATGCCATCATTTTGATAGACCACTGTATTAGCTGGGTGGTGGTGCCCCCATTTCCCTGTATTCTTCCTCTCACTTTGTACTAGGATATAAGGATGATGTATGCAGTAGATAGCTTTTTGTAGATATTTCTGTCATCTTTATCTGCTGCATCATGTTTATATCATTGTCATCATACATGTATCATGTGTATGCATTCAGACAGCTGCGATTTGACTTAACCTCTGGACGGTCTTGTGATACGGTGCTACAGATGACGATGTCTGCAGTTAGCCGTATAGAGCATTTGCCACTGTCAGAAGTGGCGGCATCTTTGCGGTCATGGTATGATAGTCTGCCCTTTCCAGCTAGGGGGACAGTTAACCAGATGCTGGGGCACTCGCTGGTCCTTATGGATTTCAGGGTTCCAGACGGCTTTATTGATGGCGTCCTACCCTTATGGGTACCGGAGAGACAGGTATTCTACATTGGGCGATGTGAGCTTTCGCCTACTCTGGAGGAGTACCAGAGATTTACTGGCTTGGATTTAGAGTCGCCGTGTGCTCGGACGGCTATCAGTGATATGCGAAGACCGTTTACTCTGCTGTCCGGTCTTCGGCAGAGCATAGTCATGGATGAGATCGTTTCAGGGCATGTGATCTCCCTTGACTTCTTGATAGAGCGCTATGGTGAGCTTGATAACTACGACCGCCACATCGGAGATTTCATCATTTTCGCAGAGGAGTGGCAGACAGCCATGATAGACATGTTGTTGATGTGCATTGTGGCGTATGTTTACATGCCATTGCGTTTAGATCACCTTGATGTGGGATTGGTTTTCTTAGCCAGAGTCCTTAGGCAGGGAAGTACCATTATCCCTATGATCTTGGTGGAGACTCTGAGGTACGCTCACCTATTGCAGTACCCATCCAGCATGGTTTTTCCGGGGTAGCTCGGTCGTGCTGTATATGTGGTTGATGTCACACATATGACCGATTGGATCCTTTAGACCTCATGCCTATTGTTTTAGCCACGAGATATACTCAGTTTACTCCTTCTGTCTGCCTGATTGCGTTGACTCAGAGTCCTGGTTAGCATTTTTGTCAGATATTGAGCATCCGTTCGCAGTTTTGTTATGCTCAGGGATGGCGACCTCGTTCAGCTTCATTACTCATGCATCTGGCATGGATTATTTGCCTTTGGCAGGATTGAGGGGTGTGACTACTTATCATCCCTTGGCAGTTATGGAGCAGTTTGATCAGTGGCATAGTATACACCATTTTGAGGATTCTGCTGATCAGAGGATGTCGGCTTCATCTATGTCATCGGCCAACTTGGTTAGAGTCTATGAGTGTTGGACTCACAGGGAGAGGGTTGAGTTCTCCAGTAGACATCCGGGTCGTTCTCTAGAATATTCTGCATGGTTAGAGGCAGAGATCGCAGTCGCAGTAGCAGAGCTTCATTTACCTCTGCTTGCGGATTCTGACGAGGAGGAGCCCATAGAGGATCCCGATTCTCCTACTGAGGATGAACTGTTTGCAGATTTGGCAGTAGCTTTGATTAGTGATCCCCCGGTTATTCCCACAGGGACAGATCCAGCTTTGTCAGATTCTCTATTCAGGATGACCTTTGAGAGAGATTCAGCTAGAGCGCAGCTGTTGGCTGCCCTGTCTGGCAGGGATTTAGCTTTTGCTGAGAGGGATGGTCTCAGGACCGCTTTGGATACTGGATTGATTGAGCGGGAGGAGCTTCGCTCAGCTTTCGATACTGCCATTGTGGAGCGAGACGAGGTTCGCTCAGCCAGAGATGCAGCATATGTTGAGATTGAGGAGATTTTGATTTATCGGGATGCAGCTTTTGTAGAGAGGGATGAGGCTATAGCTTCCCGTGATTTCCACATTGCTGATAGTACTGCTCTTCGATCTTACACCCATGGTTTGGTTACCGAGATGAGTGCTTACATTGATGACCACAGTGCCACCTTCCAGATGACTGTGGATGTTCTTAGCCTTATGGAGGCTGAGTGGACTACTCTTACAGATGCGCCTCCATCTTCAGAGAGAGATGCCATGCTGGCATTGCTGACCCGCTTGTCCTTGGGTCCATATGCTAGCTTTATTTTTCCTGCCAGACTAGCTCAGCCATTTTTGTCATGTACAGGGCACTATGTATATAAAGCAGTTTATATATCAGAGAAATATATTTTTGAGATACTTTATTGCTTAGATATGTATTGTCATCGCTGAGTGATTACCACTTCCGTCATGACTCGCAGTTATTGATACATTTTGAGCTTCTCCTTGATGGACTGACAGTTGAGGTGTCAAGGGAGTTCCCCAAATGGATCTGATAATCAGACAGCTTGACAGCATTTAGCTTTTATTTGTCTTCGGTGTCTTGGAACTGGTCTTCTATTTTTTTGTTTTTTTAAAGGTCAAACCGCGCCGTAGAGGGCTGCCTACGTACTCCCGGGTTGAGGGAGATCAGGTCATGCGTAGTTCTGGTTGTTTAATTGAAGAGGTTTGCAAAGAGTTTATCTAGGGTTTGAATTTGGTTCAATGAGCTTTGGAATTTGATGCTGGGATTTGCAAGTTCTTTGGATTTTTGCTTGGTTTGACCGCACCATAAATGGTTGCCTACGTACTCCTGGGTTGAGGGAGATCAGGTCAATCGTAGTTCATGTTTCTCTAGTGAAAAGCCGAACCTGATTCTATTTATAGGACCCAGATGCAGGTATGCATATGCTTTAGACATAATACTTTTTCACGATGTCTGAATTGATGATTTGGGGAAATTCGTTCCCGTCCATTTCTTGTAGCCTGATGGCTCCCCCTGTCAGCACTTCCTTGACAATGAAAGGGCCTTCCCAGTTTGGGGCAAATTTTCCTTTGGCTTCATCCTGATTGGCCAGGATTTTCTTTAGCACCCAATCATTTTCTTTGAATTGCCGGATTCGGACTTTCTTGTTGTAGGACCTGGCGATCTTTTGTTGGTATAGTCGTCCGTGGAAAATGGTTGTGGCCCTCTTTTGGTCTATCAGGGACAGTTGATGATATCGGTCTTGCAACCATTGATCTTCGTCCATCTGAGCATCTATTAATACTCGTAAAGACTCCATCTCTACTTCTATGGGGAGGATTGATTCCATGCCATAGACCAGTGAATAGGGGGTAGACCCAGTAGAGGTACGCATTAACGCCCTGTAGGCTAACAGGGTGAGAGGTAGCAGGTCAGGCCAGTCTTTGTGATTGGCGGACATTTTCTGCATGATCTTCTTGATGTTTTTGTTGGCTGCGTCGATAGCACCGTTCATCTTGGGCCGATAGATGACGGAGTTGAGATGTTTGATGTGGAACTTGCCGCACAGTTCTACCATTATTTGATTGTTCAAATTTTTGGCGTTGTCTGATACGATCACCTCTGGTTGTCCATATCGACAGACGACATTATTTCTGATGAAACTGATGATGACCTCTTTTGTGACTTTAGGAAAAGAGGTTGCTTCAACCCATTTGGTGAAGTAGTCGATCATGGTGAAGATGAACCGATGACCGTTGCTGGCTTTGGGTTCAACTGGACCTATCACGTCCATTCCTCACATATAAAAAGGCCATGGTGCACTCATGTTGTGCAGCTCACTGGGAGGAGCGTGGATGACATTTCCATGTGTTTGGCATTGAAAGCATCTCTTGACGTGATCATCGCAATCAGCTTTGAGCGAGATCCAGTAATGTCCTGTTCTGATTATCTTCTTGGCCAGCAGATGGCCGCTCATGTGTGGACCACAGACTCCTCCATGGACTTCATCCATTAGTCTTTGGGCTTGCTCCTTGTCGAGGCATCTTAACAGGCCTATTCCAAGCATCCCTTTTGTAAAGTGCATCTTCGCTCAGATAGAACTTCATGGCCATTCTGAGAATCCATTTCCGCTCTGATTGGCTTGCACCAGTGGGTGTAGATCCATCACGGAGATATTCCTTGATGTCTTGAAACCAAGGTTGCTTGACAGGAGGTATTTCGTCTGATACTTCTCTAATGTAATTCCCGTATGTTGGGGCTTTTTGATTTGTGAACTGGATGTTGGGAAACCCGCTCCTGTTGGATATGCGAATTAATGAAGCCAACGTTGCCAGTGCATCGGCGAAGTCATTTCGACCCCGAGGAATGTGGACGAAGGTTATTGCTTTCGAATTCCTGGGATATTTTAAGGACCTGCCTATAATATGGCAGCAGATGCAGTTCTTTTGTGAGATACTTGCCGGTGGTTTGTCTGATGACCAACTCGGAATCTCCAAAGACCAATAAGTGTTTGATACCTATGGATTGGGCTAGTTTCAACCCAAGTATACAGCCCTCGTACTCGGCCGTGTTGTTGGTGTTGCCAAATTGAAGTTTGGTAGCCACAGGATATTGATCACCTGTACCAGAGATAAGGATTGCCCCAGTTCGAAACCATCCATGTTTACCGCTCCATCGAAATACATTTTCCATGGTTGGACTGTATTCTCTGATTGGAGTTGTTGAATTGTCATGATCCCATCATCTGGGAAATATGTCTCCAGAGGCTCGAACCCTCCTGAAGGTGCTTCTGCTAATTGATTTGCAATGCCTTGGACTTTGATAGACTTTTGAGTCACGTAGACAATGTCGCACTGCTGTAGAATCAACTGCCATTTGGACAGTTGGCAATTTAACATTGGTTTGTTGAAGACGTAATTTAGTGGATCCATGCGGAATATGAGATACGTCGTGTGCCCATGCAAATAGTGCTGCAACCTCATGGCGGCCCATGCTAATGCACATCATGTCTTCTCGATCAGGGTATACTTCTGTTCCCCACTGCTGAATCTTTTGCTAATGTAGTAGATAGCTCTTTCTTTGCTACTATCATCCTTCTGTCCTAGCATACAGCCCATGGCATTTTCATTGACGGACAGGTACATGAATAAGGGGACTCCATCCCTTGGAGGTACCAAAACAGGTGCTTCGACAAGCTGCTTTTTGATGGCAAGGAAGGCTTGTTGACAATCCTCATTCCATTTGATGGAGGAAGTCTTCCTCAACAGCTTGAAGATGGGCTCACAGGTTGTTGTGAGCTGGGAAATGAATCGACTTATGAAGTTGATCCTTCCTAGGAATCCTCGTATCTCCTTCTCTGTACGAGGCACGGGTATTTCAGAAATGGCTTTGATCTTAGCAGGGTCTAACTCAATGCCCCGATTGCTCACCAAGAATCCTAGCAGTTTACCTGCCTTGACGCCAAAAGCGCATTTGGCGGGATTTAGCTTGAGGTTGTACTTGCGCAACCTATTGAACAGCTTCCTGAGATGGTCTATGTGATCATCCTCCCTCCGGGACTTGATGATGATGTCGTCAACATAGACTTCTATTTCTTTGTGCATCATATCATGAAAGAGGGCCATCATGGCTCGCTGATACGTTGCTTCGGCATTGATGAGGCCGAAGGATAGTCGTCGATAGCAAAAAGTTACCCAGGGAGTGATAAAAGCTGTTTTCTCCCGGTCTTCTTCAGCAACCATGATTTGATGGTAACCAGCAAAGCAGTCTACGAAGGAATACATGTCGTACTGCGCAGTATTGTCAATCAGGATGTGGATAAAAGGTACTGGGAAATTGTCCTTGAGGCAGGCTTTGCTTAGATCCCGGTAATCCATGCAGACTCATACCTTCCCTCCGGGTTTAGGTACGGGAACTATGTTTGATAGCCATTTGGGATATGTTGATACCATGATGATCCCGGCTTTGAATTGCTTAACGATTTCTTCTTTGACTTTGAGACTCCACTCAGGTTTCAATCGTCTGAGCTTTTGTTTGACTGGTTTGAACCCTTCTTTAATGGGCATTCGATGGATGACAATGTCTGTGGATAGACCGATCATGTCTTCATGCGACCATGCAAATACATCCTGGTACTGTGTTAGGAGCGCGATCAGGTCTGCTTTGATCCGATGTGAGGTCCAAACCTATTTGGATTTCTTTGATGGTTTTAGAGGTTCCTGTGTTGATGGTGGAGGTTTGGTCAAGGTTTGGTTTGGGTTTATCTTCGACCCATTCCTTGATCTCCTCTGGCACCTCATAGTCATCTTCCTCCTCTTGATCAAGATCCGTCAAGTCGAAGCTCAATCTTGCATCATAGTTGGAGTTATGTTGACAGGTTGGCATCTCATCAGCAGAGACACACACATCCAATACTTGGGTCCTGAAAACAAAAATGCTTTCATTAATATACACAACTGCTTAAATACATATAGCATTTGTAAAGCATGACAAAAGTGACTGCTCCAGCTGTGCAATCAAAAGTAAGCAGTAAATAAAACCATAAATAAGGGCAGATTGACTGTCTGCCCCTTTACCCTTTTCGACTGAGGCAAGGGACACTGCTCCAATTATTCAGGGTTAGATCCTCATGGATAGGGAGGATGCTGGAAGTGGTGTGCTCGTCTGTCTCGTCTTGAATGACAACTGAGACATCCTTTAGGATATGGCCGAGGCTTTTCTGGGGATTGTTCCTCTGTTTGCTGCGAGGAAAGTGAGCACGATCTTCGTTGTCACTATCTGGGATTTCATTATTCATCCCTTCGTAGTTAATAATGACCTTCACGTTAGCGAATGGGTCTCGTCCTTCCTACAGAATCTTTTCTTTTCCCTTTTCGCTATCTGCCTCAGGCTTGATTTCCTTTCATGGACAGGTATGATTGAAGGAAATAGCATGGCTGATGCCCCCATAGGGATCTTCCTCGTAGGTTTCACCCATCCGGTATTTGTGAGGTTTGGGAGCAGAATCGTGGAGGCCTGAGCCTTGGGATGTTTGTGAGGATTCCGGTGGTTTGACCCGGATGAAAATCCCAATCCTGCTCTTCCCATCTGACTTGGGATTTGGATTGGCATCTTAATGCAGTGCTTGTTTTTTCCTAACCCTTCTCCAGGCTGGAAACCCGCAGCTACCATTTCTTGGCCCACTGTCATTACTTCAATGAAAATTTTAGGCTTTAGGGCTGGTGCCCCAATCGGTAGATATTGAATATCGCTCACCTCAAGAGCTTGAAAACTTGCAGGCTCAACCCCGGCGTCCAGGCTAATCACTGGCATGTCCCCATGTATGTGGGTAGGGTATTCCGGTTCAGCATTCACTGTGATGAGGCTTCCGTTGATAATGTACTTGAGTTGCTGATGGCGGGTGGATGGAACAGCCGCGGCCATATGGATCCATGGCCTGCCCAACAACAAGTTGTATCCGGTGGCTATGTTGAGCACCTGGAAAGATACATAGAAGGTGTGTGGACCAATTTCTAGAGGAAGCTCGATTTCCCCCATAGCCTGGCGGCGAGATCCATCGAAAGCCCGGATAACCATGTGACTGGCTTTGATCCGGTTTGGATTGATCTTCATCCTTTCCAACGTGTCGTATGGACAAATGTTGAGGGAAGATCCTCCATCAATAAGCACTCCTCCGATCACGTATCTGGAGGACATAACGACTATATGCAGGGACATGTGGTGGCCCCTTCCCTCAGCCGAGATATCATTGTCTGTGAAGGAAATCACATTGTTGTTGAAAATGTGTTCTATCACGTGACAGAATTTCTCTGTGTCTACCGTGTGTGGCAAATGGGCTTCTTCTAGTACCTTCACTAAGATGTTACGGTGATCTTCTGATGATAGGACCAAGTCCAGGATAGATATTTGCTTGGGTGCGTCTTTCAAGCTTTGCACTATCTTGATTTCATTGTGTCCCATCTTTTTGAGGAACTCTTTTATCTTTTCTTCAGCCACCTTTTCTTTTGCTTTGGTAACTGGTTTAATCACCCACTGAGGCAGGTACAATGGATTATCCTTTGACAGGATGAAAATGTTGTTTGAAGTAGAGCTTCCAATGTCCCCATAGTTCTATGGGACCTTCTTCAGACTGAGAATTGGATACTGAGGCCTGAAGGGCAAAATTAGAGGCTGAGGTGCAGCCACCTTCACAGGATTTTGTTTGTCTTGGACCCCTTTACCTGTCAAAACCAGGGGTGTGATGATTGATTCTTTATCGCAAGATATGACATCCACTGTGTCCTGATACCATATATCGGGGATCCAGAGGCTATCTTTATCTATCATGTCGAGGATTTGATCTCCTCTGATTAGGTCACTTTTCTCAATCAGATCTTGAATTAGGTTACGAAGTGCCCAACATTCTTCTGTATCATGGCCGGTAGACTTGGAATGGTATTGACATATTTGGTCAGGTTTGAATTTTTTGGATTCAGGGTCCAGCGGAGGTAGCAAGTTTTTAACCATTCCCTTGTTGATCATCATTTGCAGGATTTCTTCCATTGACTGGTTCAAATCAGTGAAATTCCTTTAAAATAGGAACTTCCTACCTGTTTGGACACTTGCTTCTTCGATCCCCATGTCAGTCCAGGGTGTAAGCTCACAAGTCCGGCTATGATCTTGATTGGAATTGACTTCCGCTGGAGGAGAGTGACTGCCAATAGATTGATGGATTTGCTTTAACATCTTTCTGGTGAGTTGATGTTGGTAAACGACCAGTTCAGCCAACTGCTCGATTTGTTCCTTGATAGCCTTTATTTCTTGCTCTATCAGGAATTGTTTTTCAAAACCTTCCCAACTCATTGGGCTGATGTTGTTGGATTGAGTTGATTTTTCAACATAGCGGAGGTATTTGGATGCTTCTCCACCTGAAGTATTGATCATGTTGACACTCTCCTCCTTGTGCTGTGGGAGAGGGTTATCTTGGACATGTGGTTGATCGGGCTTTGTGATCACAATTTCTCCATTATCAATCAAATCTTGGATTTTGTGCTTGAGGGACCAACAATCTTGGGTGTCATGGCCCGGTGATCCGGAATGATAAGAACACTTCTTGCTAGGGTCGAAGTTCCTTGAATTAGTGTTGGTTGGCGGAAGGAGTTGGCCAATCTTCTTCTGAGCTGTCAGAAGTTTGAAGACGTTCTCGAGTGAATCCCCTAGTGGGGTGAAAGTCCTTCTGCGTCTGACCTCCATGTTTTTCTGGAATGAAGGATTTGAAGGCTGTGTTGCATCTTGGAAAGGGGTATAGTTCCTCCTTTGAATGAGTGTATTGTTTGAATTACCGCTTGAATTTTGTCCTTGTAACACTAAGGAAACTTCTTCATCTTTCTTTTTGTGCTCCGGGGATTACTCCCATAATTTTCGGATTGGATATGCTCAGCAACAGCTTCGAGTGCCGTTAGGTCTTTTATTTTCTCGGACTTGAGTCCCATTTCGGCCATTTCGCCATGTTTGATCATTTCAGAGAAAGGTTTTTGTATGCCTGCTAGGACCCTTTCATAATAAGGAGCTTCTTGAATATCAATGAAAGTCATGACTATTTCAGATTCAGTCATGGCTGGGGTAACTTGTGCTGCGACCCGTCTCCATCGCTGGGCATATTCTCTGAATGATTCAGTATTTTTCTTCTTGATTTTGGTAATTTGATATCGATCTGGAGCTAGCTGAGATTGAAAACTGTACTGGCTGAGGAAGGCATGGGCCAGTTCTTCCCAACTGTGGATTTTGGAGTTGTCCAGACGGGCATACCATGCTCTGGCTTCTCCAGTTAAACTCTTCTGAAATAGCTGCATTCGAAGTTTCTCGTCCTCAGCATAGGATCCGAGTTCTCCAATGAAAACTTTCAGGTGTGTATAAGGATCCCCTAATCCGTCATATTTCTTGAAATCAGAGACTTAAAATTTTTTGGGATACTGAGCCCCGCGAAATATGCATAGATCTGAGTAGTTGACACTGCCAAATGCCCTAGTTCCTTTGATGGATCGGAGGGTTTCTTCCATTTGTTGCATTTTCTTAAAAATGTCACCAGCTTCCTGTTCTTTACTTAGGATTGTGATTTCTGGAGTTTTGTTGATTGTATCTTGGTTCTGGGGTCCAGGGATCTGAGTGACCTTTTCTGTATCTTGACCGCCAGCACCACTACCAGATGATCCTGGTTCTAGATGTGTTTGAGATTGTTTCTCTTTGAAGGCCTTGCTTTGCTCTCGAAGGAAACCGGCTAGCTCGGCTATCTGATTTTTCAATCCTTCGAATTCTTCCCTAGATACAGGGGTGGATTCTGGTGGAGTACTTGAAGCCATGTCCGTAGATGGACTGGGTGCTTTTCTGGCCTTTGATCTAGTGATAGGACCAATTTTTCCTTACCTACAATAAAACGTATACGTGTCAGTTCCCTGTGGTAGGTAATGACTGAATGCATTTATGATGTGTGTTTTTTAAGTTTATCCTACAAAACCGAGGTTAGTTGTTTTGATGGCAGGACGACATGATATTTGATAGGAAAGTAAATCTTTCATTATTGTCATATTTACAATGCGCTCCTCAGTAATTGGAGACTTTACATGGAATTGAAAGAGGAAGGCATGAAGAAGCATCCCGTCGGATTCGGTTGATCAGAAGCTGACCTATCCTAGGTTACTCTCGCGGCTTTTGTTTCGGCATGAAGGCTCCCAGATCATCGCAATCTACTAGAAAGGAAGTTAATCCGATCGTTCAACTGGAGCGAATCTGGGTGGTGCATTTTCAGGAGGCAGCCTCGGAGACTTAGTCGTCCCCAGAGTCCTTACTTATCACCGACCGGGTTAGCCTCCTGGTGGAGGGACTCAAAGCATACATTCACATACATCGGCCATACCGCTTATGCATGCAATGACAGTTCGTGCGAAGCACTAATATGGGTGCAAAGCACTAAAGCATTCACTCTCATTCATTCAATGTAAAGGCATAGCATTCATACATTCAATCAAAGACGCAGCATTCACTCATCCATTGACTGTGGAGACGCAGGATTTCACGCATTCAATAGTTTTGCAAGGGAAATGTTTGAAAAGATTAAAAGCGACCTAAGCCCTCTACTGTCCCCAGCAGAGTCGTCACCTGTCGATGTTGGAAAATTTAAGAAATACCGCGGGTCTGTTCATAACCCGATTTTCCTCAAATCGATCTTCCTAAGTTATCTCTACCCTTGTTATTTTTATTGCAAAAAAGATTTTGAAGGGTTTTTAAGAAAGAGGCCAACATGTGTATATGTCAACGATTTGATTTGATTTAAACAGAGTCGCCAGTTGGTAGTTTTGAAAATTGTTGTACCAACTCAACCGAATTTGATTTAAAAGAGGCCCAATTGCTGGACACTGTCGAAACTTGATCTTTGAAATCGGAATTTTGAGTTCGGGGGCTTGGTTAAGTGTGGAAAAGGTGTTAGGCACCCCACTACTCCCGTGTAAACACGGTACCACAATCTTTTCAATATTTCCCCTAAAACTGAAATGCGTGAGTGAATACTATTTTGAAAATTGGGCCTTTTGATTGATTGAAAGCTTTGACAGGCTTCATTGAACCTATATACGAAGGGTTTGATTTGATTTGAAAATCAGCCTTTGATTTGATTTGAAAATCAGTCTTTGATTTGATTTGCAAAAGCATTTAATTTGATTTAACAGTGATGTTTTGAAAGCTGTTTATCAAACTCCTACGCTGACATAGGAATTGAAACACATCGCCACTTTCAATTTTATCTTTATAGCCTTAAGGCTGCATGCAAATGGTGATTTGTCGGGCTGCGAAGCATCCTCGACCACAGAAATATAAAGTGTCGGTCTCCTTATGGGTATAAAAATCATCAGAGAGACGCTGACACGACAATCCATATTTTTACTATGTTGAGACCTTAAATTCGAATAACCGTTTTAAGGTCTGTACATGTACATTTTATAAAAAAAAACTGGCAGGGTACATCTATAGATCGGAGTTTTTTCCATCGTGGGAATCAGATTCTGATCAGTTTGATCATGAATTCCACGATTCCTAGGCTCACATATGAGTAGCTAAAACCTGCACAGTTCAAATTTGTACAGAAACAGATATATATACATCCTCACGTCGCAATGGAACCAAAGATTCATCAGTAAATCCTGGCTGCGCGTGACCAAAGCGTCTCGTTCCCATTAGATAGCGATCTAAGGGACGCGAGGTTGCTTTTGAAGCTGAAACTATAAAAATAACTAGATTTAAAGAAATCTCAGTCATTATAGCTTCCAGGTCTTGTCAGGACCTGTTTGAACCGTTGAAAGCTAGAAGTGGCGAGATTTGGATAAATCTAGTTTGCCCGCGAATATGTCAGTGCAAATTTATATACAAATGAATATTAAATGCAGCAGTTGAATAAATTAAATAAAGCAATATATATAATTATATATATAAAAGCTGTAAAAGGGCGATGGGTTTTCACTCGCAAGCCCGGACTGGAATTGAAATATATATGTAGATATATATTGACAGAAACATAGTCAATCAAGACTGAAAAGATGACTAGTGATGATGAAGGCTGCTTATATATGCATAAATATATATATAAGTAGTAAGGGCGATGTGTTTTCACGCCTATGCCCGGACTGAATTAATATATATATATATATATATATATATATATTGACAAAAATGTACGAAGACCAGTTATGGTGAAAGTCTCTTATATATGCGTAAATATATATAAAAGCAGTAAACTACCTCGGATTTGACATCCGTGCTTGACAGAATTGAAATGTTAGTACATAAACAGTTAAATATGTACAGAAAAAGGCCAAACCCGGACTGGGAAGACAACCCAGTCCGGCGAAGTTGCCAAAATGGTGTGTGCTAGTGCATTGAAGCTAATGGAGCTGACGGATCGTCAATTCGAGTTGTAGAAATGTTGAAAACGGAGTTTATGTACAAAAATATATCAATTTTAGACGAAAACGACCACAGAACTAAGTTCCGGGCATATTTAGAAGATAAAACTTTATGTGCTGGTGCAAAATAGTGCAAAGTAGTAGTATAGACTTGTTGATCGTAAAAATACTTACAATGGACTGCACTACGGGCTTTTTTTCGAATCGTAGGCCTTAAACGTCCAAATCTACCGGTAATTTTTTGATATGTGGTAGTATATGGGTATATCTATGTGTTGGAATGAAAATATTTGGGTTTGAAAGAGGTGTAAAAGTCAAAAAATTAGTCGAACAGGGCTTCGCTGCGCTTCTTGCTTATGCAAATGAGAGGGGGCTGCCCCTCTATTTATAGAGGGGGAGCCGCACCTCTACATGCGGCTGTCGCAGGTAGAGGTGCAGCCACTTGAGGTGGATCCCGCGTGCCCGGCTTGGTCGTCTCAAAGTACGTGCACTCCGAGCAATGTGATGTCCTGTCGAAAACTTTCTAACTTTTGATCGGAGCGTCCGTTTGAGGCGTGCGATACCTTTCCGGAAAGCTCTCGCCGAGAGTGTTGCAATGACATGGGAAAAAATATTTTTCGGGTCCAAGAAGATGGGTTCATTACCAGGTCTTCGATTCCCCGCAATTTGTCTGTTAAACTGTCTTGCGTTGTTGGCACTCGGGATCGTCGTTAGGGTTCATTCTGACTTTGGCGGCATCGATTTGGCTTGAGTTTGACCAAGTCGGTTGAAAGTTGATAACATGACTGTTGTACCCCTCCCGGGGCTGCCTGTAGTGTCGGCATGGTCACTGGTTGACTTCCGGGAGCTGATTCCAAGACTTGGATCCCAGTCGAGTCTTTTGACCTCAGGGTTGTCTCTGAGGCTGATGTGGTCGTTTCAGCGTTTGCTATAGAGTTGTTGCGATGCTTCAGGCTGATGTCTGAAGTTGGCCTGACGTCCCGGGTTGAGATCGAGGATGACCTGCACTTCCCGGGTTGACACCGGGGTTGATTGGTACCTCCCGGATTGCTACCAGGGCTGATTGGTACCTCCCGGGTTGAGACCGGGTTTGAGCTTGATGATCTGATTGACTGTCGGAACTTGATTGATGGTCCGATTGACTGTCGGAGCTTGATTGATGGTCCGATTAACTGTCGGAGCTTGATTGATGGTCCGATTGACTGTCGGAACTTGATTGATGGTCCGATTAACTGTCGGAACTTGATTACCGATATTGGGAATCGGATTTGACTAGAGCACTGATATTGTGGATCGTATTTGGGTTGATTGACGGTTTTACCCTTCTATTGGATGAGTATCGGGGCAAGGAAAATCTCGAGTGTCTACAACGCCGTTATTTATAGAAAACTTATTCTTGTTGTTTTCTTCATCCGATAGTTTTCCATCATGGGGCCCACAAATGGCTGCGTTGTAGTATGAATATTCCCAGACAACAAGAATATTTCACGACCAAACAAATATTCTCCGACAACAATGAATATTTTATAACCACTTATTTATTTTAAAATATTTGCGCATATTACCCATAACTTACCATATTTATCAAATCAACCCCTTACTATTTAAAATAATATATAGAGAAAATTCAATTTTATTCATAAAAAGTTAGAGTCTTACAACCTCTCCTCCTTATGAAATTTCGTCCTCGAAGACGTACGTACCTGGTGTTTCAAAAAGGTGAGGATACCTCGTTTTCATTTTCGATTCTAACTCCCAAGTCATTTCTTTAATTCCAACTGTGACTCTCATGGTGCCTCAACCATAGCACCTGACAATAGTAACTATCAGTTTGCCACCGTACAAAAACGGCGTCCCCTACAGAGAGTCTGGCTTCGGTGCATCCCACACAAGAAGTCACCAACGAGAGGCTCGGGGCTCTTCACACCTTATGGCTCTTGATGCTTCGCCTTGACACGTTGATACGTTGACACGTTAAACACCTCGAGATAAACTTCGCTATTTCTCTCTTCATATTGCTCCACCAAAATGTATGTCGAAGATCACGATACATTTTGATACTTCCAAGATGGATTGCAAACGGTGTGTTGTGTGCCTCCATCATGATTCTATACTTCAAGTCAGGATCGTTAGGAATACAAAGTCTGGAATTGACTCGAAGTATTCCTTCTTCATCGATTCTTGTTTCTGGAATCGTACCTTCTTCTTCATCTTCATCAGCTCCGGATCTGTAGCTTGAGCAACTTTAACTCTATCAATTAAATATGGTTCTATGCGTATACTTGACATCATCACATGGGTCTCCGGAGTCTTGAACTCTATCTCCATCCTTTGTAAGTAATACAAAATGGGCCTTTGTGTTGACAGCATCGCACTCGTTCCCGCATATGATCTTCTACTCAACGCGCCAGCTACTACGTTCGCTTTTGCAGGATGGTATTGAATGGTATAGTTGTAATCTTTCAACAGCTCCAACCAACGTCGTTGTCGCATGTTGAGTTCGTTCTGGGTGAAGAAATATTTGAGGCTTTTGAAATATATTAAGATGTCATCAATAATGACAACGAAATGATCCAAATATTTCTTAAATATTCGGTTCATCACGTCCATGAACGCAACATGGACATTGGTTAATCAGAAAGATATAACTAAAAATTAATAATGCACGTATCGAGTTCTAAAGGTAGTCTTTGAAATGTCATCAGTTCTAATCTCTAACTGATGATATCCAGAACGAATATCGATCTTTAAAAAGAATTACGCACCTTGCAACTGGTCGAACAGGTCATCAATACAAGGTGACCAAACCCCTTCCCTAGACAGAACTTCCTTAGACATTATCAATAATGCTGTCTAATAATATTATTCAAATAATATAAATTATTGATTTGATAATGTAAAATATTGTGCAATGACAATTATTGAATCAACAATAATATAAAATACTGTGTAATACCGTGTACTACTGTGCAATAACGCGTATTACTTTATTTTAACCCCCGGATGTTTCAACAGATCTAACGGTAACCGTTACGCCGTTATTTATAAAAAAATTATTCTTGTTGTTTTCTTAATCCGACAGTTTTTCGTTATAGGGCCCACAAATAGCTTCGCCGTCGTACAAATATTCTCCGACAACAAGAATATTTCACGACCAAACGAATATTCCTCGACAACAATAAATATTTTATAACCACTTACTTATTTTAAAATATTTGCGCATATTACCCATAACTTACCACATTTATCAAATCAACCCTTTACTATTCAAAATAATATATAGAGGAAATTCAATTTTATTCATAAAAAATTTGGGTCTTACAAATTATGTATACCCCCATCCCACCCCCCACCACGCCCACTCTACCCGCCCCAAACTCGCCCCAACCCCACCCCCACCTCCCCTCTCCCACTCCTCCCCCCTCAAAAAAATAATATTTACTGATTATGTATACTTCCACCCCACCCAGTCCCCGCCCCCGACCCCACCCCCACCACCCCCCAACCCCCCAACCCCCCACCCAACTCACCCTACACACCCCCACCCCCACCCCCACCCCACAAAAATTAAAAAATAATATTTACTGATTATATATACATCTCCACTCCGCCTCGTCCCACCCCGCCCCACCCCCACCCCCACCTCACCCACCCCACCCCCCCATGCCCACCCCCACCCCTCCCCACAAAAATAAAAAAATAATATTTACTGATTATATATACATCCCCACCCCGCCCAGCCCACCCCCACCCCCATCCCACAAAAATTAAAAAATAATATTTACTGATTATGTATACATCCCCACTCCTCCCTGTCCCACCTATTTGTTGGGTTTGTACGAAATCGTGACGCAATCAAATTGCAAAAATTAACGGAAGCATGGTATATCAAAGTTTAAAAAAAATTTACAAAACCATTACCCGGATCATCCTTTATGCAAATTATTAATTTAAAACGATAAATAAGAAGTTATGGAATCATACACTTGTAGAACGAAGCTTCCACAGGTACTAGTTCAACTCCATGTTCTTCGTGATCTCCTTGAATTTTCGGGTTAGATTCCTTCCTTTGATCAACGTTAGTCACCCAAGTGTTTGGCCTCTAGAGGTGATCCACCAAGGAAGATGAATTATCAAGAAGGAGGGTGTTTGGCTTAGTTTTCTATTCTCTATAGAAAAGGAGTACTCTCCAACAATTGGAATTGCATCAATCAATATCTATTATAAGACTCCTCTTATATAGATATTGGTCAACCCTTCTAATCCTATTAGACATGGAATTTCTTTTAATTAATTAAACTCCTTTAATTAATTTAGGTTTCCCACCACATGGGGAATAATTAATTAAATTTATTTAATTAATTTGTCTCCTAATCTTATTAGAAATAAATGAGAGTACTAATATTAAATTAATTACTAAACTCCTTTAGAAATTAAAATAATAATAATTGTAATAATATTAATAAGACTCCTCTTATTAATTTAAATTTAATATTTCTAAAATATTAAATAATAAACATTAAGCTATTTAATTTATTCTATCACTATAGATTAAATTAATTACACTTAATGTATTATTACGATTATGCCATTACCTTCTTAAATAATTATTCTTCCTTTTATGGTGTGACCATTTAGGTTCTCTATATTAAACCAGTTGTGAATAAATCAATTAGAACAATTCTAATCTTATTTAAATAAATAAATTAAACTAATAATCTATTTAAATAAATAATATTTATTCTACAATAGGGATAAGCCTTCCTAGCGATCAACGACTTTCCAGATAATATAGATTTCAACATTAATCATAAAAGAACCTGTGAGTAAATAGTTACCATACAATTCAATCATTCCACCATACAATGTCCCAATTAAATATAAGACATGGATTTACTGTCAAGTCTTATTTTATTTAATTATATATATTTCGATTAGAAAATGCATAACTCCAAATAATGCAAATTAGAAACTCCTTTCTAATTTCATTTCACCTTGGCCAAGGATTCCTGGGTTGTCATTTAACGAATCACATAGGACATATCTCCTCTTTTACTACAGGTGGTAGATTCTTTATTGATCATTCATTATCTCCATATGTAACTCATTATACCCAAGCATACCCTATATATGCCTTAAAAGGTCTTAAGGAATAAGTCAAAGTATAATTTGTTACATACAAGATACTATGATGATCTCAAGTCTAAGGATCACTTGTACTACTATCACATTAGAATTCCTATTGACAGGCGAGTAAATCTCCATTAGGTATTCCATAGCGAATTCACGTTCAGTGAACTTATTCTCCAATAAGCACCTACATACTTGCTTTAGTGTCTCCACACAAATGATTATGAGATCAATCATCCTCATCTAATGAGCAAGCAACATATGTACTAATCTATCCGGATTTACTAATCCCCTTTTTAGTAATCCCATGATTAGGAACTATTTTAATTTTAGAGCTTTCTAAGAATTTAGATCTCATTGGCATGATCATCATCATGATTCTAAAAGCATTGCTTAAAACTATGGGTTATTTACATATTATAAAAACAGCACCATGTAGATAATTAAATGCCTTTAATAAATAAATATTTTTATTAATAAATAAATAAGATTGTCCTCCAAAGTATATGATTTATCATCATACATGATTGGCTTGTATGCATACTACTTTCACTACTCCCACTCCCACTCCCACCCCACAAAAATCAAAAAATAATATTTACTAATTATGTATACATCCCCACTACGCCCCACCACTCCCACCCTCACGCCACCCCACCCACCCCACAAAAATTAAAAAATAATATTTACTGATTATGTATACATCTCCACTACGCCCGATCCCACCCCACCCCACTACCTCCTCACCCACGCCACTCCACCCACAACCCCCAGCCCACCCCCCCCCCCCCACCCCCCCCACAAAAATTTTTAAAAAATATTTACTGATTATGAATATATCCCACCCCGCCCCGTCCCATCCCGCCCCGCCCAGCCCCCCACCCTCTCACCCCACCCCCACCCCGCCTCCACCCACCTCTCAAAAAAATAATATTTAATTAATAATATAATCACTTATTTAAAATTTTTTAATTAATTTTTTATTATTTTTTGATGTATAAATAAATTTAAATTATAGTTTAAAATATATTATTTTTGATAATGATATAATAGTACAAACGATATTTTTTAATCCAATTCTTTAATTAATCATGGCAAAAACAAACATAACATGGGATTATTTTAAATTATCCCATGAATAATCCCATAAAAAACAAACATGTGACTAGGATTATTTAACCATAGGATTAATAATCTTGGATTATAATCCCATGGATTGGGATTATAATCCCGGAATTATAATACTAGAAAACAAACATGGCCCAAGAGTGTAGAGTTTTGCTAGCTTTTGCAGCAAGTGCCACTGCCTTTGCATCGGTGCTCGTCATGACCCACTTTCTTTCTGCACGTCTTTGATGCTGCCTTGCGTTCTTTGCTCGCTTTGGTGCCAATCGAGCATCTCTCTCCAAAAATGCAAGTCTAAATTTTTCTGCTATGGGTAATTCCAAAGAATTTACAACAGATGAAGATGTTCTAATTGTATACCCTGACACTGCCCACGTTTCGGGATCTATATCCTTGACTATAAGATCATCCAAAACTGTAGTCAGCAATGCTTCCCAAGGAACATCCATCCCTCTGTAACCAAAGGGTGATGGTTTTGGATTTACTATAATGCGAGGGCATTCGGTTGACAAGGTCTCCAATGAATATTTGTCAATGTTTGGCTGTAAATATCGAAAAGGGTAGACATTAAAAACACAAGACATGAGAAACCATGGTAATAAGTCCAATGCCCACCCACTCCTCTCCTTCAACCTATTCTAGACATACATCTTGTGACGTGAGATTGTGTAACAAACCAAGAAAGCTTGGAATCAAGCATCAAATGATAAGAAATTCATACCCAAACAAGCCAACGTAGCGAATGTGCACCATGGCCAATCTCAGCCGTATCAAGTTCCTCCCAAGACTCTCCCTCTACATCATTTAGTGTTGGTCTCAAGATGCCCAAACATCTACGCGCAGTGTGCTCACTCCTCAGACACCCTCTGCAACATTAACTTTCATTCATAGCCAGCTATAAATTATACATTTATACCCCTTGTCAAAACCCAATATACTGGGCCTACTTTTCAAAAGGTATGTCAAGGTCAGCAGAAAAAACTCAGAAACAAATTAATTAATATAGGAGTCTGCTTTATGGTACAGAAGTTTCAAGAAACATCCTTAAAACATTTCAGTAGCAATTAATTATTTGCATTTGAAACAAGATTTCCCCAGGATGTATGCATCCGTTAGGCTTTATGTTCAGTTAACAAATTTTTAGATATTACACGTATTTAGCTTTTTTAATGTGCTCTCTATATGTACTACCAAGTTTAAGACAAATACTTAATCCATTGAGTTTCTAAAATAGGCTTATGATTTCAAGCTTATTTATATCAGCAGAGTAGTTTGTGCCCTGGCAGCCTTAAGGAGTCAGTATTATGGTACACAAATTTAAAGAATAAATCTTAAAACAATTTCAGAAGCCAGTAAATTATTTACATTTTACCTCATATTAAAACCCGATCACGACGATGAGTTTTCTTAACTGAAATGTAAAATGATGTGGAACAAAGAAAGAAGACTGATGAACATTGCAGGCACTTGTTAGTAAATTATTTTGTATTGTTATTTATGAAACAAATAGATAGTAGGTTAGAAAGCCATAGTGGATCTAGATATTATAGTTGCGTAATAATAATAGATATTTTAGTAATTTGAATTTTATTTCCTTGTTGAATTAGGTTTCCTAGTTATCCTAAACTAGGGTTATCTATTTCCTATATAAAATGATGTAATTCTCCATCGTGGAATTGAAAGCTGAATATTAATTTGGGAGAAGGCATTATTCAATTTGTAGTTTTCAGGCATGGTTCTTCCTCTTCTTCCCTCCTAATTCTCGCCTTTCCCCACCCTAATCCTTCCGAAACCTTCTCCTCAATCACTCATCCACACCTAAAAGCCAAAGTAGATGGTTAAAATGTAACTGCCAAAAACATCAATTACTTTAATTTAGTGTATGGCGCTATATCTTGCTAAGCTCTCCAAGTATATTTTCTTTGTTGTTCACACTTCAGAGATTCCAAAAGAACAAAAAGAAACAGTAACAAAGTAAAGCAGAGGCCTTACAACTGTCGCTAGGAATGAAAATTTGAATAATTTCATTTATCCATATGTCTAGCCTTGGAACTATTTAAAATGAAGTACTGAATTTTAGGGAAGAAGCTTACCCCCATCTTAATATCTGCAGTGAATCACAATGCTGCACAAGTTCAGAAACACCAAGTGATGTGACTTTGCTACATCGGCTGCCAAAGGAATTCTATATATGTAAGGAAAGTTTCTAAAACCAAAGATAACTTAAGGTCAAAGTTGGATACATAGAGCTATTAAAGGGGAATCTTCCAAGCATAAAATTTAAATTTGCAGGAAGTTAGGAAGTGTAGCACTGCCATTAAGTTAAGAAGAATTGCTTATAACCCAGGAGGGGATATTTCACGAATGGAATTCAACAGCTAACGAAGCACCTGATAAGATTCACCTTATTTCTATAAGAATTGCTCAATCTGATTGATCTTCTCGTTTATAATCACTTTATATGGGGCTTTTATTTTTTTCAATAATACTTTAGATGACTCAAAACAAGGGAAATGTCATGCCAGAGCATAATTGTAAACCTTTGAAGCCCATTGTACACACATTAACAAGAAAGTATGCTTTTAGGTCATAATTACACCAAATTCAGGAGCCTATTTTTCAAGTGGTAATTACTGCATAACTCTGATAACCTAAAATAATGAGAAAGGTCTTGCGAATATTATAACATTTGTGCTACTGTTGTACTTTAAACAGATAACCAATATTTCTTTTCAAGTCAGCTAAACTAAAATGCATCAAACTATATACCTTACGTCCACAGCACGTAGATTTTTGCATCTCTCTGCCACCCTTGATATGCCACAATCAGACACATCAGAATCAGATATGTCAAGTATATCCCAGAAACTTTCAGCCAGCACAATTATCACATTATCATTCAGTAATCTTCTTCTTCTTGCAATTGCTACTATTGCCATCTGTTATGTCAATTAGATGATTTGGATACGTCAAAATAGAAAGTCTGCCTCTTGATGTAGGACAACTGAAAAGTAATTAGAGTTTTACTACACACTAAACACTAGGGTCTTCTGTCACAATAAAATGATAGATGCCTAACTCCGCAAAGAATCAGCCACTCCATGTGATGTTTTGGAGTTCACTCGGTAGAGATTACTCGCGTCCTCAATGGGATAGGAAACTTGATGGGGATTACAAGTCAAGAGCAAAGCAAATAATTTTTATATTTATTATTTGGAGTTTTTATTATATTTCATGAAAGAGTAATTGATGTAATTATTTATTTATAGTGGGGATTTAGGATTTTAATAGGTAGTAAAGGTATCTTAGTCTTTTAGTACTCCCCAAGTAATATTAGGATTTTGAGTCTTTTTAAATAGTGATGTAATCCCACCATAAGATTACAGATTATTGATATTGAAGTTGATTACTATTATTCATACCATAAAGGTTTTCTATTCATCTCAGTGTTGATTTGTGGAGTTGATACACTAATGAGACCCTAATGATTTAAGCGTGAAGTTTTAAATCCTAGTTTATTTTTCCATAATATTCCATTAATTCTTTATCTCAAATTTGTTCTGCATCACCCTCCCTATTCTTATATCTTATCCTTGTACAAAAGTACGCTTATCACCGGTGCATCTATAGGACATTGAAAATGACCAAACCATCTCAACCGATGTTCCCTATTGGTGTTCCCTTATCTTCTTACAAATCAATGTCACCCCAACCATCTTTCAAATATACTCTTTACTAATGTTATCCAACCTTGTACAGTTACACATCCAACCTAACATTTTCATTTCAGCAACTCCAATCTTATGCACATGCCCATTCTTTAGCTCCATTTAGCATTATTGGATTGATCATTGTTTTATAAAATTTATACGTCAAACTTGGCCAGGATTTTACTAGCACACAAAACCCCGATCCTTAATAACAATAGATTACTCTACTCCCTGATTATTTAATAAAATATATAACTACATCAATTTCCTACCTCGTCAAATAATTTAAATAATACATAATAGTTCTATAATAGATTACTCTAAATTTAGAGTTGTTTTCCTCAATACCGTAATAATTTGATATGGATCAGCAAAATAGCCTTTAATTTGTAACGCTAATGCTTTTTTTTTCGTCATTCAAAATATGTTGTATTTTCTTTAGTTTTTGAAAGGTAATATTAGCCCTAAATACACGGTTGGAACCAGCAACTTGAGCTTATTCCTCAAGGACTCTACCATTTCTCCCACCCCTGGGTTCAAGATATGTTGTATACTATCATAGGAAACAGTTCATATCACCGTCTCTGCCAGTTCTATTTAGTACCAAACACAACTGGGAAAAGAATAGACGTGTAAACTACTAGTATTAATATTGCCCAATATGAACTAAGCTGGAAATGTTACATGTCTTGCACTGTTAACTTAAATCCTTCCAACCAGCCAATAAAAAGCATCAAGGATCTTATATTACCAGCCAAATTGCTTTTTAAGTAACAAACTTGAATAATGTTGGATTTTAAGAAAAGGGTCCCCTTTTCACTTTTTGAAGTCAATTATGATATTTTCAAAATCAAAATTGATATGAATTCGATGTTAGACAAAGAAACGTGAATATTAACCAAAAGGTAATACTAAGATTTCGAGCATGGACGTCAAAAGTTCAACATTAATAAATTAATAATATAGTGAATTTTTTTTTTTGGAAAGGTAGTATGAAGGAACAAATTATGAAAATATAACTCTACTAAATAGGCTTAGTTAGTATGAATATACTCCTCAAACCAAATTCCCAAAATATTAACACATACTCCCTCTGTTCCAAAATTAAAAGATACAACTTCTTTGTTCCAAAATTAAAGATACAACTTGACTTTTGAGATACAATTCATAAAAGTTTAGAATGAAATACAGTTTGTGAATAATAGTTTTTGTTATATACTATACAATTATAATAATAATTGTATCAACTAAAATTAATTAATTCACATCAATTTAAAGTTTAACGAAGTCAAATTGCATCTATATTTTAATTTTGGAAAGGAGGGAGTAATAGATATGCTCGGGAGCACCGTAACCGCAGTCTAATTGTAAAGAAATGAAAAGGTTTGAAAGAGAAGTGGAAAAGAACCTTAATATGCGAAGGAAAATTGGAGGCAATATCAGCCAAGTCGTCAATGATATCCTCGAGATGCTTCCCTACTACCGCAATACATAAACTCACCAAACTCGGAGAAGGCTTTGGCTTCTCTGCATCTTCCCATCCCATCCCATCCCATCCCATCCCAAATCAAATATCTCAATTCCAAGTTACTTTTTATCATGAAAGCTTAACTACGGATATCATATTTAGACTTACGGGGAGATTTGATATGAAGCTTGGCAGTAGAAGACGTGTTGGAATTGCAATTCAAATCAAGCTTCTGGACAGACGTCGGCAAGGCCTTCAGGGCTTTCCCTTTATCCATTCAACGAACCGAGAGAGAGCCCGCCCGAGTAACAGCCCGTGCTGATTTCTGATTCAATTTCGGCTAAATGGAATGGAAGAGAGAGAAGCAGAGGGGCAGAACTCAGAAGCCGGACCGGACCGACTTTTGGCTTCGGGTGTGATTTTATCAAACGATTCCAATTTTAGTCAAAAGTATCTATTTGTGTTTCTCTTATGCCGAGTTTGAAATTGAGGATGGAATAAAATATAATTATTGTATTTAATGATTATTTTAGAGGTTAAATTATTACAATATAATGAAAATTTATTTTAATAAATATGAAATACAATTTATTTTAATTCAACTCACTACTATCAGCAATTAAATATATATTTAAAATATATTAAAATCATTTCATTTAATCCTTAATTCCATTCATTTAATTCAAACGCAACATTAATTATTTAATTTTTACAATTCTTTTATTTTTTCAAAGTCAGCCGAATTTTATCTCCTAAAATTGTATGATACGTTTATAATTGTATTATTAAAATGCTCATTCTATTTTAAAATTAAGTATACAATTTGACTTTTGACATATTAAACTTCATAATTGGTATAACTCATAAAAGTTTAGAATAAAATAAATGTTGCAATTAGTAGTTTTTGTTATATACTATACAATTATAATAATTGTATCAACTAAAATTAAATATATTCACATTAATTTTAAAAAGTCAAATTTTATCTCTAATTTTGGAACGGGTGAAGTTCAATAAATTATGAAATTGCCACCACATATTAGTAATATACAAGCGAACACTTTGTTAAAAAATATCACCTTCACATAATTAGCGAAAGTTAAAATATTGACTTTTCAATCTTACAAAAAACTTTATTTTTCGAAATATCATAACCTTAATCCAGAAATTCACTTAGAACACATAAAGGACTCCAGTAACATTCCGCTCATTTTACTGACTAAAACTTAAGATATGGCCTCTTAGTGTTGATTACATTTCTTGGGTAGACTTTTTCTCAATTTAATGTCATGTGATAGTTATGTGGCTGTATAATTAGAGTATCTGTCATCGTCAGACGATGTAAAATACTCAATTCTGGTAATAAACAACGTGAATTGTGAGTTGTGCCTCTTTTGAAGCCAATATGTAACCCAACCAAATATAGAAAGATAATTTGAGCTTTTTAAACATAACAATACGTCAGTACGACCTCATTCCAAAATAAAATTCATACCTTACGTATTAAGCGATCGAGGCATTTATAAAAACAATTCCTAAACTCTAAATCCTAAAATCATAACCTTAAACAGTTGTACTATAAGTCATAGCCTAAACTAATCAAAACATTAGAATCTTACTTTCTTATCCCTTAAAAAAATTCCTAAAACCATTATCTCAAAATATCGAGTTTGAATCTTAAACCCTAATCCCTAAAACTAGCTATAACTAATCCATTAATACCATAAATCCAAGACTCATAAACCAAATGTTAACGCCAAGATCTATCCACGCGCTCCAATCACCAAAGCGCGTCCAGTCCTGCACAGAAACGGATAAACACCAAAAGCTTGGCGGCTTGGGCCACCGAAGAATAGCTCCGGTGTGAGAAGAAGTATATGCTAAAATAAGGTTAACAATGGAGGCTTAATGCTATAGTATTGAAAAATAATAATGATTTGTGTGTACCTTAAATTCAGGGTAAAGTCTTGTATTTATAACATTCTCACCACCTCCATAAAAGCCTTCCCCATATAGGATTATGGTTCACCATTAAATACCATTCCATAACAGGATTGCACAAGATCTCCAAGAAATAAGGAAGTTGGTCCAAATCCCAACATTTCCTTCCATATTTAGAGTCTGAATACAAATGGGAACCCCCAAGCCCCATATTATTCCACCCGGCCAAACAGCCCATTACTCAGGTCCAAACATACCCATGTGGACTACAGCCCAACACATAACTTAGGCCCAGATAATCATGACCCAACATTGCCCCACAGTCTTCCATTCAAATAGAATATTTTAATGAAAAAGTACACAAAGCATGGCCCAATGATTAACAATAAATAACGATAAACCCAAGAAGCTCAGAACACACGCAGCCCATGCCAACCCAACCTTTTAACTTTACCCATGTGCCCCCATTATTACATCCATTAATGAGTCATCCCTCGACATTCGGGCACAATTGAAAAGACAAACTATAAACCCCCCCCCCCCCCCCTTCCCCAATTTGAACAGTTCCACCTACTGATTTCGAAATTTTTGAGCTTTCTTTTTCCTCCCCTCTCTTGCAAAAACTTCTATTCCGACAACCATTTTCCAAAACTCCAACAATGACGACTTCACAGATTCCAGAGAACACCCTTTCCTCCAACGCTGAACCTATCATCGCGATACCCCTGTCCACCATTTCCACCACACCCATAACCACCCCTACTTCCTCCACCTCCAATCAAAACCCCATCAAAAGCACCGTGACCACCGAGTCCACCATCGTTACCACCACCGCCGGCCAAACCTCCTCTCAGGGAACATAACCAGCTGAAACTGACTTTCAAAAAACTATGCGTGAATACTTTGACAAGGCATGATTCCCCCACGCGAACACTCCTTCCCGAATTACTGAGGCAGACCTTGCTGTGATTCGAGAACATTATCAAGTTCCTGACACCCCATCAACTAAGAGCCCTTGCTCCCACCGACCGAATGTACCACTAAATAGATGGTTGGACCGCCATGCCCTTAACACTTCTAGAAAAAGGTGTTTGGTTACCCCTATATGCCTTCGTCTTGACCCTCCTAGGGTTCATTGGCATCGGCTTCTCCCAACTGGTGTCGAACTCTTATATCAACATCATTGCCTTCATCGCTTTCTGCCACGAGGTCGAGGTTCCTCCCTCCATAGACTTCTTCCTCACTTTATTTATGCTACAAGGCTCTCGAGAACCCGGCTTCAAAGTCTTGAGCAAGCAGCCCCCAAAACCCAAAGCCAAGACCGAGAAACGCCCGCTGATGGATGCTCCCTTCAGCAACAAAGGTTGGCATAAGGATTGGTTCTTCGTCCGAGGACCAAAAACACACAAACTTCCTAACTAGGCCTCACACAAACGTCTAAACATCTCCATTGGCGACATCACCCCTGATCGAGTGGTCGAGATGACCAAATTAATCGAGAAACTACCGACAAATGAATGGAGCTACATCCTTCTAACCAAACAAGCCTGGCTCTACGATCACAAACGTAAGTTGCCGAACTCTATTTTTAATTGTCAAATATTTTTGCTATATCGATTGCTTCATCCTTCCCTCTAACTTTGCAGTATCCCTCATCAAACCCACAACAATCGATCGAAGGGATTTGGAAGACTTCCTAACCGATAAACCTTCTGAAAAATCTGCCGAAGCACAAACTACCAAAGCCAACCCCACCAAGACCACTTCCGCCGAATCGACAACCTCCACTCAAATGAAAAAGAGGGCGGTCAAAAAGGCATCAAAACCAAAAATAGCCTAACTCCCTGCTATCACCAAAAGTTTACTTGACATGCCCGCCACCGAACGAACCGAACGAACAAAGATCCTTCGATTTAAGAAGAAATGTGCCAAAATCATCTCACTTACCACCGAAGAGCTAAAAGTTCCATCCACCGAAGGCCCAACATCTTCCACCGAAGTTAACCCCAATATCGAAACAATACCCACCAGCCCTAAACACATAATAACCAACCAGGGCCAAAAGCGAAAAGAACCAGAAGCCCCAACTCCGAACTTCCCCATAAAAAAGCCAATACAGAAAAATCTCCCGAACGCTCTCCTAGCCGAACCCAAACTGAACACTTGGCCTCCCCTACACCAACCCAAAAAACCTACCCCTTCGCCAAGCCTCTAGTCAAAAAACCCCGATGATTATCCAATTGAACTCTTCAACCACTTTGTCCTTCCCGCTGATGAACACAGATTCAAAGATATATCCACCACCGACCTAGTCGCCGCGGGGATCATGCATTCAGGCATGTTAAGTCTATCGGCACCAACCTCCCTTTCTTGCAACTGCATTCCGTTCTATTTCATTCTATTTCCCACCTCACACTTTGAAATTTTCACACCGATGCCATCTGGGGTCGAGTCATCGGTCGGTGGAAAGAGCTCGAGGCTGAAGAAAACAAACTCAGAGAGGATAATGCACTTCTGCAGGCCGCCCTCACCCAAGAGCGAAATGAACACGTCAACACCTCTCTTGCATATAACAATTTCCAAAGTGAGGTCACAAGCCTGAAGAGTGAGATTATCGCAAGAGAAGCTAGGTGCAAAACTTTTCTTGAGGAATCCAAAGCTAACCGAGCGGAGAATGAAAAGCTAAAGCAGAACAATCTGGTACTCCTCCGCCAAAATGCAGATTTAAAGAAGCAGGAAGAGAAGACCCGTCAGATGTGTATCGCTCTAGGGAAGCAATTTTCAGAGTACAAAGCATCAGGACCCATCTTGAACAACGAACTAAAGCTTTAGATTATCCAAGAATACCGTAAATCCTCCGAACTGAGCGAAGAGATAATGCAAATGTTCACCAAGGGGTATGAAGCTTGCCGAGACAAAGGTAAGGCCAAGCTATCAGATGTCTCACTGAACCCCTCCCTCCTCGGCTCTTCAGACGATGAAACAGACAATGGGCAAGATTCCCCATTAACCTAGGATTTTACTTGTAATTTTGAACTCCCTATGTATATATGTTATCTTTTATCAATGAAAATATCTAGAAATACAGCATACATAATTTTCCTTATGTAGCAAAACAAACATAAAAAGTAACTGAAGAGTTCATCACAAAATCCACATAGAGTATAAATAATTAAGCAAAATAAACTTAGAAAATATCAAAAATAATGTTAGCTCTTAAGAGCCGAACAAACACCATATAACATCAAAATCATGTCCGCTCCCTAGAGCCGAACAGATACCACCGAACACCAAAAATCTTGTTTGCTCCCAGAAGTCGAATAGATGCCACAAAAAATCCTGTTCGCACCCAGGAGCCGAACAAATCCCATCGAACACCAACAATCCTATTTGATCCCAGAAGTCGACCAGATATCACTGAACACCAAAAATCCTATTCGCTCCCAGGAGCCGAATAGATATCACTGAACACCAAAAATCTTATTTGCTCCCAAGAGCCGAACTGATATCACTGAACACCAAAAATCCTATTTGCTTCCAGGAGCCTAATAGATATCACCGAACACCAAAAATCATATTCGCTCCCAAGAGCCGAATAGTGAATCAAATATTAAAAACAATACGAATCATCGAAGAATTGAATACTCATTTTATTAATAAACTGTGAAGAATTACAGACCCAGACCAGCTAACCATAATCTACTGATAATATTTCTGAAGCCTGCCTGCATGCCAAGTATTCTTGATCTTTGTTCCATCTATTGCTCGAAGTCTGTAGGTGCCTGGCTTCGGCACTTCAACGATTTCGTAGGGACCCTCCCAATTTGGCATCAACTTACCCAAATTATAAGGCATGGAAGCTTCCACTTCCCGAAGAACTAGATCGCCTACCTCAAATATTCTGAGTTTCACCCTTTTGTTATAATATCTGGCCACCCTCCGCTGGTACCCTGCAAGTTTTACCAAGGCTGATTCCCTGAACTCCTCCAACAAATCCAAATTGGCACGAAGTCCATCATCATTGTATACTTCTTTGAATTAACTGACTCAAAGAGAAGTAGAACCAACTTCTATCGGGGCCAAAACATCTTTACCGTAAACCAATCTAAATGGCGAATCTCCCGTGTAGACCTTGGTGTAGTCCAATAAGCCCACAATACACTAAGCAACTCTTTAGGCCATCTTCCTTTTGCCTCATCAAGTCTTCTCTTTATCCCATTCAGCAGAGTCCTATTGGTTACCTCGACTTAACCATTTGATTGAGGATGGGCCACCGAAGTGTTCCGATGCTGTGTACCCAATTCCTTCAAAAATGCCTAAAATTTACCACAAATTGCCGGCCATTATCCGAAATCACCACCAGGGGAATGCCAAACCGGAAGACAACACACTCTTTCAAAAATTTCAAACACTCTTGCTCCGTAATATGCCAAAGAGGTTTGGATTCCACCCACTTGGTCATATAGTCAATAGCTACTATTACAAAACTAACTTGCCCCCTTAGCTTTTGGCAATGGACTAAGGATATCCACCCCCCAAATAGCAAGGGGAACTGGGGATAAAACTGAACACAACTCCCTTGGCGGTGGATGAGGGATCGGGCTATTTAACTGGCATTTCGAATACTTCTTCACATATTTGGTTGCTTCTTTAAAAATTATGGGCCAATAGTACCCCTGCCGAAGTACCTTGTACGCTAACGACTTTGCTGCCATGTGATCACCATAAATCCCATCATGAACTTCTCGAAGGACATACTCCACTTTGGACGGAACCAAACACTTCAGTAAAGGGGAAGAATAGGCCATTTGATATAAATCCCCATCTATAAGTAAAAAATTCAAACTCCTATATTTGACTTTCTTTGCTAGCAACCGATCTGTAGGTAGAATGCCATCAGCCAAATAATCGAGGTAAGGAGTCATCCAATAATTTGACCGCTTTACAGTCATCACCTCTATACCTTGAACGCTCGGCTAATTCAAAACCTCCAAGTAAACCAACCCACTAAACGTACTCGCCTCGTTTGTGGCCAATCTCGCCAGAGCGTCAGCTATGGTGTTATCAGATCTGTCTATCCCTTGAAAAGCATATGAATTAAAGTACTGCAGCTGATCCTTCATTTTTGCTAGATATTTTATCATTCTCGCCCCCCGAGCTTCATATTCTCTTGAAACCTTTTTGACAACTAACTGAGAATCACTGAAGATAATCAATTTCTGAACCTTGAGACTCTTCACTAGCTGTAACCCTGCTAATATTGCTTCGTACTCAGCCTCATTATTCGTTGCTTTGAACCCAAATTAAATCGCCTGCTACACCTTAAATCCATCTGGACTAGTCAAAATAATAACGGCACCACTGACATCCGAAGTAGTCGACCCATCTGAATACAACGTCCATGAGTTCTATACCGGCTGAACCACCGTAACTAACCGTTCAACAACGTCGGTCTGATCCAAACTTCCATCCACCTCGGAGAACGAGCACTCCACCACAAAATCGGCCAAGGCCTGCCCTTTGATTGCTGTCCGAGGATGATACTCCAATATAAATTGTGATAACTACATCGTCTATGCTGCAAGTCTTCCCAAAACCTCTAGCCTTCCCAATACATTTTTCAAAGGCTGATCATTATACACCACTATTAATCGACCATAGAAGTACTGTCGAAGCTTCCGACTGGCTATTATTAGAGCATAGGCAAACTTATCCAGGTTCGGATACCTTATTTCTTCATCCCTAAGGGCATGGTTTACATAGTAAACCGGGTGCTGCTTACCCCCAATCTCTTACACCAAGACTACTCCTACTGCCAACGAACTTGCCACCAGATATACGTACAAAGGTCCAGCAGGAGCTGGTTTTACCAACAAAGGAGCCGAAGACAAGTACCTCTTGATCCCCTAAAAAGCATTTTCACATTCTGAAGTCCACTAGAAACGTTTTTGCATTCTTCAGTCCGTTTAAGGTATCAAAGAACGACAGACACCTCTCTGCCGATTTAGACATGAATCTTCTCAATGCTGCTATTCGACCCGTCAAATGCTGAACATCCTTGTACGACTGTGGAGACTTCATATCCAAGATAGCTTGTATCTTTTCTGGGTTCGCCTTAATTCCCCTTTTGCTAACTAGATAGCCTAGGAACTTCCCTATACCCAGATTGAAGGTACATTTAGTCGGGTTTAACCTTAAATTATAGTGCCGAACAGTCTGAAAATAGTTCTCCAAGTCATCCAAGTGACCCCGAACTATCATGCTCTTGACGATCATATCATCCACATAAACCTCCATGCTCCGCCCTAGCTGCTCCTTTTCGGTTTCCCCAACTGGCATGACCAGGGGTTCAGTGCTTCTTTTCGTAAATGGTTCGATCTCTATTGTCATAGTTTGCTTCTGTTTGCTGACCCCTACCTCTGAAGTGATCAATGCGTTCCGGTAGCACTTCCTCGCCAAATCAAGATCCCCAGCTACTTCTCCAATTCCGTTTGGCGTAGGAAACTTCATTTTGAAGTGAGGAATTAATGTCACTTCTTAGAGAGCTGTTAAAGTGGGTCTTCCTAGAATTATATTGTATGATGAATCCACATATACCATAAAAAACCTACACACGATCTCTACCTGTTGAGGGGCCATCCCGAAGACGACCGACACTCAATTATCTCGGCAACTCTGACGGCTCATTGGTGAATCCATACAATGGGGACTCCTGATCGATCTCCATCTTTCTACCATCCAGGTTAATCCTTTAATAGGCGTGTGCATACAAAATATCCACCGATGATCCGTTGTCTATCGTCATTCGCTTCATATCTACCAAACCCACCTGGGTAGTAATTACCAATGCTCCCTCGTGTGGTTCGATCGGCTGTGTAGGAAAATCTTCATCAGTGAACTATATTACCGAACATAAGTATGATCTTTCATGCCTTACGGGTTGATCGGACACTGATAATACCGCATCCAAATATCTTCGCCGCTTCTTCCCTGCGACATTCCTAATGGATCCGCCAGTAATCACATCCATAACCTCGCGTGTAGTGAGTTTGATTTTGTTGCTCAGGATGAGTGGTCGGGGCGGGGATATTATTCATCTGTTATGCCCCCGAAGTGTCTCACTCTGTAATATACTGGACTAATTCCCCGTTCTGTACGTTCTTTTCTATCAGGTCCATCAGGTTGCAACAAGTCTCTGTGGAAATGCCCCGCCTCTTCATGGTAGTCACAATACTTATTCATATTACCTTTGCTTCCCCTTATATTATCCCTAGGTGGCTCGAAGCAAGGATTCCCTTTCATCCATTCAAGGATTGTGGCCCGATCGGTGATGAGCTTCGTGTACACTTTGTTCACTTTCTGACTCGGGAAAGGCGGGCCTCGTCCTTCCGAATTATCGATATTACTACTGTACCTCTTCTGATAGTCTTCGGAGCTGTCGTTGTTACCTCATATCTCTTCTGGTTCCCATCCGTCTTGTTGATCTTGTCTTTCTCCTTTGGCTTCTCGGAGGTATTCTATTTTAAATTATCCATGGCTTCATCCACCACTATAAAGCCTTAGGCTTTCTCGAATGCTTCGGCCAAGCTCTTCGGGTGGTTGAACATTAGTTTCTTTACCAACTTTTTTGACTTCACTAGGTCCAGCCCGTTCTGAAAAAGTCATACTAAGATCGTTCAGATCTGTCACCTGGCCTACTGCTTCCCGAAACCATTTTACATACTGGCCCAAAGTCTCGTTAAAGTTCTATCTGATCTGAGATAGTGACCCGGTTGGCTACCCCCTCCTTTTATTGCTACCAAACCAGTTATGGAATTTATCGCACAAGTCCTCCCATGAAGAAGGTCATCATCCACTGCCTGACATCCTTCCTTAAAGTCATCATAAAAGTGTGACACTTGGCTGCATCTGAGTAGTCGTAATAATCCAGCAACTTGTCATATGCCTGACTATACTCATAAGGTCCCCCAAACCATCGTAACTTTCCATATGAGGGAGTTTTTTGTTTGGGTCTGCCTTTTCCTGAACAATCTCAAGAGAGAATGGTGAAGATTTTTTAGCCGAACTCCCTTTCCCCTGTCTGACTTCGGCTAGCTCTTTCTGCATCTCCTCTAACTTCTTGGCCAACAATTCTATCCCTTCTGCCTTGGGAGGCACATCTTTCTTTGGCGAGTCCTTTTTCCTTCTGTCTGTCTGACCCTTGCCATCCGAACTATCTGCTCTGGAAGGGCTTCTGCGTCTGTTTTCGCTGTACCAGGAACTTTCAGGACGATGTGCCCTAGATCGGTTCCCAGATGTTCGATCATCATATCTACTCCTGTCTCGAGAGCGACTCTGAAGGTTACTCTCGGTTCACCTTGAGACCTCCGCACGTCGTATTCTGGATTGTCTGTCTGGGGACCTCCCCCGCCTCCTGTTTTGGCTATGGCTAGAGGCTCCGTCCTCCCGTTCTGCCATATGTTCCATCTGTCTAGCAATCTCTTCCTTCTGTAGTAGCAGTACTTTCAGTGCCTCCTCTGTCTCTTGTGCTTTCCTGGCTAGAACGTACTTCCTCTCGTCTTGATCCTCATGGAGTCGTGTTCGAGGCAGTGTGTCTCCTACACGCCTTCAATCTTTGGTCTCCTTGCTAGTTGTTGAGAACAACCTCTTCCTAACGTCTTCCCGATCATCTCCTTTTGGTCCTAACGAAAGACTCTGAGGCCCGAGCCTTTCATGGATGCTCTTCAACGGCCCTGGTCTATCTTTAATGAACCCCTTAAGTTGGGAAGAACCCATTATCGTCGACTGTCCCATGCCTGAAATTGTTTTACTATTCAACATGATTTCAGGGAAAGGAAATTAATGCTTGTGATTGAAAATCCAACAACACTATAAAAGCCCTTCTTCTAGCGCCAATGTTAATGCCAAGATCCATCCACGCGCTCTAATCACCAAAGCGCGTCCAGTCCTGCACAGAAACGGGTAAACACCAAAAGCTTGGCGGCTTGGGCAGCCGGGGGATAGCTCCTGTGACGCCCCCAAATTCAGACCACTCGTATCTCTAATTCGATGCATCACGTGCTAAATTCTAATAACATACTAAAATCTCAAGCAACGGAATAATAGAATAATTTATATTTATTTAATATAAATATTCGCGTCCCAAAGTCTTTATAACTTCGGTTATAGCATTTTTTGTTGGGAAAACCCATATTTTGAAATAGTTATAACTTGCTCATTTTAGATCGGAATGAGCTCATTTTTGGACACAAGTTACTTTATAACATATATTTTCATGTCCCAAAATATTAGAATTTATTTCAATATTTAAGTGGACGAAATTACCCTTACAATTTTCGGACAGCCTACTTTTAGGCATTTTTTAGATTTTGCTTCTTTTACTAAAATTAGTCTAAACGAAAATTTATAACATATTTTTCCGTGATTCCACTTGGATCTATTAGAATACTCATATATCTAACTCCAAAATTTGACCACACTTAAAAATTCAAAATATAATGAGAGATATGGTCATTTCCATTTCAAACTTTGTTTTCTCAAAAATCTGTTTTTCAACCTTTCGTGATTTTTAAGAAAATTTCCATATTTTCACATAAAACCAACATAGCTCATCATAATACTTACTTGAACCTAATATACTCATGGATCTAACATGATCCATGATCTAATTCACCAAATAATCAACAAACACAAGATCAAACACAACCAAAGCTAAGAAAAATTTGATTTTCTATCTTTTGAAAAACATAACTCATATTTCACACTTTAAATCTAACTTTTGATCCACAAAAGGGTTCAATCTATACATGAAACACTTTTAAACTTATGGATCTAAGGTTTTAAACCTTAAGATCATATGTTTACAAAAATTAAAACTTAAATTATAACAAAAGGAAAAAACTATAAAAGTAGAAATCCTTTATACCTTTTCTTGATTCTTTCTCTCCTTACTAATTTTAGTTAAGGAACTATAAAAATATAAGAACTCTCTCCCTCTCCCTCTTGGACGAACTCTCCTTTGCACACACACACTCTCTCTCTCTCTCTTAGTTTGTTAGCTAACAAAGAAATGAATAAGATGAAAGAGAAAGAAAAGAAATATTATTTGGTTTTGGTGATTTAGTAGATATATTTTGTATATCTATTGCAATCTCCCACACTCTCTTTCTCATCATATTTAAGTTTGCTTGCACTCCAAAGGTTGCTTGTTAATTTGGTGAAAAGATAAGAGCAACACAATGCTTGACACCTTGCAAAAGTTGTTTACCAATTAAAGTAATATAATGATTACATGCACTCCCCTTTTCTCCTCTTGTAAAAACCGGCCACATGGCCACTTAATCATCCAAATTGGTTTTTATTTATGCTCCAATAATTACTATAATGCCCCTCCTTAAGTGGGTTTAAATTGGGCCAAGCTCGGGATCCATTTTATTTCTTTTTTTGGGCTTGCGCCTTTTAATTCTTTTAGCTACTAACTTAAATAAACTTGGGCCTCCACTATAAATTGAACTGGGTCAATATAATACTTATCCCATACATAATATATTGGGCTAGCTTAATAATTTGATTGCTATTAAATTAATTAACTACAAGTCCAATGCTTAATTAAATAATTGGGCTGCAAATTTAATTCTTTGGGCCATAAAATCAACTTAGTTTCATACTCTCTAAGTTTATCTTACCCTAATCATGTAGTTAGGGTTTCCATTCCCCTTCTTTGTAATTTAAATCCTTACTCATGTATCTTTAGTTTCATAACCTAGTTAGACTTGCTTTACTTAAGTTATAAAATTAATTATTTAAGATGTACAAAATAAATCTCTTAGAGTATTTAATTACTCTACCTAACATATATATTAGGTTATATTTCTTTATTCTTATTCAAATAGTAAACCTTATAGGTTCTTCTTAAAAATTTTAAATCCACCAAAATCCTTCACAAAAATGTCAAATCCATCCACTTATTTTTTGTCTAGGTCTATTATTTAACCTTAATTTAATCATTTAAAATTTTAATAAATTGTCTAAATTCTCGGGTTGTCACATTCACCCCTTCTTCTAAGAATTTCATCCCCAAAATTTACCTTACACCTTTCATACTCATCACCACATGCTACCCAAAACATCACTCACCAGGGTTAAAATTTTCAAATCATGCTGAGGAGTCATATAGACTATGAACTTTTTTTTTTGAAAAGGTTATACAGAAATTCATCCGCTAACCGTCATGACTTACGGACACAGAGGGTAATTAGCCCGTTATGCTCTGTACTTATTAAGTACTGCTGGTCGGAATAATTTTTCCCCGTTCCTCTTATCCGCCTTAGGCGCACAAAGTTTTCCAAATTTTTGGGATGCTTACCTCAGTCTTATCGGATTCCGCACCAAATCCATTTGGTTCAGGAAATTTTTCAAAGAACGCTCAGAATTTTCATAAACGTTGCTCTAGCTGAATCAAATAGCTTAGACTCATACTAATAATTCAATTTCAATCAAAATATTTATGTATAGCCAAACCCCGTTGGCAATTAATTATAAAAAAATATTTTAAAAATGACATCATGATACCGTACTGTATTTACAGCCCGTTTGAGGATTCCGTCATTGTGTGACTTTGTTATAACACATCATACAATAATGGGACAACGATTTTTAGATCGAATTCAACACTAAGTATTCCTGTATTTACAACATCAACTTTTTATCATCTCTGCACCTGGTTATATGATGCATCAATGATAAATAAAACACATTTTGATATTTCAAATTATTATCGTCTAGACGACACAATTAGCATAGACTATTCTTTAAATGGTTAAAAAATCATTGTAAATCAGTTTTATCATCTCAACGGGTAACGATGTGTCAGTGTCCCGAAGTCCACACATACACACTAGTCACCAGGATTTGAGAATAAAAATTCATTTTTAAAAGGCACATAATGCGTATTTAGCTTGATGTCAAAAATTTTGAAGTCTAGCATAGCTAAAAGATTTAGAATACCTACGCTTCCACTAATGATCCATTTCTTAATCAGTCTATCTATTCCTATTATCCTTAATACTCCATTCACACTTAATTATACCCAGTTCATCAAACTTACCACACGTTATGAGTTCAAGAACTTTTCACAATCATATGAGTTTAATAACTTGTCCTAGACAGGCCATTGGTGTCCATTCACTGAGGGGTTCAAAATATTTTATATAATTATGAGTCACGAACTTACCATAAGTATGAGTTTTAAGAACTCATAACTTAACCTTATATCCTCTACCTATACTCTATCTATCTGTTATACACATGAGAAAAGAATCACCTTCTCAACATATATATAGAAAATAGCGCGACACAAATATTTCAATGATTATCACTATCAGAAACTAAGTGGTCGTCAAACCAAACACAATCCCTTGCCCATACAAAGAATTGGTTAACTCGGCCTCTAATCAATATAGGAAGCTAAGCGGTTTTTACACTAAGGACAAATTCCCTGCCCATATAAAGAATTTTTCAAGTTAACCACTATCGATCAGGAAGCTAAGCGGTTCTAAAACCAAGTACAAATTCCCTGCCCATACAAAGAATCATACAACTCAGCTGCTGACATGAGTCCTCAATTGAAATCCCCACTTAATATCCTAGCCCCATTCTTTCTCCATACAAATTGTGTTCAATCCGTATTGCATCAACCCCAACCCTTTTTCTGAGTTGGCACAATACCAATTCATAATACAACTGACACACAACAACTTTGCCATAAAATTTTCAATCATTCGATTGATCCTCCTCCCTGCTATGACCTTATCAGATCACGGTGTGATCTCATCGTGTATATTACGATTCATTCCTATGTTACGATCTTTTTGTTATACAATCTTCTTTCCCCGTACTTTTAGTCTTTTAGACTCTATCTATTCATTACTACTGTTCATCTTTATTATTAGAGTTAGGTAACTCTGGATCTTTTATAATTTATCAAGATTCGTCTTTGAATCTTATCAACGCACTAACTCTATTTGAGTTAGTTTTTATCCTTATCCCACTGTGGTTAATAGCCTAAGTTAACCCTACCTAAGGTTTATAACCTACAGCTCTGATACCAACTGTAGCGCCCCCCAAATCCGGGTCCCCAGAACCTCGGACTTGGTACGTTACGATACATCACTTCTATAACTATTGTGGAAGATATAAATATAAATTATTTATACAATAACTTTTACAACATAATCTCAAGGTCTGTAACCTTAACTTAATACCTGTATTCAATATCCTATACAACATACAATGTCATATGACTTCAATATTGTTACCATTTTAACTGTATAATAATTCCATCCTGGAACTTGTCTTTGCCTTTGCCTATGTTTGAAGTTTTGCTTTAATCTAAAATATTTATCATGATATAGCAAGGGTGAGGAAAAAGTTTGCCCAGCAAGTTTTAAATACATCAAGGATATATCATGATTGAAAGAAAGAATAAGCTTTCGAATTTTCAACAATATAATAATTGTGATAGAGTATAAATCAGAGTTTCAATAAATGATTGACTGAACCAATAATGTTTAATGTCAACAAGGACCATGAACAACTTTAGCTGAACCTTAGGGTAATGAAGGTGATCAGCCTTCCATACCTGATGAACATATGCAACATGCACTAAGTGCGAATCAATAATCAGTATAGATGTGGATTATTAACAATAATTATTCACGAACATGCTTTGAAATATAACTCAAAGTTGAGTTAGAGAAAAAACTTGCCTGTACCGTCGATTACTACTACGCAATATAATTTAATCGCTTTATTGAAAAGACCTATCAGTTATAAGATTGATCTTTCAATTAGTATAACATACTTATCTCATAATACTATTACTTTAAAAGTAAATCATCTAACACTTAACCAAATAGTCAAATATTAGATAACCTTAACACCATACCTATATACAAGTCTAAACCTAGCACACATCGAGTTTTTAATAGTATTCAATATAGTATACTGAGTGGTTTCCCACAAACAACTAACAAATTAGTTTTCGTCTCGTCTACACTGTTTTCACAGTGAGTTAGATCGGTTACTAATTCGTAGATACCTTCCCCATACGAAGGAGTCGTTTAGCCTAGCTACTATACATCAACCATTAAAGGGTACGATTGCACTATCTTAGACTTAATACTTACTAGTTCATTTATAAGTTAATATTATAACTATTTACTATTCAAGAGACTTAATATCTCATTTCAGTAAGCTGAAACCAAACTGTTTCCTATTCCTGACATTTCAGTTTCCATTTTAGCAACCTGAAATGTTCATTTCGGCAAGCTGAAACACCCTATTTACGAAAATATCAAAACAACTTATTATTTATCTATCCTTTGGCCAATCATATATACATATATTTCATACACAAAAAGTATTTTTCTAGAATTTTTCAACTCTCTTAAGTATTTTTCAAAAATTCATTTCTAGTTAATTCCTTAACAAATTAGCTACCTTACGCTTAACTCCAGAAATTCCCAACTCTTGGCTGGATCTTACGCATGTTAACGTGAGATTACAGTTTAAATTTCATGGCCATCGGAGTTTTAGAACTCTGGTTATAGCATTTTTTGTTCTGAAAAACCCAAATATTGAAATAGTCATAACTTGCTCATTTTAAGTCGGAATGAGCTCATTTTTGGACACAAGCTACTTTATAACATATAGTTTCATGTTCCAAAATATTGGAATTTATTTCAATATTTAAGTGGACGAAATTTCGCTTACAATTTTTGGACAGCCTACTTTTAGGCATTTTTTAGATTTTGCTTCTTTAACTAAAATCAGTCCAAACAAAAATCTACAACATATTTTTCCGTGATTCCACTTGGATCTATTAGAAGACTCATATATCTAACTCCAGAATTTGACCACACTCAAAAATTCAAAATAGAATGAGAGATATGGTCGTTTCCATTTCATACTTTGTTTTCTCAAAAATCTATTTTTCAACCTTTGGTGATTTTTAAGAAAATTTTCATATTTTCACATAAAATCAACATAGCTCATCATAATACTTACTTGAACCTCATATACTCATGGATATAACATGATCTATGATCTAATTCACCAAATAATCAACAAACACAAGATCAAACATAGCTAAAGCTAAGAAAAATTTGATTTTCTATCTTTTGAAAAACATAACTCATATTTCACACTTTAAATCTAACTTTTGATCCATAAAAGGGTTCAATCTATACATGAAACACTTTTAAACATATGGATCTAAGGTTTTAAACCTTAAGATCATATTTTTACAAAAATTAAAACTCAAATCATAACAAAAAGAAAAAACTATAAAAGTAGAAATCCTTTATACCTTTTCTTGATTCTTTCTCTCCTTCTTACTAATTTTAGTTAAGGAACTATGAAACTATAAGAACTCTCTCCCTCTCCCTCTTGGCCAAACTCTCCTTTGCACTCTCTCTCTCTCTTAGTTTGTTAGCTAACGAAGAAATGAATAAGATGAAAGAGATAGAAAAGAAATATTATTTGGTTTTGATGATTTAGTAGATATATTTTGTATATCTATTGCAATCTCCCACACTCTCTCTTTCTCATCATGTTTAAGCTTGCTTGCACTCCAAAGGTTGCTTTTTAATTTGGTGAAAAGATAAGAGCAACACAATGCTTGACACCTTGCAAAAGTTGTTTACCAACTAAAGTAATATAATGATTACATGTACTCCCCTTTTCTTCTCTTGTAAAAACTGGCCACATGGCCACTTAATCATCCAAATTGATTTTTATTTATGCTCCAATAATTACTATAATGCCCCTCCTTAAGTGGGTTTAAATTGGGCCAAGCTTGGGCTCCATTTGATTTCTTTTTTTGGGCTTGCACCTTTTAATTCTTTTAGCTACTAACTTAAATAAACTTGGGCCACCACTATAAATTGAACTGGCCCAATATAATACTTACCCCATACATGATATATTGGGCTAGCTTAATAATTTGATTGCTATTAAATCAATTAACTACAAGTCCAATGCTTAATTAAATAGTTGGCCTACAAATTTAATTCTTTGGGCCATAAAATCAACTTAGTTCCATACTCTATAATTTTATCTTACCCTAATCATTTAGTTAGGATTTTCATTCCCCTTCTTTGTAATTTAAATCCTTACTCATGTATCTTTAGTTTCATAACCTAGTTAGACTTGCTTTACTTAAGTTATAAAATCAATTATTTAAGATGTACAAAATAAATCTCTTAGAGTATTTAATTACTCTACCTAACATATATATTAAGTTATATTTCTTTATTCTTATTCAAATAGTAAACCTTATAGGTTCTTCTTAAAAATTTTAAATCCACCAAAATCCTTCACAAAAATGTCAAATCCATCCACTTATTTTTTGTCTAGGTCTATTATTTAACCTTAATTTAATCATTTAAGATTTTAGTAAATTATCTAAATTCTTGGGTTGTCACAATGCCACATAAACATTTATATTAGAATAAATATTCACACATTTATAAATATTATTTATAAAATTCACGGGTATTACAGCTCCGGTGTGAGAATAAGTACAGGCTGAAATAAGGTTATACCAAAAATTTAAACAATAAAACTTTAATCATTCATGTTAAATTATAACTTAACCTTAAATCTTAAATATAAGCATTAGAACCCCAAAAGCTAGACCTATAAACACTATATTTTGTGTGTGTGATAGTTATTGATGGTGACATCTTCCTTTTGTAATTGATAGATCATAACAAATTCACAGGCTTGAACAATTTACTCAACTGAGCATAAATAACTAAGACAGTAGTTATTAAGAAGACAAAAATAAGGTGAATTTGCAAATTAAAAAATGGGCAAATTTGTTTACTTTAGATACTAAGTTGTTGATCAACGCCTATATATCCTTTCCTCATGTAGTCACTTGACCGCCTAGGCACTAGGTTATTCATTGGGTACTTAGGTTTTTCTAGCGCATTTTAGATGGTTAACTCTTTTTAAAATTAGTAAATGTGTCTACATATTTACTTGATTGTAAATAGGGGGAGTATTATGTTATAATTAAAATTGTAACGTCTCCAAATTCGGGTACCTTCCGAATATGAATATAGTGTTATACGATATTAAATATCAACATACATTTTTATACATTCACATGTATCCACATATGTAATCTTACTAATATGAATGCAATTACTAACTATTACATACATATTCTTACAGCTCCAAGGTTCTAAGACTATGAATTCTTATCACATAGTATTGTACAGAATATATAATACCATATAGTACTTCTAACAATTACATTTAGTTATCAATCTTCTACTCGTTCGCTTCTTCCTTCCTTTGTCTTTACCCGAATCTTCAGGTTGATCCGTCTCTGTTGAAAATATATAATTTCAAGCAAGGGTGAACATTCAATTGCCCAACAAGTACTTATAGTTGATTACCAACAACAAAATCAGGAATTAATAATACTTTCTATACCAAACTTCAACAACTGAACAATATATGTGAAGACATTTTGAAGCATTCAACATCACAAGCCTTCTCGTTTAACAAATTTTAAAACGACGTACATGCTTCAAACTGAGCGGTCATAAGACCTAGAATTTTTATTTTCATTTGAAAAGGTTTGAACAACTATTCCATTGTAAACCTTCCTAGCTTACGGGCACGTTGGGTGATAAGCCCTTTGTACCCTACGTTGATCAACACTACATGATGAATGACTTATTTTGCATTCTTTTCGTCACCCGACAGGGTTTGTCGGCATAAAAAATTTCCCAATATTAGGGTATTTCTTCTCAGACTGGAGTCCAAACCCCCAAATTAAATAATTTTTGGTGGACAACTCTACTTAATCTTAATAACGTTTCAGAGAATTATATTTAAATCAATAAAACTTTTTTAACATGTGTCTAGCCGATACAATTGGCCTTGACATAACTCTTAAACAGTTCACGAATATTAGAACTTAAATCTTGAATAATTTATGTCATAGCATAGCTTGAACACTTATACAAATATAGAAGGTTTGCATAAGTTTGAAGTTCACACAATATATAGGTATTGTGTAACTGAAATCAAACACATGAGTTGTTATAAGAATATAGCTCACATAAAAACCTTATCAATATGCATTATAGCAAAGCTTAAGCAACTTATACAAATATCAAAAGATTTGCATAAGTTCAGAGTTCACACAATATACAAGTATTGTGTAACCGAAAACATACATACGAATATTCATAAGAATATAGTTCATACGAATGAAAACTTTCACATAACAATATTTGTACAAGATTCAACAATTGGCATTCAATATACAAAATTGAATAGAGTTAGGATACTTGCCTTATACGTCTGCTATACGTCTACTTTACTCGTCCTTTAAATGTCCTACACATTTAAGTTCATATACTCATACCAATTAGTCACGTAAAAGCGTTGATTATCGGCTTACGTTAACTTTACTTCATTTTTTGTAATGTACATTTGATTAGAATTAGGACACTCTTCAAGTTCATTAATATTTGACTTGGCATTTCGTCGTTTGTATGTCGCATGTCTGACTTACCTAATCCGAACGGCCAAACGACACGCTCTTACGTACCATTGAACTTATCTACCATTCCTTGGTTTACAATACCTTAGATAATATTTCCAAATTTCAATGTTTAGAACTCGAAAATACTTGACAACATGGCTTGGCATCATGGCGTTCCGAAAGAATCACCGCGTCTCGTGCCCAATTACACAACAGCCCTAAAAAGGCTTAATTTTGAAACTGATCCTGACCTTAACTCTCAGTTCTTAACAATGAAAGTTTTAGGTTTACTTCTTAGCTTTTCGGAACATTTTGAAGCATCTCAATCTGAGTTCGTACAAAAGAGTTATGCATGGATTACTAAAGGATGTCGAAGTTGTCCTGCACAGAATGCTGGTGAGCGCTTTGGTACCCAAACTTATGCTAATTTGAGCACCACGAGGCCCAGTGGCAGAATGTTGCTCGACCAAAACCTTGGCTCTCAAAATTTTTAACTCGTCTCCACAACTTCATCGCTTCATAACTTCATCATCCCATATCGGAATGAGTCCGTTCTTGAGCTATTTTCTTACACATAATGATGGACTCCACGACATGCTTGCATGAGGTGGTCGTCGCCTGGATCATTTTTAGAAAATTCGTAATGTGGAACGCTCACGACACCGTAACCCAATGCCTATAAAGAGACGAGAACATTGGTACAATCGATCTCGCAAAGAAGTTGCGTTGAATGTAACATCAATGATACCTTGACCCCTCGCTTATATATAAGTGGTAACCTTGGTATAATCAACGATTGATGCAGTAGATGTGATGCCCCCAAATTCGGGTCCCCAGAACCTCGGACCTGGTACGTTACGATACATTATTTCTATAACTATTGCGGAAGATATAAACATAAATTGTATATACAATAACTTTTACAACATAATTCCCAAGGTCTGTAACCTTAACTTAATACCTGCATTCAATATCCTACACGACATACAATGTCATTTGTATCCTATACTATTACCATTTTAACCGTATAATAATTCCATCATGGAACTTGTCTTTGCCTTTGACTGAGTCCGAAGTTTCTTCTTTAATCTGAAATATTTATCATGATATAGCAAGGGTGAGTAACAAGTTTGCCCATCAAGTTTTAAGTTCAAATGAAGATATATCATGATTGAAAAGGGATAATAAGCTAACAAACTTTCAACCATATAAGAATTGTGAAAGAACATGAATCAATAATGCTAAATAGCCAACAATGAATATGAATAAATTCAACTGAACAATATGGTAATGAAGGTGATCAGCCTTTCATACCTGATGAACATATACAATATGCACAACGTGCGAATCAATAAATCATAGATGTGATATAATCAACAATGATTAATCACGAACATACTTTACAATAACAACTCGAGTTCGAGCTAGGAAACTTACCTGTATCGTTGATTACTGCTACGCAATCTTATTTAATCGCTTTATTGAAAAGACCTATCAGTTATAAGATTGATCTTTCAATTAGCATAACATACCTTATTCCATAATTCTATTACTATACTATCTAACATTTAAACACATAGTCAAATATTAGATATCCTCAATACCATACATATACACAAGTCTAAACCTAGCACACATCGAGTCTTTTATAATATTCAATATAGTATACTAAGTGGTTTCCCACAAACAACTAACAAATTAATTTTCGTCTAGTCTACACTATTTTCACAGTGAGTTAGATCAGGTTACTAATTCGTAGATCCCTTCCCCATATGAAGGAGTCGTTTAGCCTAGCTACTATACATCAACCATTAAAGGGTACGACTGTACTACCTTAGACTTAACACTACTGTATCATATAACTTGTGAATTAACACTTAGTATTTCAATTTATAAGTTATTTATAATTAAGTAATTTGAATACCTAATCCAGCAACCTGGATTCCGACTGAATTTCAATATAGTAATCTATTTTCCAATCCAGCAGACTGGATTTAATTGACCTCCAATCCAGCAAGCCTGGATTCAAACTAACATCCAATCCAGCAAGCCTGGATTCACTAACCTCAAATCCAGCAAGCCTGGATTCATCAATCCTTCAATCTAATAACCTAGATTATCTAAACAGACCAATCCAGCATCCTTGATTATCTAAACATCTCATCCAGCAACTTTATCGCCAATCTAGCAAACCAGATTGCAATCCCGTAAGCTGGATTCTCCCTTTTTAACCAAATTATCTTCTTTTTTTTTTATCTTTTGTCCATATATAAATACATGTATTCCATACACAAAAATAAATTTTCAGGAATTTTTCAATTTTCTTTAGTATTTTTCAAAAATCCGTTTCTAGTTAATTCCTTAAGAAATTTGCTACATCACGCTTAACTCCAAAAATTCCCAACTCTTGACGGGATCTTATACATGTTATCTTGAGCCTCCAGTTTAAATTTCGTGGCCATCAGAGTTATACAACTCCGGTTATAACGATTTTTGTCAGAAAAATGTAAATATTAAAATAGTCATAACTTGCTTAATTTAAGTCGGAATGAGCTCATTTTTGAACACAAGCTAGTTTATAACATATTTTTTTCATTTCCCAAAAGGCCTGATTTTATTTCACAAATTAAGTGGCTGAAACAATCCTTTCAATTTTTGGACAGCTTGCTTTTTTTCATTTTTAGATTTCGTCCTTTTCTAAACACTGTCCAGACGAAAATCTACAACTCCTTTTTCAGTGATTCCACTTGGAAAAGTTAGAAGACTTATAGATCTAAGTCCAAAAATTAACCACACTCAAAATTCAAAATACACTAGGAGATATTGTTGTTTCCGTTTTATGTCACGTTTTCTCAAAATCTGATTTTCTAGTTTTTGTGTTTTCTAAGAAATCTTCCTAGATCTATTGATTAACCCAACATTAAATATCATAAACCATCATAACACATAGTAATACACCTTAAGATCAAGGATCTACCATGATCCATGATCTATTACACCAAACATATACCAAATCCAAGCAAAACATAATTTAGGCTAGGAAAATCAAATTTTTTAACTTTTAAAACATAGTTTCCTTTTTCTTATTTTTGATCTAACTTTTGGTCATCAAAAGTGATAGATCTACACATAACACACTTATATACATGTAGATCTAAGATTTTGAAGTTTTAGATCTTCATCCCATAAAAAGAAGTTACATAGAAGGAGTAACCTAGTTTAAACATAGTTAAATGTTATACCTTTCATGTGCTATCCTTCTTCTTCTTTCTAAGATGGCCATGAAGCTTTGAAATTTTGAACAAAACTCTCTCTTCTCTCCCTCTATGGCTACTGAATTCCCCTTTTCCCTCACTCTCTCTTAGTTTTCTTTTTGGCTAGCATGAGAGAAATAGATGAAAGAGAAAGTAAAATAGATTTTTGTATAATTAAGAGATATACTTTGTATATCTAGTATACATCCCCCATCAACTCTCTTATCTCTTCCTTCAATCATTTTGTAATTACTTGCAAGCAAAGGATTACTTGTAACCTTCATTAAAATAAGTGGCTTGGCTTATGGGTTGACACATGGAAGAGTTGGTAAGGAGTTGTTAAATATAATGATGAGCTCACATGCTCTCCTTATCTCTTCTCCTAGTAGGCCGGCCATATGGCCTTTATTTATCCCCATTTTATTTTCTTTTAATGCTTCATGTAGCTTAACTAATGTCCAAAATGTTCCTCTTCAATTGGGCTAAAGTCTTGGGCTCCAAATTAATTCTTTTGGGCTCCCTAATTAAACATATGGGCCATTCTTTTAATTTCTAATTAAATATTTGGGCCATTCCTTTAATTCTTTTGGGGCTACTAATTGAAATAAACTTGGGCTTCCTTACATAATTTGTCTTGGGCTACTAGTATACTAGATAATTAAATCCAGTATTGGGCTAGTTTACCAATTTAGTTACTCTTAATTGAATTGGCTACAAGTCCCATACTTAAATAAACTATTAAGCTTATTTAACTCACTTACCCACATTAGTCCATTGAATAAATTATCTCTTGGACTATTTTTCATTATTATTAATATATACACATTCACATATATCAATAATATTAATTAACTTACATAACCCAATTAGACTTGCCTTAATTAGGTTACAAAATTAATAAATTGAGATAATAAAATAAATCCCTTAGAGTTAGTTAATATTTTCAATATTAATATTCTCTCATGCCATAACCCTTAGGTTATTTAATTCCTATACCTAATTTATATATTAGGCTACATTAGTTTCTTTTATTTGCTTATTATATAATAAACAAATATAAGCAATCAAATAATATTCATACACATACCAAATAATTTAATACTTTGAGAAATGTCCCACAAATCTCATATTATCTTTATTCTTATCATTCCTCTTGTACAAACATATATATCACATCACTAAATATATATATATATATATATATATATATATATATATATGTACCTATACATATACACATTTTAAGAATTCAAATCAAACCATATAGGTTCTTTAAAATTTTTAACTAAATCCTCAAATTCCCCATCTAGGTTTATTCTTTTAACCTTTATTTTAATCATTTAAAATCTTGCAAATTTTCGGGTTGTCACAGTAGAAAACACCACATATAACTATATATTGTTGTATGATAAGTCGATAATGAATCTCATAGAAAGCTATGAACAATTCAGGAGTTTTCAAAGAACCAAAAAGAGAATAATTTAACAAGTTTTATTTATCAAAAGTTATCTCAATTACAATAGATGTAACTCGTATTTATATTAATAATAAGAAATCCTAATTCTATAAGAAATCAAAACCCTAATTCCTATAAGGAATAAAAATTCAAAAGGAAAGTAAAACCTGAGCTCACAAATCCATATAGAAACAAAATCCTATCTAATATAACTCCTAGATACATTAGAAATCTAAAATATACTGAAAATAGGCAAGTTAGGAAGTAAATTCGCATCCCAAATCTATCAAAACGAGTAAAAAAATCTTGCTGGAAATCGACAAACCCGCAAGGGGGGGTTTAGGCCTGTAAAACCCGTCGGGGTGGCCTTAGGCAGAGAGGAATGGGCTGGGGCAGAGCCAGAACGCGCTGGGGCTAGTTTGGGCAGAGGCAAGCCTGTTGGGGAGAACTTTTATGCATTGGAAACCCGCCGGGGCGGATATAAATTTCCTGATGCAATGTCCTTTGGTAAAATAACCATAACTTTCTCGTGCTAACTTTGATTGAGGCGATTCAAGAGGCTCCGGAAAGAGGACGAATAGCTCTACAACTTTCATTCTTTGAGGATTGAACGATTTTGGCTGGATCAAGGTCGAAATCGAGCTTAAATTGGCTGGTATGTATTTGGCAAGTTAAAAATGTTAATTTTTGATCTCGGTTGCATGATGAACGCATTGCCTTGATTCTTGAACCCTTCTTCTTCGTTCTATGCATTCCAACCTCATGTTGTTGTGTGATATATTGTAAGCCCCTATCCATGCAATGTACACAACCCCAATTGATTTGAACTCCAATGCAAGCATCCTCAGGTTGAATTCAGTCCAACTACTCACAATCATTCGTTGAACCCTTGGAACTCGAGTTGAGTCATTATTGTTTGATGCGAGCCTGGTCAATATGTTATCATTCCCATCCTCTTGAAAAGGATTTGTCCTCAAATCTAGCATCCATTCTTCCTGAAAAAGATTTATCCACAAACCTGTCCCTACATAAAAATAAACTAAGTTAGTAGCATCAAGCAAATCATAATGCCAAAACTCAACCTGCAAATGACATATATAAGCATCAAAAACTCAAACTTCCGCCAAGAACATAACAATGTCTGACTTCTTTTTCGAATTGACACTTTGTAAACCAGTTACTTCCCAAATACTAACTATATAAACTAATCTACTATCTACTAAAATAAACGTGAATGCAAAGTAAGAAAGAATCTGAAAAGCCCTATATCCTCCTGGATCAAAAATCATCACGCAGAACTCTTCATGTGGTAGATTCTTCTAATGACGAATCCCCAGGTTTAAAGTCAATCTAATGATCCCGGCCCGACGTAGAAACATATTCGTTAATGCTCCTGGGTCAAATATCAATACTTGAAATTCGCCATGCTTCTCATGCAAACTCTCTTGAATTCCTGGATTAAACAAAAAATAAAACAAATCAACGAGTTCTTTTTGTCTAATCACAAAGAAATCAAATAAACCAAAATCATATACACAGTCTACTAGAACAATATTTAAAACACTTCCATTTAGATGTCCTATGCATTAAACAAATTGAATTGTATTATCTATAATTCCCTCGATGAATATAATCCAATCACGAATCTGCAAAACACAACCAACCTTTCTCTTTCCATTGACATTAACACAATCAAAATCACATAATAGCACCAATGGAATAAAAAGGTCAAAATCACCAGTTGAAAACTCAATAGCATATCGACGATGATCACAAACAAACTCAATACATGCTACATAATTTTCCAAAGTGTTGACAAAAATTGGAATATCCTCAAAACAGATAATAACAAGTTTTCCATGAACGAATGCAAAATGTAATTCAACAACCTCACAAAAATATGCAATGCTCTAGCTAATCCAAACGAACTAACTAAACATGCAAATATCCTATATCTCCATCCATCTCGATGATAAACACCTTTCAAAACAATATTATATGATAGCAAATCAAGTAATAAAGATTTCACTAATGAACAAGCATAATCATTACCATTGTCAACTAACGACATCTCATGTAAAGATTGACTAGCATGAAACCCTAACTCAACATATGAATAAGAAAACCTAGAATGAATTTCATGCAAGTACGAACATCAAAAATGAGAATATATATCATAATTATAAATTAACTCAACAAATATCAAATATCCACTATAATTTATGATAAAGATGATTCTACCCTCAAAATAGCTAACAACAAATTTTCCAATGGAAGCATGCAAAATATATTTTAAATAACTCATGAAAACACTAGATGCATCAGTTAACCTAACAGAAATTACTATCCATCTATACAAATCACATGTTAACATAATTTTCCATTTATCACAATCTTTCATGCTAAATTGATTAGGCATGGCCATCACATGATTATTATCACATGTAGATAAAACATAAGAACTATGCAATTTATCAAACACATTATCTAACTAATGAAAAGAATAACGATAATTATCTACCAATTCAAAATCAACGCATAAAGTCGTTGACCCATCATCCTTAGGTATTATTGTGACACCCCCAAATCCGGGTACTTCAATTTTCACGGGATTTGGTGTTCACTATACAAACATCATATATCTATCTACCCATAATCAATGCAAACCATAAAATAGATAAAAATATCTCCATCATCTCCCCTTATGGGGTTACAACATCTGAATAATAAATACATAATTAAATCCCAGGTCATACAAACCTTAAATCTCAAATGCAGAAACGTAAACAATTAAATAAGTCTTAAACAAATATTATCAAATAAACAATAAGTCTTCATCACTTGTTGACTTTGCCCTTGCCTTTGCTAGTGGAAGGCTCGTCGGACCTTTCGTTCTTAACTGCAATGTTATTATGCAAGAGTGAGCACGATTGCCCACAAGTATACAAATATAACAATATAATAACATGCGAATAAGTCAAAGAAGTCTGAATGATAGAAAGCTCGGCTTTTGAATCAAGAATAAATAACAAGAATCAAAAGTATGTCTGAGGGTTATAAGGCCTTGAACTATATCCCAGGTTGTCAAGTATTTCTACTTTAGACCTTTAACAGTCATAAGACTATATGGACTCTACTACTCGTACTTAGGGGGATCAGCCCTTAGTACCATACTGTGCACAATATCTCAACGCTAAAGCGTAAATAATCTCCTATAAAGGGTTGTTCACCTCAGTTTGACATCAGAGTCCGCACCAAAGGAAGTTTGGTTTGGATAAGCTCAATTATAGTTCTAGAATTTAGAACGTTCATCAACTATGGACTAGTCGAATCAATAAGGGTTCACTAGCCTTACAAGGTTTAACAATAATTGATAATTGAATTGAAATATAAATCTCAAGGGTATACAATTGAATAAGGATTGTATATTGAAGTAATACTTAACAATGCTTATAATATCTTATACGAAAACTTAACTTGAATAAACAAGAATAAGAACTTGATTAATATAGAATCATAAGTATAGAACTTGCTCAATGAATAACTTCGAATTTAGAAAGCTTTCTTAATGAAAGTAAAGATTAGGAAACTTGCTTAACAATAATAAGTTAGGGATAAAACACTTGCTCAATTTAAAGAGTATAGATAAGAAAACTTGCCTCATGCACAAGCTACAGTTATAATTCACGTCCTTTAATTAATCCTACATATCAATCCATTCATAATACCAATTAAGTATAAGTTCGATATACTTATCGAATCACAACATCGGTCTTTGAACACGTTATAAGACTTTACACATAACGGTTTTAATCACGTATTTAACTTACTAATTAATCACGTAATATAAGTTACTAAACTATTTTAATATCTCATTATATGCTTAACATATCCTCATGTTCATTACATTAGGTTAACTCATCATGTTATGGCTTAGAAATACACACAAGGCCAAAATAAAAAATTTCTCTGCACCACCCCTGCTGGGGCGGGGGTTAGGCTCACTGGGGCGGGTGTAGATTCAATAGGGGGCCCGCTAGGGCGGCTCTGGAGCCCGCTGGCATACTTATTGGCTATCTACTTGCTAGAATTATGGCTTAAACTCAAGTGTTTTAGTGTCTTTTTATGCTCTTTATCTTTGTTTTGTAGGATTGCATAAAGGAAACTATGAGGTCAGCTAATGGAAATAATTGGCATGGAAATGGCATCGATATGGCATGATGGCAAGATGGTGTGCTAGAGGTGAACTAAAGATGGTAAACATGTGGTGAGATGAAGATGAAACACAGCATGGGGGCATGGAATTGGCATTTGATGAGTGGCTAAGGAAAGAAGAAAGAAAAGAAAAGCAACAACCAAGGCAGCAGCATTACAATAGCAAAACACTAGCAGCAGCATGCAGAGAAGACCAGCCGCGTGACCGCGCCAATAATGGCCTTGAACACAGCGCGCCCGCACTAGGAAGCAGCCGGCCTACAAGTTGGCGCGCCCGCTCCCCAAATGAACTACGGGGCCGCGCTAGTCAACTGCTAAAAATTATTTGACTTTTTATTTAAGCATTGGCTGTAGCGTGTTTTCCTTATATGGGTGTATTTTCAAGTTACGAAGGATATTCACTATTTATTCTACAGTTTTAATTTCTATTCTAGGGTTTAGAGGGCTAAAGAGAGTTCATTGCTACACTTAACTCTTGTGGTGTCTCTCTTCTAGTTCTTAGTAGATTTCCATTATTAGGGTTTCATTTTGGATTTTATTGTGATTCTAAGCTGAGCTTGAATGCTTATTCTGGAAGGAGGAATATCAGATTTGCACTATCCTTATCTCTCTATTCTCTTCTCTTTCCTTATTTGATTTCAATGTTTAGATCAAATCCCATAATGGTTATTGGTTCAGAGATGAACTAACCACCATTATGGGATTCTAATGAAGCTTATTGTTTAATTCAGATCTATATGCCTCTTTGTGATGTGTGATTGATTATGTATGGATTGTCTAGCATGGTTGTGTTTAGTGTTTAGATGCTTGATCACCATCTACCTTAATAGTTTGTATGGAATTGAAAGAGGAAATATAAACTCAGATTTGGCCATGCTAGCATATATTCATGAAATTTTCATGTGATAGATTTTGTGATTCGTAATCCGGATAGACATATACTGGCTTACCATATATAGTCAATTGAGAGCTTGCACTTGAATTGATATTGCTTGTAAGTCACATAGACATATAGTGATTTAGGTAAAATTGATGTTCATATGAATTCTATCTCTTTTGTGGATTTTATGTGATATGGACTTGGTTTATTGAAAAATAGTCATTTCTCACCTTCGTGCTCTCGACTAGCAACCCTAAGTAATTAATTAAACTAAACAAGAGGTGTGTAATATGGATGATGCAATAAGTGACATTAGGATCCCATATCTTCCTCATTTGAGTCAATCATTTGTTAATTAGTTAATTTTAGTTTATAGCCATTCTAGTTATTATTTCACATCTTGTTTACTCGTTTGAGCAGCCGAAAATAGCTATAAAGTTGTTGCATGATAGTTTAAGTATAATTGCTTTTCTCCTGTGAGAACGATATTTACTTATCATATATTACTTGTTGATCGTGTATACTTGCACGCATTTGTGTTTGTTTTGTTAACACCGAAATGGAGCAACAAGTTTTTGGCGCTGTTATCGGGGATAAAGTTGTTATTTTTATTACTATTGACATCAATTTAAGTTAAATTTGTCTGACTTGAACAATTCACATCTTATCTCATTTCTATTTTATTTTTATTTGTGTTTCAGGTACTTGTGGTTAGTATATGCACACTCGATCTACAAATTCTGCATTGGTGCCTCTACAAGAAAACATCAACGGTGGAGCTTGGAGAGTGAACACACGTACTACTAACACACAAGTGGGCACTGAACCAGCACTACAAATGGCAGCCGAGGAGCGAAGAGCGTTGAGGGATTACTCAATGCCAAAATCAATGATTTACAATCCAGTATAGTCAGGCCAGCGATAGCTGTAAACACCTTTGAAATCAAACCGGGGACACTTTAGATGGTTTAGAACACAGTCCAGTTTGGGGGTGTAGCTACAAAAGATCCTAATGAGCATATCCTGAGTTTTATCGAAATTTATGACACATTCAAGTACAACAATGTGTCGGATGATGCTGTGAAGCTTCAACTCTTCCCATTTACTTTGAGGGACAAAGCGAAGAGCTGGCTTCACTCACTACCATCAGGTTCAATTACTATGTGGGAGGACTTAGCACAAAAGTTTCTAGCTAAATTCTCTCCCATGGCTAAGACTGCTCAGATGAGGAGTGCTCTATCTCAGTTTGCACAACAACAAGGAGAATCTCTATATGAGGCATGGGAATGATATAAGGAGATGCTAAGGAAATTTCCTCATCACGGAATGCCAGACTGGATGGTGATCAGCTCGTTCTATAATGGTTTGGAATGGCAATCAAGGCCGATCATTGATGCCTCATCAGGAGGAGCTTTATGGGCCAAGAGTTATGAGACATCTTATGATTTAATAGAGACCATGGCGGCAAATGAATACCAGAATCCTACATCTAGAATGCCGCAACCAAAAGTGGTCGGGGTATTGGATGTGGACACCATCACAACACTTTCAGCTCAGATGACAGCAATGTCGAAGAAAATTGACTCTATTGCTGAAAACAAAGTCCAACAAGTTGCTTTCGTCTGTGAGTTGTGTGCAGGATCACACCCAACATAACAATGTGCCATTACTGTAGAATCAGTTCAATTCGTAAGAAATTACCAAAAGCCACATAATCAATTTCAGAACTTCTACCATCCAAACAACAGAAACCATCCAAACTTCAGCTGGAGTAACAATCAATGTGCTCAGCAACACCAACATCAACAACAGTACCAACCACAATAGTCTCATCAACCGAGGTTAGGGAACCCTGATTTGGGGGCGTCACACTGGTAGTCACCTTTATTTCTTCTTTCTGACTCCTCGATTAGAACATCAGGAGTTGTCCTTCTGCATCGATGCTCTCAATCAGCAACGTTCGGATGTCAATCTTTATATTGATACATTGCCAGTGCTTCAATATTCAAATGCCCGAACTCTATGATTCTGATGTAGATGACTTTGAATCTTGATTGTAGTTTGTCTGTTAAATTTTACTCGTTGATTGGTTGAGACAACACTACGATTCTGAAGAGTTTTCTTCTGATCTGTAATGTAGAACAACTCTTCTTCCACTTGTGCAGTGCTTCAACACTTCTGCTTGCCTCGATTTATCTTAGGAACTGATAACTTGTCTGATTATTCTTGCCCTTCTGAATTACAAGACTCATCAGATTTGTGGCATACCCAGCTCTCTTTCTCCTTATGATCTCCCGTTCATCTATCATTAATGGTCTGACCTATGCTTAATCACTTCAGTCTTGTTCTTCATATATTGGCCAGTATCTCAGTGAAAACTGCATCAGTTCCTGCTTCATTTGGCAAACACTACGATCCTGGTTACTCCCAAGATCATTGTCTTCTGTTCATCTTGACAGCTACTGCACTAGCTGACTTTCTTTAGTCAGTCACTTCATCTGAAGTCTTCTTAGGATTTTCTTATTAAAGACTTTTCCTGAATAGCTTTACTTCTTAACCAGGACGTCGATTGAGTTGGTGCTTAGATCTTCTATTTGCTTGCCGGCCATTCGTTGAGTGCTCTCTGGCTTCCTTTAAGTAGATTACATCTTTTCAGTTCAGACCAGAGGCTTCATTCTTTGGATATTCTGGGAGTGCTCATCTGTTGAGAATCGTGTTAACACTACGATTCTTCTTTGGCGTTGTGAGCATTTCGTTGAGGCCTTAGTTCTACAGACTACGATCTTGCTTTGGTTCTGCAGACACTACAACTCCGTGATCAGATTAACTGACAGACTACGATTTCTACCTTAACACTTGATGTCCTTGTCTGATCTGGCTCGACTACGATCTCTGTAATACCTGAGAATTTCCAAATATTATTAAGTGAACATATTAATGGAAATGAATATTTATTTGAATATAAATGATTTTATGTTATGAGATGAGTTAACTCAATTATATTAAATTAAATTTATAATAATGTGGAGTTACGATAAGCTCGATGAATGCCTTGTGTGACACAGTGAAGAGAATTACAATTATTTAAATTAATTAAAGAAAGAATTAATGAGTGGATAATTAATTAATAATATATTATTAATTAATGGTTATTATGAGTAATAACATATTAATGAAGGGCCAATGGCCTATTCTACACGTGTAAGGGCCAATGTCCTATTCTACTTCATCTCTCATTTCTCTTCCTAGCTAGCCTTCAATCAAATGATGGTCATGATAGCTAAGGGTGTGGGTTGAGGTAGTTGTTGGACATTATTCCACCCACTTTCCTCTATCCTTTCCTCCATTGATTCAAGCCTTGGGGAAATGGTTTTACATGGATATTGAATTCTCTTATAAATACCAAGCCTCTCTTCTTATGTAATGTTGCTAGAATTATTGTCAAGTGTTGGAAGAGTGAGTTAAGAGAGAGTTCTGGAATTGGGAAGCAAGCTTAGCTAATTCAAAGGTTCAAGAGGTATAATCTCTAAACCCACTTTGAAATTCAATTCATAGAAATGAACATAAGATACTTAAAATCAATGTGTGTTAAGGTGCTAGCATAAATTATTAAGTATATATATATATATGTTAGGAATGCAAGGTAGTAGTATGCAAGCATGTTAGCTAAGTGTATTATAAGGATTTGCTGAAGCTCTGCTGAAGCAAAACATTGTCTGGTCTGGAACCAGAGTGGCGCGGATGCGCCACTCCATAGTACAAATGACACGCGGCCGCGTAGGCTGCCAGTCTTGGATTCTGATCTTGTTGGTCTTATATTTTTCTGAGCAGGTTATGTTAGTTTGATTATGCATGAAGATAACCCTAAAATATGTGTTGTGGTTGTCTTGGTTATGGTAAATCATTTTAACTCGGTTAGTAAGAATATTTGAAGAAGACTTACCAAGTTGAAAACTATAAACTTTGAACTTGGAGTAATGTATATTCTTATTTTGTGAACATGTGTAAATAATCTCGATATGTACATGCATGAGTATAGCATAAGGCATGATATAGGCCAAGTGGATTTATTTACATGCTTGGATAACTTTAAGAACCCTCTAAAGAATTACTTAGAGTTTCTAATATGGACTTGATAAACCATAACGCTTTTGAGTTATAAACTTGCGAACGTGATTACATATTCTTGATATGCATATACGCTAGCATGATATATACTAAGTGAAGTAATTTTGCATGTCTAGATAATGTTGGTAACATGCTAATGGAAACTTAGAGTTTCACGTACAAACATAAACCATATACACTTGAGTTATGAACTTGTAAGCATGCCTATGTGATCTATTTATGCATATGAAAGCATGACATGTGGTATGTAAAGCTACATTGCATATAGAATGGTGTAACATAAGATTTAAAAAGAGACCTCAATAGTTTGAAAACAAGTTTTGTTGATAGATACATTACAAGTATTCTGAAAATTTTGACCATTGTGATAAGATATCATATGCCTCTAAACATGATTGCCATGTATGCCTAGCTAGTCATATGTGCGATAAAATAGTTTAGCATGATTAAGAACAAGTTTCAAGGGAGTGAAACAAAGAACATGAGATGCATGATTAGAATGGCATAAACATGTGTGTTTGGCATAGTCCTTCATATATGAGCATGACAATTTTAGTTGGGTTCTGTAGGGCAGGCCTGTCTTGGTCTGCACCAGAATATGCATGGCCGTGCCGCTTCATAAATGTCTATAAGCATGCTAAGCTATGAAACCATATTAAATTGATAAGGTGTTTATAAATGATAAAGTTTAACGATGGTTCCGAACTACGTAGTAGCATACGTATTGGATTGTATGACTAGTCATATGTGTATACTTGAATCACATATCAAGTTTGTTTATCTAATATGTTTAACTAATGAACATCCTAAATATATTATATACTATAAATAGGGTTCGAAAGTGTTGATTAGCTTTACGTGAGTAAACTACGCTAAAGGCAAGTTTCCTTAAACCCGTTCTTGTATTATTTGCAAGTATCCTAAACCCTTGCATTACTTTATTCAACGGATATCGTAAGCAAGTACTTGAACTCTATTCTTATTGAATTCATATTAAGTTATTGTTGTGCAAGTGAGTTAATCAAATATTGACTTATTGCGTCATGGTTATGATAAAGTCGATTATATTCTTCGAACTTTAATGTCAAGTATTGAATTTATAAAGAGTGGTCTATGTCATTTGATTCGGCTAGACTTATACCACGATTAAAAAGCTATCCAAACCAATTGATTGGTGCGGAGTCTTATTTTGACTAAGATGAACAACCTTCTTCGAAGGAAAAATATATTTGTCGGGAGACCGACGTGCGCACACTTTAAGTACGATTGAACGATATGCATACCGTAGAGTACTTTAGGTTGATCACCTGTTGTACTTATTTTTATTGGATTATCAGTATATTTTTGTTAATTCTAGTAGAAGTTCATAGTCCTTAGTGACTGCTCAGTATTCAGTTATCTTGAAATCTTAAATTGATTTAGTATTGAATCATATTGATATTATTCTGTCCTTAGCGACTGTTATTGAGAACTGTTGATATTCTTGCTATCCTTAAAATATCATACCTTGCTATACCCTTTTGGGATTCGAGAACTATATTACTCACCCATATTGTATATTACTTGCTGGGAAATTTGTGCTCATTCTTGCTTTCCCTAAAAACATTTTCAGTTAAGGTAGAGTAGTGCGGACCCTCGGGCACAGACAAGGGCAAGGGAAAGGTTACTGAGTAGCTTTATTTATGTAGAACTTTATAATTTATAATAAGAACTTATGCTATTATGTATTAGTTATGGTTATGCATGCTTATGTTATGTTTAAGATATGTAATCGATGTTTAAATTACGAGACCTTGGGACGTGAATAAATTATATTAATTAAATGTAATCTATCCGGTAATAGTTGTGTATTATTCCGCTGTGCGATACGACATTTAGTCATAATATTTATTGTGGTGTTAGATATTAGAACGTGACAAACCGAATTCAAGTGACCAAGTGGTGGTCCGAATTTGGGGGGCGTCACAATCTTTGCCTTTGATATGATCAGTAGACTCCACTACTTCAAGTGTGGTCTACGATTCTTGACTTAGCTTTGGCAGGCGCTCGGTCGGCTCTTAGACAGGCTGTCTCTACAATTTCGAACATAACTTCCTCAGCAGACTATGGCTCAGAGAAAGTTCTTCTCGACACTCTACGATCCTGCCTCGTCTCTCCTGGCAGACTACGAACTCCGAGATCTACTATCCTTACAGACTGTGATTTCGCCTTGATAGTTCTCAAGTCTTCCTTGTCCCTCCTGGTAGACTATGATGACTGGTGCAGTACTCGACGATCAGACATGCCTATCTATTACATTGTATAAGATCAACCTAACAAGCTTGATCTTCCTATATTTAGTCCTTGTACATCATTTCTTTTTAAGGACTTCACAAAGCTGTTTTGTTTATATAGGATCAACCTAACATATTTGATCAATTCATTCTAAGTCCTTTTACATATATTCCTATTATCTATCAAAGGACTTTACAGCTTTCATCAATGCAGACATATTTGCATATTCATTCATTTATATCAGAATCAAATCTTATAAAAATAGGAATAACATTCTCATGAATATTCCTAACAGATATATCTTTGAGTTCAGAAAACCATATTAAATCACTTATAATGCAACAAATATTTTTGTGAATAAATAAGTTTGTGAGTATGATACTTGTTTTGAATGTTATCAAATATAATAGATTTATCAATTAAATAATTCTTGATGAAATTTGCTTCACCCACGTATATATATTATATTATATTAAATCTATCTTGTGAAAATTTGGCCACTCAGAATTTAAAGACCGTTTCGGAGAATTTCAGAGAAATAACATCCGAATTATATCGGTATCTAAGTACTGACCTAATTGTTTGTTTCACAATCTGATAATTATATAAATATTTTTCAATACTTATATAATGTATCAATATTAATAAAAAGCCACTTAGGATTTTAATGACCGTCTGAAAGATAAATTTCTTCCGAATTATATCAGTATCTAAGTACAGACTTTTTATAATATTTAATAGATAATATATAGATATATATAAATGTGTATAACAATTAAGTATGATAAATTTTCACCCACGTATATATTATATTATATTTGATCTATGTTGTGAAAATTTGGCCACTCAGGATTTAAAGACCGTTTCAGAGAATTTCAGAGAAATAACATCCGAATTATATCGGTATCTAAGTACTAACCAAATTGTTTGTTTTACAATCTGATAATTATATAAATATTTTTCAATACTTATATAATGTATCAATATTAATAAAAAGCCACTTAGGATTTTAAAGACCGTCTGGAAGATAAATTTCTTCCGAATTATATCGGTATTTAAGTACAGACTTTTTATAATATTTGATAGATTAAATATAGATATATATATATAAATGTGTATAATAATTTATCTTTAATATATCTATATATATAAGCAAATATGAGATAATATAAATACATAAATTTAATGACTTATCTCAACTACTTTGACCAATTTAATCTTCTTTCAATAAATAGAACTTTGAATTAGAAGATGAAGAGAAAGTTTTTTGCAGAGAGGTTATGTAGGCAAGGAGATATAGCTTTTCTTTGCTTTGTGAATTGGTAATTTTGGAATGAAAGAAAAGTCTCCTATTTATAGGATTTTGAAGTTGAGGGCAAACTAGTAATTTTTGAAATCTAATTTTGAACCAATGGTCCGGATTGCATAGATGTAAAATGAATGGTTCGGATCAAAAGAGGAGCACACGGATTGGCCATCTTTGCAAAATTGTTTTACCAAATGACTAGGTTTTTGTTTTTAAAAGAATTGCATGTTGGTAGTTTTTCAAACATGGGCAAGCATTTTCTTTTTCCAAAAACTATACACAGCGCCATCTCATTTACACACACAGATCACTTGCACATATTCACACACATCATTTGCTTTCATTTATATTCACACACACGTCACATACATGCATGCATTTATTACATATATATAATACATATACCTTATATATATATATATATTATATAAAAATAATTTTGAATTCTTTTTGCCCAATAAGAATTTTAGAAAATCTTTTCAAAAAAGAATAGGAATCTCCTTGCCTTAGGAAATGTTAATATTTGAATAAATTTAATTAACACTTGATAATTAATTTATGAAGGTCAAGAAAAATAAATTCAATTTTAGGATGAAAAAATATTTTTGATAGGAATAAAATAGGATAATTAAAATCAATTTATATATTAATCCTATAGAGAGGATTCTACCTATTTTATATTAATCCTATTTGTAGACACTCGAAATTTTCTTTCCCTGTTACTAACACTGTAAGAGGGCAAAATTGTCAACGCCGGTCTCAATACCGGGTCATCAGTTCAATCTCGGTCTCAATACTGGGTCATCAAATCAACCCCGGTCTCAATACCAGGTTATCACATCAACCCCGGTCGCAATATTGGGTCATCAAATAAACCCCGGTCTCAATACCGGGCCATCAAATAAACCCCGGTCTCAATACCGGGCCATCAAATCAACCCCGGTCTCAATACCGGGCAGTCAAATCAACTCTGGTCTCAATATCGGGTCATCAGTTCAACCCCGGTCTGAATACCAGGCCATCAAATTAATCCCGGTCTCAATATCGGGCAATCAAATCAACCTTGGTCACAATACCGGGCCATCAGAGCAAACCCGGTCTCAATATCGGGTCATCAAACCAACCCCGGTCTCAATACTGGGTAGTCAAATCAACCCTGGTCTCAATACCGGGCCATCAAATCAATTTCGATCTCAATATCAAGCAGTCAAATCAATCCCGATCTTAATACCGGGCCATCAAATCAATCCTGGTCTCAATATCGGGCCATCAAATCAACCTCGGTCTAAATATCGGGTCATCAGATCAACCCCGGTCTTAATACCGGGTCATCAAATCAACCCCGATCTCAATACCGGGTCATCAAATCAACCCCGGTCTCAATACCGGGTCATCAAATTAACCACAGTTTCAATATTGGTCCATCAGGTCAGCCCTGGTTTTAACCTGGGAAGTACAGGTCAGCCCCGGTCTCAACCCAAGAAGTACAGGTTAGCCCCGGTCTCAACCCGGGAAGTACAGGTCAGCCCCGGTCTCAACCCAGGAAGTATAGGTCAGCCTCGGTCTCAACCCAGAAGGTACAGGTCAGCCCCGATCTCAACCCGGGAGGTATAGGTCAGCCCCAGTCTAAATTTGGGAGGTACAGGTCAGCCCGGTCTCAACCTGGGAGGTACAGATCAGCCCCGGTCTCGACCCAGGAGGTACAGGTGAGCCCCGGTCTCAACCCAGGAGGTACAGTTCAGCCTAGATCTCAACCCAGGAGATACAGGTCAGCTCTGGTCTCAACCCGGGAAGTCCAGGTCAGCCCCAATCATAACCCGGGAAGTACAGGCCAGCCCCAATTTCAACCCCGGAGGTTCAGGTCATCCCCGGTCTCAACCCGGGAAATTAGGTCAACTTCAAAAATGATCCTGAAGTATCACACCATCTCTACAAGAAAACCTAGAGGGACCAAGTAAACCTCAGAGACAACACTTAGGACAAACAGACTCGAATGGGATCCAAACCTTGAAAACAACCCCAAGAAGTCAACCGAAGGCTATACCGACACTAAAGGCAACCCAGAAGGGGGAAATTGATCATTTTAACAAATCTAAGCCGATTCGGTCAAACTCAAGCCAAATTGATGCCACCAAGGTCAGAACGAACCATAACAATGATTCCGAGTGCAAACAGCATAAGACGGCTTAACGGACATATTGCGGGGAATCATAGACCTGGTTATGAACCTATCTTTTTGGATCTGGAAAATATTTTATCCCATGTCATTGTGACACTATCGGCGAGGGCTTTCTGGAAAGGTATCGCACCCCTCAAACGACGCTCCAATCAAAAGTTAAAATATTTCAAATCAAACCTCGTGTTTCTCGGAGTGCACGTACTTCGAGATAATGGGATCAGCCACATGGGCCCCACCACGTGGAGCAGCAGCTCTTCCTGTGGTAGCAGCAGGTAGGGTGGAGGCTTCCTGGCCTATATATATGAGGGCACCCCCCTCACTTACATAATTCCGAAACTCTTCGAACCTTTGCTCGTTTGGTTTTCTGTCTAATTTCTTGTCTTCCAAACCCAAATTTTTTCACTTTAACGTGTAGATATACCTACATATTACTACATATCAGAAAATAATAGGTAGATTTGGACGTGTCAAGCTTACGATTTGGCAAAAATCCCGTGTAGCAGTCCATTGTGAGTATTTTTACGATCAACAAGTCAATATTACTAGTTCGCACTTTTATACACTTGCACGTTAAGTTTCATTTTCTAAATATGCCCAAAACTCAGTTCCGTGGCTGTTTTCGTCAACTTTTGTTACAGTTTTGTACTTAAACTCATTTTCTGGTATTTCTACAACTCGGATTGACGATTCGTCGCTTCCAACAGCTTCGGCATACATGCATCTTCGTTTTAAGCAACTTCGTTGGACTGGGTTATATTCCCAGTCCGAGTTTGGCTTTTTTTTGTATATATTTAGCTAAATATATACTAATTTTTCAATTCTGTTAAGCCTGGATGTCAAATCTGCGGTAGTTTATTGCTTTTATATATATTTATGCATATATAAGCAACTTTCACCACCACTGGGTTATCTTTCTAGTCTTGGTTGACTACATTTCTGTCCATATATATTTACATTTTAAGTCTGGTCTAGATCATTCTATGGCCTTTATACTATTTTTGCACCATTCACCATCATTGGGTTATCTTCCTAGTCTTGGTTGACTACTTTTCTGTATATATTTATATTTCAGTTTGGCCTGGATCATTCTGTGGCCTTTTTACTGTTTTTATATACATGCAATCTTCACCACCACTAGGTTATCTTTTCAGTCTTGGTTGACTACATTTCTGCAAATTTTAATTTCAGTACGGGCACAAGCGTGAAAACCCATCGCCCTTTTTACTGCTTTTATATATATATATATATATATATATATATATATATATATTTCAATTTTATCTATCCTGGATCATTCCGTGGCTTTTATATAGCTGTTATAAATATATATATGTTAGTGCTTCGCACCAATGTCATCATATGCATACGGTGAGGCACGATGTATGTGAATGTATGTTGTGTGATTCCTCCTTCGGGAGGCAAAACCCGTCGGTGATAAGTAATGACTCTAGGGACGACTAAGTCTCTGGGGGCTCATGAAAATGCACCATCCAGATTCGCTCTAGTTGAAAGATCGGATTAATTTCTCCTCTAGTAGATTGGGATGATCTGGGGACCTTCATGCCAAAAAATTGCGAGAGTAGCATAAGATAGGTCAGCCTCTGATTAACCATATTCGATGGGAAGCTTGTTCATGCCTTCCTCTTTTAAATTCAATGTCAAGTTTTCAATTCCAATGTAAAGGAGCACAATGTAAATATCAAAATAAAACTTTACATTCCTTGTCATATACATCCTGTCATGTTATCCTGTCATCAAAACAACTAACCTCTGTTTTGCAGGATAAGATTAAAAAACCACAAAAATACATCATGGCATGCATCCTATCCCTACCTACATCAAGAAATTGACACGCCTACATTTTGTTGTAGGTGGAAAATTGTTCCTGTCACTAGATCTAAGTCTAAGAAAGCACTAAGTCCACCCACGGACATGACTTCTAGTGCTAAGCCAGAATCCACCCCTGTCTCTAGGGAAGAGTTTGAAGGACTAAAGAATCAGATAGCTGAATTGGCCAGTTTCCTGAGAGAACAGAGCAAAGCTCTTAAAGGGAAACAAGCCCAAGCTCAGATAGAACCAGGAACACCTTGTGGTAGTGGTGGCAGTCAAGAGATCGAAAAGGCAGAGACTCAGATCCCTGAACCACAAAACCAGGACCCAACCAACAAAACCCCTAAAATCACCATCCTAAACAAAGAATATGAAGCTGGTGACATTCTGAAGAAAGTACAGCAGATGGAAGAAACCATCTGGTCTATCAAAGGGACTGGGGCATTTGTCAGTGTCAATTATTCAGACCTTTGTATATTCCCTGGGACTTGTTATCCCAAAAAATTTAGAACTCCTAATTTTGAGAAATACGATGGATTTGGAGACCCCTACACCCACGTGAAAGTCTTCATTGGAGAACTTGGATCCTATGCAGAGGACGAGAAACTTCGAATGCACTTATTCCAAAAAAGTTTAACCGGAGAGGCCAGAGCTTGGTATGCCCGTCTGGACAACTCTAAGATTCACAGTTGGGAAGAGTGAGCCCATGCCTTCCTCAGTCAATACAGTTTCCAATCTCAGATGGCTCCAGACAGATACCAAATAACAAAAATCAAGAAACAAAACACTGAATCATTCAGAGAATACGCTCAACGATGGAGACGAGTTGCAGCACAAGTCATTCCACCTATGAATGAGACTAAGATAGTCATGACCTTCGTCAACATCCAAGAAGCTCCATATTATGAGATGGTCCTAGCAGGCATAGGAAAATAATTCTCTGAGATGATCAAGCACGGTGAAATGGCCTAAATGGGATTGTAGTCTGGGAAGATAAAGGACTTGACTGCCTTGGAAGCCGTTGCCGAGCATATCCAGTCCAAAAATTACTGGAGGAATCCCCGGAGGGTACACAAAAAGAAAAAGGAAGAAGTGTCCTTAGTGTTACAAGGACAGAATCAAAGAGGCGAGTCAAACAGTATGCCCATTCACAGGAGGAACTATACCCCTTTTCAAGCTTCAGCACAGCTTTCAAACCCTCCATTACAAAAAAATATGGAGGTCAAGCGTCGAAGAACTTTCACCTCTCTAGGGATTCACTCGAGAATGTGCTAAAGTTGTTGACGACCCAGAAGAAGATTGTTCAACTATTTCCACTAACCAACACTGGTGGACGGAATTTTAACCCAAGCAAGAAGTGTGCTTACCATTCTAGATCTCAAGGCCATGATACTCAAGACTGTTGGTCTCTCAAGCTTAAAATCCAAGACTTGATTGACAATAGAGAGATTGTGGTTACCAAACCAGAATAACCACACGTCCAAGACAATCCCCTCCCTTAGCAAAAAGAGGAGAGTGTTAATATGATCAATACCAGAAATGGAGAAGGATCCAAATACCTCCATTATATGGGAGAATTAACTCCTCCTAGCAGCAACAACCCAGACAGTTTGGAAGTCTCAGAAAGGCGTTTCTTGATAGAACAAGAGATTAAGTCTATCAAGGAACAGATTAAACAGTTAGCATAACTGATCATATACCAACTGATAGTAGCGTGCATACAAGCCAATCATATATGATGATAAATCACATACTTTGTAAACAATCTTATTTATTTATTAATAAAATATTCATTTATTAAAGGCATTTAATTATCTACATGGTGCTGTTTTTATAATATGTAAATAACCTATAGTTTTAAGCAATGCTTTTAGAATCATGATGTTGATCATGCTAATGAGATCTAAATTCTTAAAAAGCTTTAAAACTAAAATAGTTCCCAATCGTGGGATTACTAAAAAGGGGATTAGTAAATCCGGATAGATTGGTACATATGTTGCTTGCTCATTGGATGAGGATGATTGATCTCCTGATCATTTGTACGGAGACACTAAAGCAAGTATGTAGGTGCTTATTAGAGAATAAGTTCACTGAACGTGACTCGCTATGGAATACCTAATGGAGTTTTACTCGCCTGTCAATAGGAATTCCTAATGTGAAAGTAGTACAAGTGATCCTTGGACTTGAGATTAGCATAGTATCTTGTATGTAACAAATTATACTTTGACTTATTCCTTAAGACCTTTTAAGGCATATATAGGGTATGCTTGGGTATAATGAGTTACATATGGAGATAATGAATGATCAATAAAGAATCTACCACCTCTAGTAAAAGAGGAGATATGTCCTATGTGATTCGTTAAATGACAACCCAGGAATCCTTGGCCAAGGTGGAATGAAATTAGAAAGAGGTTTCTAATTTGCATTAATCGGAGTTGTGCATTTTCTAATCGAAATACATATAATTAAATAAAATAAGACTAGACAGTAAATTCATGTCTTATATTTAATTGGGACATTGTATGGTGGAAGGATTGAATTGTATGGTAACTATTTACTCACAGGTTCTTTTATGATTAATGTTGAAATCTATATTATCTGGAAAGTCGTTGATCGTTAGGGAGGCTTATCCCTATTGTAGAATAAATATTATTTATTTAAATAGATTATTAGTTTAATTTATTTATTTAAATAAGATTAGAATTGTTCTAATTGATTTTTTCACAACCGGTTTAATATAGAGAACCTAAAGGGTCACACCATAAAAGGAAGAATAATTATTTAAGAAGGTAATGGCATAATCGTAATAATGCATTAAGTATAATTAATTTAATCTATGGTGATAGAATAAATTAAATAGCTTAATGTTTATTATTTAATATTTTAGAAATATTAAATATAAATTAATAAGAGGAGTCTTATTAATATTATTACAATTATTATTATTTTAATTTTTAAAAGAGTTTAGTAATTCATTTAATATTAGTACTCTCATTTATTCCTAATAAGATTAGAAGACAAATTAATTAAATGAATTTAATTAATTATTCCTAATAAGATTAGAAGACAAATTAATTAAATGAATTTAATTAATTATTCCCATGTGGTGGGAAGCCTAAATTAATTAAAGGAGTTTAATTAATTAAAAGAAATCCAATGTCTAATAGGATTAGAAGGGTTGACCAATATCTATATAAGAGAAGTCTTATAATAGATATTGATTGAGGCAATTCCAATTGTTGGAGAGTACTCATTTTCTATAGAGGATAGAAAACTAATGTTTAGTCAAACACCATCCTTCTTGATAATTCTTCTTCCTTGGTGGATCACCTCTATAGGCCAAACACTTGGGTGGCTAACGTTGATCAAAGGAAGGAATCTAACCCGAAAATTCAAGGAGATCACGAAGAACAAGGAGTTGAACTAGTACCTGTGGAAGCTTTGTTTTACAAGGGTATGATTCCATTACTTCTTATTTATCGTTTTAAATTAATAATTTGCATAAAGGATGATCCGGGTAATGGTTTTGTAGAAATTTTTTAAACTCTGATATACCATGCTTCCGCTAATTTTTACAATTTGATTGCATCACGATTTCGTACAAACCCAACAGTGGTATCAGAGCCAAACCTTTATGCAATTATTAATTTATTTTTGATTTCATATACATATGGGCATGTATTTAAAAATAATTTATTGGGTATAATTTTATTGTATAAAATTATATTTTTTAAGAAAAAAAAAATGACATTTTTTTTGGACGAATCACAATTTTTTTTTGGGGTGCTAATCTTGAATTCTGCAAGAAAAAGGTGTTGTCTCTTTCTTACTCCAAAAAGAAGGTGACCCATCAGGAAAGGACTCTTTTAATAAACCTGCAGGACTCTTTTAATAAAAGAAGGTGACTTCTTTTTAAAAAATAAATGTGAATTTATATTATATATATATATATATATATATATATATATATAACCTGATTCGTTATGTAAATATATATAATATATACCGTAATATCAAATATATATATATATATATATATGATATATGATATATATATATATATATGATATGTTTATATATTATATTCTAAATAATTTTATAATTAAAATAAAGAGTTTATTTTAATCTTGAAATTGGATTTCATGGAATTTAAAATTGCCCATTAAATGATACTCATATATATATGGAATGTTTTAATTCATGAGATGAATATTTATTTATTGATATATATGGTGATATGTGTGATAATAAATGGGGATTGATTATGGACTATTTGACCAATGTGATTGGATTTTATTTTAGTTGAATGCTTGAATGAATGAGTTTTATTAAATGGGGTCTGTGTACCTCGTCTTCTCTAATTTTTTTTTCTTGATGTAAAATTCTATCTCCCTCCTATGTACTTCCCCTTGACCGCTGATCAAGGTTTTTATTTAAATTAAATAGTTTAATGTAATAAAAATAGTTAGAATTATCTTGAAAAAATTGGAGACCAAGGAGCAAGGAGCGCATGAAGACCCATTTGTATGGAGCCCGGGTTTAAATGTAATAGTTATATTTAAATTTAAATTCTTGCACTCATAGGTTTGACCTTTTGGTTCACTTGGTGGCTCTAGTGAACCAAACTATAATAAAAGTCCATAATCAATCCGGGTAGAATATAGTATTCTATATTGCATGCTAAATATTATATATATATATGTTATATTTTATGCAAACATGCTTCGCATGTTTAATAAAATGACGCGTATTTTATATATATATATATATATATATATATATATATATGTGCATGCGCGCTAAACAAGATGAGACAAATAATAACAAACCCCTCAAAGAAATAATATTAAGTCCGAAGCGTTCAAATGATATTTGGAATATCGAACGTCGCCTTCTAGCATGATAAATTAATAGAGTATTAAATATTTAATATGAGCTTGTTGTGCTATCCACAAGGCGAATATTGCATATTTAAGATGTTAATTAATCACATTTGATGCTTATCAAGAAAATTGAACGATCTAGTCTTGTTGTGCTATCCACAAGGACGAACATTTTTCTTTTTTGAATTTATGGAAGTGCTAGGCTGGACTTAATTTAAATTATTTTAGTTCGGATGTGCACACACTTGACCATTATGATTTAAGAGGCAAAATAAAAGGAGTTATATAGTGATGTAATTGACAAGAGTTGTCTACCTATTTATTTGTATATCGCTTGTTGTGCTATCCACAAGGTTATATACATTTGAAATGAGATCCTTATTCTTACTAGCAAATCTTTAATTAGATGTTGCCGAACTATATAAGTGAGGGTAATATAGTTTGATAAAAATAGTAGGAGATACCAATTTAAAATAAAGACCTAAATTTATTTTGGTATGCAAAATTAATAAAATGAATGTTTGCTAAAATGTTGTTTTTCACATGCAGAATTTTAAAAATGTCAAAATCACTAATTTCACTGCGAAGCATACTTGATGCTAATAAGCTTACCAGGCCGAATTATACGGACTGACTAAGAAATCTGAGAATAGTTCTCACTGCTGAAAAGATTTCTTATGTCCTAAACTCACCTGTCCCTGGAACTGTTCTAGAAACATCCTCTGAGGAAGAGATTGCCACCATTGTAAAGTGGCAAGATGATGCATCTGTGGCTCAATGCATCATGCTCGCATCCATGAATAACGTGCTTCAGCGTCAGCACGAAAACATGGATGCTCCTACTATGTCGATTCACCTCAAGGAGTTGTATGGTGAACAAAGTAGGACTGCTAGATATGAGATATCTAAGGAGCTCTTCCGATCTCGGATGACCAAGGGAAAAGTGAACATAAAGGAACAAAAGAAATCTGATCCAGTTAGTAAAGGAATGTGCTTCCATTGCAACGAGCCGGGTCATTGGAAGAGGAACTGCAAGAAGTTTCTGGCAAAGAAGAAGCTTGGAGAAGCTTCGACTTCCAATCAAGGTTTGTTCATGATTGAAATTAATTTTTCAGAAAGTCAAAATTCTACTTGGGTATTGGATACCGGCTGTGGTTCTCACATATGTAATAATGTGAAGGGACTGGTCAGAAGTAGAAAGTTGAACAATGATGAGGTGATCCTACGAGTGGGGAATGGAGCAAAGGTTGCTGCATTAGCTGTAGGAACTTATTATTTAGCAATGCCTTCGGGCAAGTCCATTTATCTTAATAATTGTTATTATGTTCCGAATATTATTAAAAACATTATTTCAATTTCTGTATTGGATATGGAAGGATTTAACGTTGTTATAAAGAACAATAGTTGTTCTATTTATAAAGACGATGTTTTATATGGTGTTGGAAATTTGCGAAATGGACTTTATACACTTGACTTACAAGAAAATATTTTTCAAATTGAACAAACTAAGAAAAAGAAAAGAGATGATATTAATTATACCTACATGTGGCACTGTAGACTCGGTCATATCAATGAAACAAGATTATCCAAGTTGCATAAAGATGGGCTCCTTGAGTTATCTGATTATGAATCATATCCAACTTGTGATTCTTGTCTCATGGGTAAAATGACTAAATCTCCTTTTAGTGGAAAAGGAGAAAGAATTACAGAGTTGTTGGCATTGATTCACACAGACGTTTGTGGACCTATGACAACAAGTGCACGGGGTGGGTATTCTTATTTTATTACTTTCACTGATGATCACTCAAGATTTGGATATGTGTATTTAATGAAATACAAGTCAGAATCATTTGAAAAGTTCAAAGAGTTCAGAAGTGAAGTAGAGAAACAAACGGGCAAGAGTATAAAGATGCTTCGATCAGATCGAGGTGGAGAATACTTAAGCGGTGAGTTTCTCAATTGTCTCAAAGAAAATGGTATAATCTCATAATGGACTCCTCCAGGTACACCACAGTTAAATGGAGTATCTGAAAGGAGAAATCGAACACTGTTGGACATGGTTCGATCCATAATGAGTTTTACCGACCTTCCAATTTCTTTCTGGGGATATGCCCTAGAAACGGCTGCATACCTACTTAACAAGGTACCTACCAAATCCATCCCAAAGACTCCATATGAGATGTGGAAGGGGAGGAAACCAAATCTTAAGCATGTTAAGACTTGGGGTTGCCCAGCTTATGTCAAAAAGTTTGAAAATGATAAGCTACAGACTAAATCCGATAATTGTAGATTTGTGGGATACCCTAAAGAAACTTTAGGGTATTATTTCTATCATCCAACTGATCAAAAGGTGTTTGTTGCGAAACATGCTGCCTTCTTGGAAAAGGAGTTTATCCATGAAGGGGTCAGTGGGAGTAAGATATATCTTGAAGAAGTTCAAGAACCGCAAATTACCACGGATCAAAGTCAGGTACCTGACCAAGTAGAAGAACCTACTATACCACACCCTGTTCGTAAATCTGGAAGAGTACCGAAGATACCTGAGAGGTATGGATTCGTTATAGAGGATGACGATGAGGTACACATCATGAATGATGATGATCCATTGAATTAAGAACAGGCTATGAGTAATAAAGACTCAGGAAAATGGCTTGAAGCTATGAAATCCGAAATGGACTCTATGTATGAAAACAAAGTATAGACTTTGGTTTCACCACTTGAAGGCATTAAGCCTATTGGGTGTAAATGGGTCTTTAAAAGAAAGACTGGAGCGAACGGCAAGGTAGAGACCTATAAGGCCCGACTGGTTGCAAAATATTTCAAACAAAGACAAGGAGTTGACTATGATGAAACCTTTTCACCAGTAGCTATACTCAAGTCCATTCGGATTTTACTTGCGATTGCAGCTTATAACGACTATGAGATCTGGCAGATGGACGTGAAAACGGCCTTCCTCAATGGGAAACTTGAGGAGGATGTGTATATGACACAGTCAGAGGGATTTGTTTCAAAGGTTGGAACAAATCAAGTCTGTAAGCTGCAGCGATCCATTTATGGATTGAAGCAAGCTTCTCGTAGATGGAACATTCGTTTTGATGAGACAATCAAAGAGTTTGATTTTATCAAAAACGACGATGAACCATGTGTGTACAAGAAGGTTAGTGGGAGCGCAGTTTCATTCCTTGTATTATATGTTGATGATATATTACTGATAGGAAATGACATTCCTATGCTACAATCGATTAAAATCTGGTTATCTAAACACTTCTCCATGAAGGACTTGGGAGAAGCATCCTATATTTTGGGGATAAAGATCTATAGAGATAGATCTAAAAGGATGCTTGGTTTATCCCAAGGAACGTACATTGATGCAATGCTAAAGAGGTTTAGCATGGAAGATTCCAAAACAGGTCTCATGCCGATGAGCCATGGAATACATCCCTCCAAGAAACAGGCCCCAAAGACACCTGAGGAGAGAGCCCGTATGAGTAAGATCCCTTATGCTTCTGCAATAGGATCTATCATGTACGGTATGATATGTACTAGACCGGATGTTGCTCATGCACTTAGTGTAACGAGCAGATACCAGTCGAATCCAGGAGAAGAGCACTGGAAGGCAGTGAAGAATATCCTAAAATACTTGAGAAGGACTAAGGATATTTTTCTTGTCTACGGTGGGTCTGAATTAAAACTCGAGGGCTTCACAGACTCAAGTTTTCAAACGGACCAAGATGACAGTAAATCTATTTCGGGGTATGTTTTTACCTTGAACGGAGGCGCAGTGAGTTGGAAGAGTTCCAAGCAGCAAACAGTTGCTGATTCAGTGATAGAGACAGAGTATATAGCTGCAAGTGAAGCTGCAAAGGAAGCTGTTTGGATGAAGAAGTTTATAACTGAACTTGGTATGGTTCCTAGCATTGGAGAAGCAGTTCCCGTTTACTGTGACAACACAGGAGCAGTTGCACAGGCTAAGGAACTAAGGTCTCATCAAAAATCTAAACACGTGTTGCGGCGATTTCACTTGATTAGGGAAATCATTGAAAGAGGAGACGTCACCTTGGAGCGTGTATACTCTCAAGACAACATTGCAGATCCATTTACTAAAGCTTTAACACAACAGCAGTTTGATCGTCACTTAGAGAAGATGGGTATGAGATACCATGGCTATTGGCTTTAGTGCAAGTGGGAGATTGATAGTAGTGTGCATACAAGCCAATCATGTATGATGATAAAGCACATACTTTGTAAACAATCTTATTTATTTATTAATAAAATATTCATTTATTAAAGGCATTTAATTATCTACATGGTGCTGTTTTTATAATATGTAAATAACCTATAGTTTTAAGCAATGCTTTTAGAATCATGATGTTGATCATGTTAATGAGATCTAAATTCTTAGAAAGCTTTAAAACTAAAATAGTTCCCAATCGTGGAATTACTAAAAAGGGGATTAGTAAATCCGGATAGATTGGTACATATGTTGCTTTCTCATTGGATGAGGATGATTGATCTCATGATCATTTGTGCGGAGGCACTAAAGCAAGTATGTAAGTGCTTATTGGAGAATAAGTTCACTGAACGTGACTCGCTATGGAATACCTAATGGAGTTTTACTCGCCTGTCAATAGGAATTCCTAATGTGAAAGTAGTACAAGTGATCCTTGGACTTGAGATCATCATAGTATCTTGTATGTAACAAATTATACTTTGACTTATTCCTTAAGACCTTTTAAGGCATATATAGGGTATGCTTGGGTATAATGAGTTACATATGGAGATAATGAATGATCAATAAAGAATCTACCACCTCTAGTAAAAGAGGAGATATGTCCTATGTGATTCGTTAAATGACAACCCAGGAATCCTTAGCCAAGGTGGAATGAAATTAGAAAGAGGTTTCTAATTTGCATTAATCGGAGTTGTGCATTTTCTAATCGAAATACATATAATTAAATAAAATAAGACTTGACAGTAAATTCATGTCTTATATTTAATTGGGACATTGTATGGTGGAAGGATTGAATTGTATGGTAACTATTTACTCACAGGTTCTTTTATGATTAATGTTGAAACTATATGATCTGGAAAGTCGTTGATCGCTAGGGAGGCTTATCCCTATTTATCAAATCACCAAACAGATGATAAACCAACCAACCATTCTGAAGAAAGTCCTCCCACACCTGAGATCAGTCCCATTCCCATGAGGGATCACTACCGGTCTCATGAGCATGAACCCTGGGCCGACAAAATTATCAAAGGAGAGAATTGTCGAGATAGCAAGAAGTTCTTATTTAAAAGGAATTTCACCAACCTGAACCAGCCAATGGAGAAAATCCTCCAAATGTTAATCAACGAGGGAATGATTGCAGATTTATTACCTCCATTGAACCCGCGATCCAGGAAATTCAAGCCTGACCAAACTTGTCAGTACCAATCCAATGCACCCGGCCATGATACTGAAGATTGCTGGGCACTTCGTAACCTGATTTAGAATATGATTAAAAATGGTGATTTGATAAGAGGGAATCGGATTATGGCCTCCCAGATGAAGACACTCTCTTTATCCCCATTGCAGAGAATCAGGATACAATGGCTGTTGTGTACTATGACAATGAACCAACCCTCACACCCTTAGTACTGCTAGGAAAAGGGGTCCAAGAAACACAAAATCCTATGAAGGTGGCCGCACTCGAGCCTTTAATCTTGCCCTTCAGACCTCAGTATCCAATTATTAGTCTGAAGAGGGTCCTATGTGTAAGACCCCAAATTTTATGAATAAGATTTAATTTTCTTTATATATTATAGTAAGGTGTTGATTTACTAAATGTGATAAGTTATGGGTGAAATGTGCAAAGTTTACAAAGTAAGCAAGTGGTTATAAAATATTCGTTGTGTCGGGAAATATTCGTTTGGTCGAGGAATATTCTTTTTATCGGAGAATATTCGTACGACGGCGCAGTCATTGGTGGACCCCACAACGGAATGAATGTCGAATATAGAAAGCGATAGAAGTAACCTTTTTATAAAAATAATGACAAAACTGTTACCGTTAGTACTGTTGAAATACCCGATGTTTAAAATACAGTAATACGTGGTGTTGCACAGTAGCACACGACATTGCACAGTATTTTGAATTATTGATTCTTACGTAGAGAGACACTTATTCAATTATTGTTACAGTAATTACTGTTCAATATTTTATATTATTGACTCAATAATTGCATAATATTTTATTGATTCAATATTTGCTACGTTGATATTTTATATCAATAAGTGCTACTTTGCTATTTTATATTATTGATTCAATAATTGTTATTACACATTATTTCAAATTATCAAATTAATAATTCATATTATTTGAATAATATTATTAGATAGCATTATTGGCAATGTCTAAGGAAGTTCTGTCTAGGAAAGGGGTTGATTAATTGCGCGCCAGTAAGGAGAAATCCTTATCGGAAGGCTCCCTCTTTCCTGGGAATGACCTGGTTGTCAATATTGTAGTTCTGTAATATTATTTGTGAATAAATAATTTTTGATATATATGATAAGGAAATAATTATTCGATGTGGATTTAAACGGATGAATTTTTAACATGTGACATTTGTTGAAAGTTAGTATTATTATCTTTTTCGATAAAATAATTCATTCAAATATATTATTATACTATTACATATAGTAGTATTATGTGATTATATAATAGTATGATTTTTATAATTTAAATGATAACATTATTATAGTAAATTCATGGTATAAAAGTTAAACGAGGTGGAAGAGTGCAAATTAAAATTGAACTCTTATGATGCAAACAATGATGTTATCGGAGCGATGAGGTAAGCAAGGATGTCATCGGAGAGATGAGGTAAGCAATGATGTCATAGGATCGATGATGTAAGCGATGATGTCATAAATTATGGTGAAAAGACTATTTTACCTTCACTCTGCCGAGCCTATTAAATAGAAACTCATTTCTTCATTATTTCTCACCAATTCACTAAATCTATAGAGAGAGAAAGTATAGAGAGAATAAGAGAGAAAGAAGAAGAGTATTTTGCTATTACATTAGTTCAGTCTCCAAATTTTTAAGGTAAGGGGTATTATTTCTTTCATATTCATGAAGAGAGTTATTTTCTTTCAATACTCGTAAGATTTGTTATTCCATTCTTGATTATTCTGTTGGAATAACCTGTATACGCGGACTACCGCATACATGGTGAAATCCTGTTGTTATTCCATTCTTTATTATTCTGTGAGAATAACCTGTCTACGTGGACTACCGCATGCCTGGTGAATAACCCTTCGTATTCAGTTGTTATTAAATTATGGAAATAATCTGTCTGAGCGGACTACCGCCAGACGGGTGAAAATCCAATTGCAGTTTCGTATATTGTTTCATTTAAGATTCCTAAATCTAAATTTATTGCGGTAAGTATTGCTTCTAGAATTCCTGAAATGATCAGAAATTCCTTGAGTTTTGCGCTTCATCTAATATTATTTCACTAGAATATTGGTCTGAACTTTTTTGTGAAATTTTTATCTTTTCATGTCGAGATACTATTCACGAGTTACTATTCATAGGGTAATATTCACGGGGTACTATTCACGGTAAAAAAAATATTTTTTTCCTTCTAAATCATCTTTAATTGGATCCAGGTTTTGATCTTCATTCTTGAACTCTGGATAAATTCTCTAATATTTGTCCTTTATCTCACTGGATTCGTTATTCGTATTATTTTTCATCATCCTCAATTCTAAATGGCGATATAACTGAATATCTTTGGCCTGTAGTGCAAAGATGAATAATTACGTGATAAATATCTTTGGCCTGTAGTGCAAAGATGAATGATTACCTGATGAATATCTTTGGCCCGTAGTACAAAGATGGACAGGTGTTGAGATGAACATGACCAACTGATGATACAAATGAATATCTTTGGCCCGTAGTGCAAAGATGGATATTTGATTGAAGATGTATATTGATTGATGTTACAGGGATAAAATATTGATGATGGACTTTCAAATCAAAGAAGATAGTAGACATCATTCTCTATTTAACTCTTCTAATGAATTGTTATTTCCACTGCGAATATTGATCTAAAACTTGTTGTCCATAATATTTTATCTGATTTATTGAAGGCTAACGATAATTTATTTTCCATTATCTTAGTCATAATATTCTTTACTGGGCTAGTTGAGCTCACCCTTTTCTTCCATTGTTCTCTTCAGGAAATGAGAATATCGCGGGTACTAGTCGGGGAATGGAGTGATGGTCCGAGTTAGAGCTGTAGAAGTCCTCACTATATTTTTTACAATAGTGTGATAAAAAATATAATGAGGACTTAGTTTGAATGTTAATATTTTCTACATGTCTGTATTGACACTCACAGTTGTGTGGTCGTATTTTGCACGACCGTTTGATATGAAAGATTGTATTTGGATTCTATACCATGTATTTGGCGACTCAGAATGGGTTGGTATTGAACCTATTTTGGGGGCGTCACACCATGGAACTACAGGAATGACAAAGGTCCCACCTCAAACAACATTACCATCGTTCCAAAGGATAATCCATTATACCTGCCTCAGCGGGTGATCAAACCAGTCATCAAAGCCAAAGAAAAGGTGGCTGAAGAGAAAATCGAATAGTTCCTCAACAAAATGGGACACAATGAAATCAAAATCGTGCAAAGCTTGAAATATTCACCCAAGAAAATGTCCATCCTAGATTTGGTCTTATCATCGGTGGATCATCGCAACATTCTGGTGAAAGTACTAGAAGAAGCCCATCTTCCACATACCATGGATGCTGAGAAATTCCGTCATGTGGTAGAACACATTTTCAACAGCAATGTGATATCTTTCACTGACGATGACATTTCTACAGAAGGAACGGGCCATCATAAGTCCCTGCATATAGCTGTGCTATCTTCCGGGTATGTGATCGGAGGTGTGCTCATAGATGGAGGATCATCCCTCAACATCTGTCCCTACGACACCTTGGAAAGAATGAAGATCAACCCAAATCAAATCAAAAATAGTCATGTGGTAATCTGGGCTTTCGATGGATCTCGCCGACAAGCTATGGGAGAAATAGAGCTTCCATTAAAGATTGGCCCACACACTTTCTATGTGTCTTTCCAAGTGCTCAACATTTCCACTGGATACAACTTGTTACTGGGCAGGCCCTAGATCCACATGGCAGGGGCAGTGCCATCCACCCTCCATCAGCAGCTCAAATACATTATTAACGGCAACCTCATCACGGTCAATACCGAACAGAAATACCCTGCCTGCCTACAGGGAGACATGCCGGCGATTAGCCTTGATGGATGGAATGAACCTGCAAGTTTTCAAGCCCTGGAGGTCAGTGATACTCAGTATCTACCTATTGGAGCACGAGCTTTGAAGCCTAAAGTCTCCCCTGAAGTGATGAGAGTGGGCCAGGAAATGGTATCTTTGCGTTTCCAACCTGGAGAAGGGTTAGGAAAGACTCAGCAAGGTATCAAGAGTCCAGTCCAAATCCCGAGTCAGACTGGGAAAGCTGGATTGGAATATAAATTTGGGTCAAATCACAGGAACCCACACAAGCATCCTACAGCTCATGCTTCCATAATTTTGCTGCCAAATCTTACGGGTCTCGGATGAGTGAAACCCATGAGAAAAATCCCAGTTGTGGTATCAACCATGTTATTTCCTCCCATTATACCAGCAAGTGAGAGAATAACTCCCAGATCTGAGATGGATAGTAAAAATGGAAAAGAAAAGATCCTGTACAAAGGACGAGACCCATTTGCTAACATGCGAGTTATCATAAACTACGAGGGTATGAATGATGATATCCCAGATAGCGACGACGAGGATCAGATTCAAATTCCTCGCATGAAGAAGGAAAAAGAGGGTAGTTCAAAGAAGAACCCTGGCCCTATTTCAAAGGATGTCTTAGTGATCATCCGAGATGAGGCGGTTGATCACAAATCCTTGATCCTCCCTTTTTATGAGGATCTAACCTTGGATAACTAGAACAGTATTCCTTGCCTTAGTCGAAAAGGGTAAAGCGACAGAGAGTCCATCTGCCGTTTAAACATGCTTTCATTTACTGCTTACTTTTGATTGCACAGCTATAGCAGTAACTTTTGTCATGCTTTTCCAAATGCTCTATATATTTAAGCATTTGTATATATTAAAATAAAAGCATTTTTGTTTTCGGGACTCAAGCATTGGATGTGTTTGTCTCTTCTGATGAGATGCTAACCTGTCAAAGTGACTACAACTTTGATGTAGAACTGAACTTTGACTTGATGGATATTGATCAAGAGGAGGAAGATGACTATGAGGTGCCCGAGGAGATCGAAGAATGGGTCGAAGATAAACCTAAACCAAACCTTGACCAAACCACCACTATCAACATAGGAACCTCCGAAAACATCAAAGTTATCCAGATAGGCATAGACCTAACCCAAGACCAAAAAGCCGGCCTGATCGAACTCCTAATACAGTTTTAGGATATGTTTGCATGGTCACATGAAGACATGATTGGCCTATCTACTGACTTCGTCATCTATCGAATACCCATTAAAGAGGTATTCAAGCCAGTCAAACAAAAGCTCAGGCGATTAAAACCTGAATGGAGTCTAAAAGTCAAAGAAGAAGTCATTAAACAATTCAAAGTCAGAATCATCATGGTATCAACATACCCGGAGTGACTATCAAACATAGTCCCCGTACCTAAACCCGGAGGGAAAGTACTAGTATGCGTGGATTACTGGGATTTGAACAAAGCCTGCCTCAAGGATAATTTCCTTGTAACTTTTATCCACATCCTGATCAACAATACGGCGCAGTACGACATTTATTCCTTCGTAGACTGCTTTACTGGTTACCATCAGATCATGGTTGCTGAAGAAGACCGGGAGAAAACAACTTTCATCACTCCTTGGGGAACCTTCTGTTATAGGTGACTATCCTTCGGCCACATCAATGCTAGAGCCATTTATCAGCGAGCCATGTGTTGGGTTTGTATGTAACGCAATCATGCAATCAAATCACATAAATAGGGCGGAAGCGTAAAAACTAGGTTTTCAAAATTTATACAAACCCATAACCATGATCATGCTTTGTGCTTGTTATCAATAACAGAAAAGAGAGAACATGGAATTATACCTTTGAAGATCTAAGCTTCCTCAGGTACAAGTTCTACTCCTTTGATTCCTTTGATTCCTCTGATAGTGGCTCCATCCCTTGAATAATGTCAGCCACCCAAATGTTTGGCCTCTAACGGTGATCCACCAAGGAAGATGAAGAACTCAAGAAGATGGGTTATTGGCTTAACCCTTGTTTCTATCTCTATAGAATATGTGTACTCCCAACTCTTGGAAAATTTCACATTTTTTATTTCTAATATAAGACTCTCTTATATAGATATTAGGTTAACCCTCCTAATCCAATTAGAATAGGGTTTTATTTAATTAATTTATATCCTAATCTTTATTAGGATTGAGAGAGAGTACTGATATTATATTAATTCCTAAACTCCTTTAGAATTAAAATAATAATAATATTAATAAGACTCCTCTTATTAATTTATATTTAATATTTCTAAAATATTAAATAATAAACATTAAGCTATTTAATTTATTCTATCATCATAGATTAAATTAATTATACTTAATGCATTATTACTATCATGCCATTTTCTTCTTAAATAATTCTTCTTCCTTTTATGGTGTGACCCTTTAGGTTCTCCATATTAAACCGGTTGTGAATAAATCAATTAGAACAATTCTAATCTTATTTAAATAAACAAATTAAACTAATAATCTATTTAAATAAATAACATTTATTCTACAATAGGGATAAGCCTCCCTAGCGATCAACGACTTTCCAGATAATATAGATTTCAACATTAATCATAAAAGAACCTGTGAGTTAATAGTTACCGTACAATTCAATCCTTCCACCATACAATGTCCCAATTAAATATAAGACATGGATTTACTGTCAAGTCTTAATTTATTTAATCATATGTATTTCGATTAGAAAATGCACAACTCCAAATAATGCAAATTAGAAACCTCTTTCTAATTTCATTCTACCTTGGCCAAGGATTCCTGGGTTGTCATTTAACGAATCACATAGGACATATCTCCTCTTTTACTAGAGGTGGTAGATTCTTTATTGATCATTCATTATCTCCATATGTAACTCATTACACCCAAACATACCCTATATATGCCTTAAAAGGCCTTAAGGAATTAGTCAAAGTATAATTTGTTACATACAAGATACTATGATGATCTCAAGTCCAAGGATCACATGTACTACTATCACATTAGGAATTCCTATTGACAGGCGAGTAAAACTCCATTAGGTATTCCATAGCGAGTCACGTTCAGTGAACTTATTCTCCAATAAGCACCTACATACTTGCTTTAGTGTCTCCACACAAATGACCATGAGATCAGTCATCCTCATCCAATGAGCAAGCAACATATGTACCAATCTATCCGGATTTACTAATCCCCTTTTTAGTAATCCCACGATTGGGAACTATTTTAGTTTTAAAGCTTTCTAAGAATTTAGATCTCATTAGCATGATCAACATCATGATTCTAAAAGCATTGCTTAAAACTATGGGTTATTTACATATTATAAAAATAGCACCATGTAGATAATTAAATGCCTTTAATAAATAAATATTTTATTAATAAATAAATAAGATTGTTTACAAAGTATGTGCTTTATCATCATACATGATTGGCTTGTATGCACACTACTATCACCATGATGGCCCTATTTCATGACATGATGCACAAAGAGATAGAGGTATATATGGATGACATCATCATCAAATCCCGGTAGGAGGCTGATTATCTAGACCATCTCAGGAAGCTGTTCAACAGGTTGCGTAAGTACAACCTCTAGCTGAATCCCGCCACATGTGCTTTTGGCGTCAAAACAGGCAAGCTGTTAGGATTCCTGGTGAGTAATCGGGGCATCGAGCTAGACCTTGCCAAGATCAAAGCCATCACTGAGATTCCAGTACCTCGAACAAATAAGGAGATACGTGGATTTTTGGGGAGAATTAACTTCATAAACCGATTTATTTCCTAGCCTATAGCAACCTGTGAACCCATCTTCAAGCTACTAAGGAAGAATTCCTCCATCAAATGGAACGAGGATTGTCAACGAGCCTTCCTTGCCATCAAGAAACAACTTGTCGAAGCACCTATTTTGGTACCTCCGAGGGATGGAGTTCCCTTGTTTATGTACCTGTTCGTCAATGATAATGCAATGAGCTGTATGCTGGGACAGAAAGATGATAGTAGCAAGGAGAGAGCCATCTACTACATCAGTAAAAGATTCAGCAGTGGTGAACAGAAATACACCCTGATCGAGAAGACATGATGTGCATTAGCATGGGCCGCCATGAGGTTGCAACACTATTTGTATGGGCACACGACCTACCTCATATCCCGCATGGATCCCCTGAAATAAGTATTCAACAAGCCAATGTTGAATTATCGACTGTCGAAATGGAAGTTGATCCTACAATAGTTTGACATTGTCTAAATAACTCAGAAGTCAATCAAGGGTCAGGGCATTGCAGATCAATTAGCTGAAACACCTTCAGGAGGGTTCTAGCCCCTAGAGACTTATTTCCCAAATGATGGGATCATGAAAATTCAACAACTCCAGCAAGAGAATACAGTCCAACCATGGAAAATGTATTTCGATGGAGCAGTAAACATGGAGGGTGCCGGAGCTGATGCAGTCCTTATCTCTGGTACAGGAGGCAATATCCTGTGGCTACTAAACTTCAATTTGGCAACACCAACAACACAGTCGAGTATGAAGGCTGTATAATGGGGTTGAGATTAGTCTAATCCATGGGTATTAAACATTTACTGATGTTTGGAGACTCTGAGTTGGTCATCAGACAAACCACTGAGATATATCACACCAAAGAACTGCATTTGCTTCCCTATCATTGGCAGGTCGTTAAAATATCCCTTAATTTTAAAGAAATAACCTTCAGCCATATTCCTTTGGGTAGGAATGACTTCGCTGATGCATTGGCGACGTTGGCTTCATTGCTCCGCATATCCAATAAGAGTGGGATTCCCTGCATCAAATTCACAAATCAGAAGGCCCCGACATACGGGAATTATATTGGAGATGTATCAGATGAAATACCTCTTGTCAAGCAGCCTTGGTATCAAGACATCAAAGAATATCTTCGAGATGGATCTACAGCCCTTGGGGCAAGCAAATCCAAGCAAAAATGGATTGACAATATGGCTATGAAGTTCTATCTGAGCGGAGATGCACTCTATAAAAGAGATGCTAAAATAGGCCTGTTAAGATGCCTTGATAAAGAGCAAGCCCAAAGATTGATGGATGAAGTCCACGGTGAAGTCTGTGGTCCACATATGAGCGGTCATCTGCTGGCCTTGAAGATATTAAGAACAGAACATTACTAGATCTCGCTCAAAGCCTACTCTGATAATCACGTCAGGAGATGCTTTCAATGCCAAATACATGGAAATGCCATCCACGCTCCTCCAAATGAGTTACACAACATGAGTTCACCACGGCCTTTCTCTATGTGGGGAATGGATGTGATTGGTCCCGTGGATCCCAAAGCCAGCAATGGTCATCGATTCATTTTCACCATGATCGATTACTTCACCGAATGGGTTGAAGCAGCCTTTTTTCCCAAAGTAACCAAAGAGTTCATTATTGGTTTCATTAGAAACAATGTCGTTTGTCGATATGGACAACCGGAGGTAATCGTATCAGACAACGCCAAAAACCTGAACAATCAAATGATGAAAGAACTATGCAGTAAGTTTCACATCAAGCATCTCAACTCCGTCATCTATCAGCTCAAGATGAATGGTGCTGTCGAAGCGGCCAACAAGAACATCAAGAAAATCATGCAAAAAATGTTTGCCAATCACAAAGAATGGCCTGACCTTCTGTCACTAACCCTGTTAGCATACATGACATAAATGCGTATCTCTACTGGGGCTACCCCCTATTCATTGGTCTATGGCATGGAAGTTATCCTTCCTATAGAAGTAGAGATGGAGTCCTTGTGAGTGTTAAACGAAGCTCAGATGGACAAAGATTAGTGGTTGCAAGACCGCTACTACCAACTGTCCCTGATAGATGAAAAGAGGGCTATAGCCATTTTCCACGGGCAGTTATATCAGCAAAGGATTGCTTAATCCTACAACAAGAAAGTCCGAATACGGCAATTCAAAGAAAATGACTTGGTGCTAAAGAAAGTTTTGGCCAATCAAGACGAAGCTAAAGGCAAGTTCGCCCCTAATTGGGAAGGCCCTTTCATTGTCAAGGAGGTGTTGAAAGGAGGAGCTATCAGACTACAAGAGATGGACGGGAGCGAATTTCCTCAACTCATCAATTCTGACACTGTGAAAAGGTACTATATTTGAAGAACAGGCATGCTTGCATCCGGGTCCTACAAATCAAATCAGGTTCGATTTTCATTAGAAGCCGGAACTATGAATGGCCTGATCTCCCTACACCCGGGAGTACGTAGGCAGCCATTTCTGGTACCGTCAAACCAAATAAAAATTCAAAACTCATCAAACCAAACTCAAAACCCAAGATAAATACTTTCAAACCTCTCTCACACAAAAAATTGAACTACAAATGACCTGATCTCCCTCAACCCGGGAGTATGTAGGCAGCCATTTGCAATGCAGTTTGACCTTCAAGAAAACAAAAACTAGTCCCAAGACACCAAAACCATATAAAATCTAAGTCCTATTAAGCTACCCTGATCAACAGGCCCATCTGAGATACTCCCTGACATCTCAGCTGTCATCCATCAAGGAGAAGCTCAAGATACATCAACAATAGTGAGTCATGAAAGAAGTGGTAATCACTCAGCAATAACAATACATATCTAAACAGGGAAGTGAATGAAAAATATATTTCCCTGATATATAACACTGTTTGATATATACATAGAGTCCTGTACGTGATAAAAAATGGTTGATCTAGTATGTGCAGGAAAAATAAAGCTAGTCTATGGACCCAGGGATAAGCGGGCCAGCAATGCCAGCATGGTATCTCTCTCTGAGGATGGAGGAGTAGCTGCCAGCGCAATACCCTCAGCCTCCATACGGCTCAGAATATCCACAATCATCTGCAGTGTGGCACTGTGGTCATCAATATATGCACTCATCTCGATAATCAGACCATGAGTATAAGATCGAAGAGAAGTACTGTCGGCAATGTGGAAATCCCAGGAAGCTATGACCTCATCCCTCTCCACAAAAGCTGCATACCTAGCAATCAAAGTCTCCTCGATCTCCACAAAAGTTACATCTCTGGAAGATCGGATCTCATCTTGCTCAATGAATCCTACATCCTGAGCGACTCAAGCCGCATCTCTATCTGTCAAAGCTATATCACTGCCAGACAAGGCGGTCAAAATTAGCGCTCTCGCCTGATCCCTCTCAAAGGTCATCCTAGCTAGTGAGTTCGCCAAAGCCGGATCTGTCTCTACAGGAATGATCGGCGGGTCACTAACTAGTGCTGCTGGCAAACCCATAGAAAACTCATCCTCGGTAGGAGACTCAGGATCCTCCATAGGCTCCTCCTCATCTGAATCTACAATAGGAGCTGACTGGATGAATGCAGCTCATTCTATATCTACCTCCAACCACACCGAGTACTCTGGAGAATGGTCCGGATAGCTACTAGAGAAATCATCTTTCTCTCTGTGAGTCCAACACTCATACACTCTGATCAAGTCGGCAGATGACATAGACGAAGCTGACATCCTCTAATCAGCAGCCCCCTCAAACAGATGTAGGCTTTAAAACTGATCGAACTGGCCCATAATAGCCAGAGGATGATAAGTAGTCACTCCCCTCAATCCCGCTAGGGGCAAGTAGTCCATGCCAGATGCATGGGTGATGAAGCTATATGGGGAGACTAGCCCGGCGCACGGCAGAATCGAGAATGGATGCACGATATCAGACAAAAATGCTAACCATATCTCGGCATTGGTACACTTCACCGGCTGAAAGGAGTAAGACATGGCGATCTCATAGGTGAAACAGTACCCCTAGTGTCTGAAAAATCCAATCGCTTGAATATGGGACATAAGCCATATGTACAACAAGACCGAACTGCCTCTGAAAAACCCCTTCGGGTGGGTAATGCAATGGGTGGCTGACCTCAGCGTCTCAGCCAATATAATCGATATGATGGTGCTACCTTGTGTAAGGGCATAAACCACAACTATCAACCCCACATCCAGATGGTCCAAGTGCAGAGGCATATATACATAGGATACAATGCACATCATCAAAATGTCTATCCTGGCCAAATGCCACGCCTCTGCCAACACAATAAAATCCCTGGCATATCGATTATAACTGTCAATTTCACCGAAGCGATCTATCAAAAAGTCAATGGAGATCACGCGTCCAGAGATAATCTCCTCCATCACTACGCTCTGACAGAGACCCGACAACCGTATAAATGGTCTCCTCATGTCACTAATCGCCGTGCGAGAATATGGAAACTCTAAAGCTAAGCCAGTAAATCTCTGGTACTCCTCAAGGGTCAGAGTCAATTCGTGATGCCCAAAGCAAAAGACCTGTCTAGCGGGTATCCAATAGGATAAGATGCCATCTATGAATCCATATGGCACCTGAAAATCTATGAGGGCTAATGAATGCCCCAACATCTGATCAACTGCCCCTCTGGCTGAGAAGGGCAGGCTCTCCTACCACAATCTTGATGACGATGCCACCTCAGACGGTGGTAGATGCTCAATACGACTGATGGTGGACGATGTCATTTGTATCACCGTATCACAAGACCATCCAAGGGTCAAATATGAACTTATCTGTCTAAATGCATACACATAACATAATATATGCATAATGACAATGATAAACATGATGCGATAGATAGGAAATATCATATATATCTACAACAAACTATCTACTACAAGCATCATCCCTGTCTGATAATACAAAGCTAAATAAAAAGTACAGCGAAATGTGGCACCACCACCCAGCTACTAACAGTGGTCTATCAAAATGGGGCACAGCCGCCTAATAGCCAAAATAATGGCTGACCAAAAGATATAGCTACAATAGCAATCCAAAAAGATCCAAAATATTTACGCTCAGGTGGTTAACCTGCTCCATATCCTCTGTGGACACAAAACCACTATCATCAGGCATGTCTGGGCAGTACAAGGGAGGATTTGCCCCTACAAAACTGCTGGAAAATAGACCTGAAGAGGGGCCTGCTCCTGAGCTGGAAGGGTCAAAAGAAGATGCCTCTAACAGATCTCGACCAAGTTGTCTGATAAATAAATGAACTCTCTCCAACTGCTAGGTCAATCCTGTGATCTTATCCAAATGAGTCGGCTCCCTGAGGCAAGCTATCCAGTATGTCATCATCATAGACCCAGGCACCATGTTTTCCATAAACTAGATAGCCCGAGTCTACGCTCCAATAGTGCGAGGACTCATCCAGCTGCTAAATGCCTCTTGCCTATAAGGACCCTCTGATAAGGTAAAGCCATCTATGCCCCCAATAGGGATATCTGTCAGTGGCTAGATCAATGGCTAATGATGCCAAGTAGGATGAACAATGGGAATGCGGATCCGTAATGCTCCTGATTGAACGCTCTTCTAGATAGAGCTCCTAGCCTCCCTCTGTCAAAAATGGGACTCCGCGGGTCGACAATGCAAACTCCCGACCAGTTGGGAAGCCTTCCTCAAATCTAACCGTCAAAAACTCGAAGGTATACGGAATCCAGGAGATCGATCCAGCCGTCAAAAGCTCCAACTACAGGCGAGAATGGGTAAAGCCCTCGGCAACAGGGACCTCCGTTAGAGTGGAGTGATGCCAACGCCGTCCCCGAGGATAGGTGTCCAGACCTAATTAGTGGTGGGCCGTAGGCAAGGAAGCCTCTCATACACCCAGAACTGGCCATATAAATATCAAAAGTCCTCAATGACCAAGACTGACAAATGTAATGCTGAAATCAAAAAGGTACAAGAAAGATGTACTCACCAGCAAAAACGGGTAGAACCCTAACCAAGCCTATGTCAAACCCTCCGATAGCATGCGCATGCCCCGGAGAAAATAGGTAAAGGTGTAAGAACCCCAATCAAAGTCACTGAGGCACTCTATATGTTGGATAGCACTGACCAGGGCGAAGAACACCATCGAGGAGTTGTCCGCCATAAAATAACCCCTGATGATCACCAGAAATAATCACCTCAAGATGCGATCTCTAACCCTCTGATCATCAGACAAAGGCTCAAGTAAAGCCCCACTCTAGACATCTACACTCAAGGGACCAGATCGGACCGTCTGACCCTTGATCGCCGTCGCAGGAACTCCCAGCAATGACCCAACTGCAGTAGGTGTGATGTCAGCCACGACAGGCATTGGCTCATCCTTGAACTTAATGCCGGTGATGAACCTCCAGTCTATAGGGGTCATCATCACCTCACAGTCCAACAAATGAAGGGATTAAGTCTGGTGGAACCAGCGCTCAGACAATGCCCTCATATACCCCCAGGGGCAACAGCGGGGAAGAATAGAGAAGAAGGCTTGAAACCCCCAGCCATCAATGATATCCCTGTAATCCTGGTGGAAAGTATGGTACAGGGAGTGCACGTTGAACCAGTTCCCTCGAGGCTGTGTAAAGCAGGGAACCTGCATCCAAAACTAACTCATGTCAAAAACCTGTGCCCCGAGAATGGAAAAAGAAAGAAAGAGAATCCATAAAGAAGAAAACTTCAAGTCACCTCGTTGGCGTGGAGTAACCTCGATGGATTACTACTCAAGTCTCCCAACAGCTCCTGGGTCGGCACAATAACGGCCGGAACCTTCGTACATAGGGCCTGAGAAGGGGCAGGAGTAGCAAAATGAGCCTGCTCATCATCAATATTAATTGGCTGCTCGTCCTGTGCTGGACGGATCACCGACTCTGCCAATCTACGAGGTGGTCGAGCTGGACGGGCTGAGAAACATCAGAAGCTCTCATACGTCTAACGCCTGAAACGACTTTGCTGGCACTGCAGGGTCTATCTCAGTCCATCACTTGGACAAGTCTCTAAATCACCTCAAAAAGGGTGTGGTAAGCCTAAAAACCTATTGCTTATTATTTTAAATCAGTACTCTATGCATTTCTAAGTCTCAAAAACATGTATGGGTCAGTCAAATATACCCAATAAAGTTAAAACTGCATGTTTTTCAAAAGATAAATCCTAAATCATGCATGGGTCAGTAAAAATACCCAGTAAAGTCAAAACTACATGTTTATTGAATCTCTGGATTTTAAAATAATTTCGCCAGAGTCTCCTTTGTAAAATGGACTGTGTGCATGCACGCAGGCGTGTCTGGGTGGCCATTCAGTAGCACACCTTTCCAAAAATAGGAATAGTTCATATTTATGAAATAAAATCAAAAGTAAACTTCACATGGTAGCCAGATTACCATGAACATTTTTAGTTGAAAATCTAGGCTCGCTAGGCCTCAAAAAGGCTGAGTAAACTGATAAAAAAGAGCAAAATATGACCGTCTTAGAATTTGAATTTTCAGAAGTCAAACGTACATTACAGTAAGATATACATACATATGAAGTCAGAAAATTTTTAGCATGTCATATAAGCATACATTTTTCATACATTGCGTCTAAAAGACCCCTACGTGGTTTACATGCTTTTAACGGTCAAAACTTGCAAAAAAAGGGTGTGAAATGTTACCTGCGATGCGCTGAACGCGTGGGAACTGACGGAATCTGGAAAAGACTACCCAAACTCCCTAGATCTGAAAAAGAAGATCGGATTCCGTTTGAAATTCGAGATGAAACTGATTCAAATGAACTCCCGCTGCCCAATATAAAGCCAAAGGTAGAAGCAAGCCCACCTGCGATAGCCACACCTCTACATTCGACTCCCGAAGGTGGGTCCCACTCCCTTGGGCTCGGCTCAATTTGAGTTGAAACGGAGTTTATATGAGCTGCCAAGTTAGATCTGAAGAAAAATCGCTATGCGATTAAGCGGTTTGTCCTGAAATCTTACGTCTAAGCAGCGTAATCCTGACAAAAACCTAAAAACCCTTGATATTCACCCTGCAGCCATATTCGGGGATCAATGATGCAAACTGCAGAAAAACTGCGGATAAACTGCGTAAAAATTGCCAAAACTGTGACTTTCGAAGCATCGGGTACTGACTGATGACAATTCAATCGTTGGCCAACCCCAGCGAAGCGTCGGGTACTGACCGATGATAGTTCAACCATTGGCACAACCCCAGCAAGTGTCGGGTACTGACCGATGACAGTTCAGACCGTTGGCACAACCTTAGAGAAGCGGCGTGTACTGACCGATGACAGTTTAGCCGTTGGCTCAACCCCAAGCGAAGCGTTGGATATAGAGCGATGATAGTTCAGCCGTTGGCACAACCCTAGAAAAGCGTCGGGTACTGACCGACTGACAGTTCAGCCGTTAAAATAATCCCAGCGAAGCGTCAGGTATAGACAGAGACATCTCAGCGGTTAGATCAAACCCCAACGAAGCATCGGAAGGGATCCGTGGACGGAAGCAATCTAATAATCCATCCCCGATGATGGAATCAGTTATACACATCCTTAAAAGGAGCACCAAGAAGGATTGGTGATTCAATCCCCCTATTGCCAACTACCGGTGTAAATTATCATCAAGATAGGCATCGAGAGTGCATTTGCATAACTCGGCGGCAACAATGTCATCCTAGGCTATCATGAATAACGTAATCCTTAGCAGAAAGTGATGAAAATAGTTTATGGTAACCGTTAGTGACATCCCCAGTAGAACAAGATGGCAGCCTAACTCTGATAACCTGTCAGTCGATGTCCTACCAATAACCGGCTGACAATGCCGCCACGAGGGTTATCACGGGTAACGCTATCCCCATCAGGAGCTTACGTAATTAAATCAGTGATCACCCTACCACCTCGAAGGTATCTAACATTCATCACATATCATGCCATGCATTGCCTCCCCTTTATATGAGAATTTCCCGTGTTTACTACTCTTTATCCTGTCCATTTCACTTCATTGCATGAACATGATAAAGAGGGGCATATATAGACACTCAAAATTTCTTTCCTTGTTACTAACACTGTAGGAGGGCAAAAATGTCAACCCCGGTCTCAATACTGGGTCATCAAATCAATCCCGGTCGTAATACCGGGTCATCAGATCAACCCCGGTCTCAATACCGGGTCATCAAATCAACCCCAGTCTCAATACCAGGTCATCAAATCAACCCCGATCTCAATACTCGACCATCAGTTTAACCCTGATCTCAATACCGGGCCATCAAATCAACCCCGGTCTCAATACCGGGCAGTCAAATCAACCCCGATCTCAATATCGGGTCATCAGTTCAACCCCAGTCTCAATATCAGGCCATCAAATCCATCTCGGTCTCAATATCGGGCCATCAGATCAACCCCGATCTCAATACAGGGTCATCAAACCAACCCCGGTCTCAATACCGGGTCATCAGCTCAATCCCGGTCTCAATATCGGCAGGCAAATCAACCCCAGTCTCAATACCGAGCCATCAAATCAATCCT